>CM035271.1:103323434-103486316 GCA_020226075.1 Hydropotes inermis | reverse complement strand
ATGGTGTATATGTACCACAGCTTCCTTATCCATTTGTCTGCTGATGGGCATCTAGGTTGCTTCCATGTCCTGGCTATGATAAACAGTGCTGCGATGAACATTGGGGTGCACGTGTCTCTTTCAGATCTGGTTTCCTTGGTGTGTATTCCCAGAAGTGGGATTGCTGGGTCATATGGCAGCTCTATTTCCAGTTTTTTCAGAAATCTCCACACTGTTTTCTATAGCGGCTGTACTAGTTTGCATTCCCACCAACAGTGTAAGAGGGTTCCCTTTTCTCCACACCCTCTCCAGCATTTATTGCTTGTAGACTTTTGGATAGCAGCCATCCTGACTGGCGTGTAATGGTACCTCATTGTGGTTTTGATTTGCATTTCTCTGATAATGAGTGATGTTGATCATCTTTTCATGTGTTTCTTAGCCACCTGTATGTCCTCCTTGGAGAAGTGTCTGTTTAGTTCTTTGGCCCATTTTTTGATTGGGTCATTTATTTTTCTGGAGTTGAGCTGGAGGAGTTGCTTGTATATTTTTGAGATTAATCCTTTTTCTGTTGCTTCGTTTGCTATTATTTTCTCCCATTCTGAGGGCTGTCTTTTCACCTTGCTTATAGTTTCCTTTGCTGTGCAAAAGCTTTTAAGTGTCATTAGGTCCCATTTGTTTATTTTTGCTTTTGTTTCTAATATTCTGGGAGGTGGGTCATAGAGGATCCTGCTGTGATTCATGTCAGAGAGTGTTTGCCTGTGTTCTCCTCTAGGAGTTTTATAGTTTCTGGTCTCACATTTGGATCTTGAATGCATTTTGAGTTTATCTTTGTGTACGGTGTTAGAAAGTGTTCTAGTTTCATTCTTTTACAAGTGGTTGACACAATGACTGACAGTTATTAAGGTTTCCTGAAAACGGCTCTCACACTTCTTTCCTTCCACCTTCTTAGACGTGCTCACCAGTCAATATGCACATGGATACCACCCTATCTCCGTTTTCTTCTGTAGGTTCAAAGTTTAAATACAGAGTAGGAGGGGCCTTTAAATTACACAAAAACATTTTCAGCCTAACTTCCAATGACTTCCCCTCACCACACTTCCCGCAGATACGAGCTTTCTTGTTTTGTGTGCTGGGGTCATCCCCCACTTCCCACGTCTAGCTGGTGATACACTTCCATCTGCCCGTTCAGCCCATGCCTGCCGACCCTCCCCTCAGCATTCCGGTGGATGCTAAGTCCCCTCCCCTGGGCTCTGGGTACCCCACGTTTGTGTCAGCAGCACTTAGGGGCCTCTCAGCCTCTGACCTTACAGCCCTGTAAGTCCAGGCAGGATCTCTCTCCCTCACTAGACAGGAGACCAGACGATTAAAATCCCACTCCCCTAGGGTGCAGAGAGGGTGCCCTGCTCAAATGCCCATTCCTACCAACGTTTATTGGAACTCAATGCAAAATCTAAAACCAACTGCCATCAGACTCTATTAAAGGGAGTCTACACATTCAATGAAGAGGAATTTGTAGATTTTCCTTAATAGATTTAAACTTCAAACTAATCATATTAACTGCTTTAAAAATCCATTTAGGAAGACAAAATAAACAAGTCAAATTGCTTTTTTTGAAAACTCCCTTCCACACAGCCATCCCGAGAAGATTTCAATTCTGCATCTGACAAGGCTATCCATCCCAAGGAAGGCAAGTACTCTGATCTGCTTCAGGGGAGGGGGGTGAGTTTTGCATCAAAGGCCTCCCTGCAACTTCAGATCATGCTTTGAAAGCCAACCAATGAAGGTTGCATTTGGTTTAGTGAAAGTATTTCACACATCCAGACCCTAGAGACTCGTCTTGCTTGCTAGCATTGCCATTTAGATTTGGGATCAGAAAACGAGCCCCGGGACCACACTGATGACTCCAGATTCAGAAAGCTACCCAGGGTGTGGGGACCAGGATCGCCAGGCTCCTCGGGAGGCTCTTAATGTCGGCGCTTAAAAGCAGCGCTGTTGCAACTGCCTTCCTTCTCCCAGTTTCGAGATTCAGAAATTCACTTACAGTCCTCCAATGAGAGAGATCTACTGGAAAAACTCTTACAGTACCTGAAGAGGTAGCTGACGCACTTCACCGAGGCCCGGCCCGGCCACCTGGCCCTGGCCCCCTGTGGCAGGCCCTGCTCATCATCTATAAGACTCCCTCCCCGCGCAAAAGCAGCCTGAACCACACTGAAGCAGCCCGCGCTGCACTGAACTACACAGAAGCAGCCCGAGCCCCCATGAACTGCCCTGAACCACACTGAGGCAGCCTGAACCACCCGGAACCGCCCGGAACCGCACTGAGGCAGCCCACACCGCACTGAGCCGGCACTCAGGGTGGGGCCGAAGGAGCTCTGGGCCCTTCGGGCATGTTCCTGGGACACACGTCCTGGATTCATTTTGCCTTTGTTATTTTTTCATCTTAAACTTGAGGAAAGTGCCTACGCAATATCATTAGGAACAGTTTTATTAAATGTTCTGCGCAAAGGCGCATGGTGGTGGGAGCAACGGGGACACAGGAAAAGGCTGTGTTCTGAGAACCTCCCTGACAGCGCAGCCAGGCGCGCGCACGGCGCACCTCTCTAAGCAGCGTGGGGAGCTGAGGCAGCCGTGAAGAGCGTCCGTTCAGACGCCTTCGGTTCTCTGTGACCTAACACTGAACTCCAAGGGGCTGAAGACTAACGCGCCGTGGCTTCACGCGACGAGAAGGTGGGCGGGGCTCAGTCGGCAGCTCAGCACCGGCAGGGACGCACCGGCTCTGCTCGTTTCCATCCGCTCCTCAGGAGGGTCTCTGCAGGGTTGCAAAGTGGCTGCCGCCGCTCCAGCACCACCACACAAAGCCGCCTTGGAGCATGGCTCGTGAGGATGAGGTGCTCTCCCCTTTAGAAGACGGAGCATGCCTCCCCCGGAAGTCCCCAACTGACTCCTCCTGACAGTTCACTGGCTAAAACTGTGTCACAAGCTAATTCTTAAATCAGTCATCAAGGCTGTAGAAAGAAATCGTGACTGATTTAGACCAATTACAATCTACCTCCTGAGGCTCATGACTATCTGATATGTGAATAAAATCAGGATTTTATTAGCAAAGAAGCCAGAGGGCCAGTGGCTGGTTGTGAAGCAAGTATAATATCTTCCATAAGGAGGTCACCTCCTTGAGGGAAATTAGGAATGCAGCTCGAAACATTTATGCTTTAATTTCGGGTAATGGGAATTTATTGAGGGTTTTCTGAGTGGGAAAATACCATGAACAAATATTGTTCAATACCATTAAGATGTAAGGGACTTCTCAGCCTTCTATTCTGAAAATTGCAATTGTCTCTCAATATTCAATGGTGATAAACATTTTCATCAATTTATTGAACACATATTTTCTGAATGCCTGCTGTTCCAAGTGTGGAAATACAAAGTGAACAGACAGCTGGGGTCCCTGCCCTCAGCAGCGCTTACATTCCACTGGGGAAGGCAAACTGACATTTCACACTTGGCTCTGTTAAGAAGAAAAGTGGGGTAATAAAATACTCAGCGAGGAAGTAGGGGTAGAACTAGAATAAACAGGCTGCTCCAGGGGATTCTCGAGAAAGCGACAATGAACTGGAGCAGAATAGCAAGGAGCCTACTACCGGAAGGCGTGAGGGCAGAAACGCCGGGGCAGAGGGACAAGGGCAAAGAACCCAGTAACAGCGTGTGGCGCTGCCCTTCTTGCCACATCCTTGCCAACACTGATTTCTTGCCTTTTTGATAACAGACCTTCTGACAGGCGTGAGAGACTTTCCTTCTTGAAAAATGTTCCAGGCCAGTGCTTTAGCATGCATGTTAATCCTCTGGGGAGGGGGTCTTTCCAACACATAGATGGTGATTCAGCAGGTCTGGGGGTGGGCCTGAGACTCTGCCTCCCTAACAAGCTCCCAGGTGATACCCATGCTCCCAGTTTGAAGGCCACATTGTGTGGCAGGATTGTAGCCCAAGGTGCCCAATCCACGAAAAATGCAAACAGCATGGATTTTTAGTTGTTTTTCCTACTGGTCTCTTATACATACCACGTGCTCCAGACCACTGTTAATACTGTAGACACATGCTGCTATTCAACTAGAATGAGCTGGTCAGTTCCTTAGTTGCCCGCAGCACATCTAAATGTTGGTGGACCGCACGTGGCTAGTGGCCACCATACTGGACGGCACACGTAGAAAAAACCCTGCCATTATCACAGAAATGTTTTATTGGAGAGCGCTGCCCCAAACAGAAGGAACTCTTTTCTAGTTCTTCAGGCTTGCTGCTACCATGTCTTCCCTTATTCTGGTTTTTACGGAGAACATACATATTCTTTCTACCTGCTGAAGTCAAATGTATCTTTAAGGAACTATTTCAAGCCTACCTCTTGTATGGAACTTTTCCTGAAATTAAAGCTAAGTGTGCTCTCTGCTTCCTTAAAATCTGCACATTTGTTTCTTCTCAGCAATGTATTTCTTACTGTATTTTGCTTACTTAGTATCCAAAGTACCCTAGTATCCAACTCCCTTTTCTCTGGCTGTTTCGATGGGGTAGGGGGTGAGGGGAGGTCTATTTCTCATGTGTTTTGTCCACGTGATTCAGTTGAACCTAACTCTACCGCTAGTCATCGTCATTAGGGTGTAAGCAAGATGACCGCCAGTACTGTGGACTCGGGGACGTTTGCTGAAAATCGAATGAAGGTGCTCTTACCAGTGGGGCCACGAGGCCGGCTGGGTGCAGGTCTGGCTCGGCTGGGAGCCATCTTGCCATTGCACGCGCAGTCCTTGCCGGAGATGAGAGCAACTCAGAGGAAAGCAAGGTAAGAGGGAAAACCACATCCTGGATGACTTCACTCTGTCATTGCTTCCAGCTGTATTTGAAGTTCTATCTCCCCTTGACATTTGTTACTGGCAGCAATAAATCACTTATTTTTGCTCAAGCCAATGTACACTGAAGGAGCCTCATCCACTACAGTCTCTTCAGCCACTCCTGCGGCCATTTACAGTCACACCCTTAGCTGGTTTCACATCACAGCTTTGTAGGAGGAATGTAAGCACATGCCCATCTAAATTTTTCTTTACCCGTTTTAACTTTCAAACAATTTTGGCATTTTGATAATCAAATAACATGGAGCCAAATTTTTTTCATCATCTGATGATGAAATTAGTATATTTATTAATATTTCTCTAGGGTTTTACAGCTCAGTGTATATATATTACAAACCGATTAGTCTCTCCACTTTGTAAGTCACCCCAGACAAGTATAAACTTCCTAGTTAGCGTGTATTCTTTGCCTGGCTAACACATATGTGAATATGTATCCCTCTCCCTCCCCCACCTCCTGGCTTTGAGGAAATTACCCTAAAGCCACTAAGCTTCGTGCTGGCCTGGGCTGGCAGCCTGGAGGGTGTCTTCAGACTCCCACCCTTCCAACACACCTTACCTTCAGCATCCGCTGACAGACCTTCTGCTTCACATCTTGGCGTACTCTCGTCTTATCCTGGAATACATGGATGTGACCACAATCCTCCCCCCTCCTTACTGGCTCAGAAGGTCCCACAGGCACAGTGTTCCTGGAAAGGCTCCTGAACCCCAACCTCAAAGCTGATCCAAACCCAGACGTGAAATTCACTACCACCCCTGCCTGCCAATTGCCTGCTATTGGGTTGGCCAAAAAGTTCCTTTGGCTTTAAAGTATGAATAAAAGACACATTTTTCATTTTCACCAAGAACTTTATTGAACAATGTATTCACCATTTTTTTCCCCTACTACGTTCTGCCATTTTCCAGGCAACTTCATAATCTCATCTTCCCAAAACTTTTTATCTTTTTGAGCAAAGAACTGTTTTAAGTATGTTTATAGTCTTCAAGGGAACTGAAAATTTTTTTCCATTAAGAGAATTCTGTAAAGATGAAAATAAATAGAAATCCAAGGGTCTGACGAAATATCTGGATGAATCAGAACTTCCCAGCCAAGCTGTAACAGTTTTTGCCTGGTCATCAAAGTAACACGTGGCCTTGTGCAATCCTGGGGGAGATGATGCGTTTTCTGTTGACTAATCCCAGATGCTTTTCCTTGAGCGCTGCTTTCAGTTGATCTAACTGGGAGCGGTACTTGTTGGAATTAATCATTTTCCAGCAAGAGCTCATAGAGAGGACTCCCTTCCAATCCCACCATAGAGAAAATGTCACCTTCTTTGGATGAAGACTTGCCTTTGGTGTGACTGGTGGTGGTTCATTTTGCTTGCCTCACAATCTCTTCCCTTCCACATCACTGTACAGTATCTATTTTTCATCACCCAATATGATTTGTTTAAAAAAAAAACAGAACACTTTTATTACCTTTCATTAGAGAACTGCACATGAAAATATGGTCAAGAAGGTTTTTTTTCTTAACTTATGTGGAACTCAAACATCATAGGGATTAACATAACTGAGCTGGCACAAGTGATTTTCAGTGCTTGATTTGGGTATTTTGAGTGCAGCAGTTATCTCCCTGTGGTATATGCTGATTGTTCTCAACGTCTCCATTTGATTGCTATCAACTTCAACTGGTGTACATGACTGTGGAATATTGTCCAGCATGAAACTTCGCAAACCACTTTTGAAAAGTTAGCTCAGTCACAACACCCTCTTCATTCACTGCATAGATATTTTGTGTGTGTGTTTCAGTTGCATTTTTACCTTTCTTGAATAAAGCATAATATGCCAAAAATGTTGCTTTTTCTTCCATCTGCATTACTAAAATGGCTACAGATCAATTCACCAACTGATTTTTTTTAAACACATGTTGATATAATAGTAGTCACAACACAGTGTAACAAAATTGTTTTGAAGATAAAGACAACTAGATAAAGTGCTACTAGAAACATCTATCTTGGAGGAAAATGCTGAATAAACTTTTGGCCAACCCAACAGGAACGGACTGAAGGAGGAGCAGTTCACTCGTGACAGAAGACAAAACAAGCCCCTCCTCTACTCAACCCACCAAAACATTTAACATCGCTTGTTTACAAAGGAAGATTTAAGAACTACTCTAGAGGACCACACACATGGTAAGATTTATCTTTTATTAGATATCTTATATTACATATTCCCAAAAAGATATAAAATCTTCCAAGAGAAAATATCAAAACCTATTGATTTCAAGGAAAGCAACATAATCAAAATGAAAGCAAAAATTTTCTTCCAAAGGAATGTGAAAACGTTTCAGCACAAATACAACAAAGACATGGGAAGGTAATTACAATGTTTTACAACACGTTTTACAGCATTTTGTTTTAATCAGTATTTGCAGAAAACAAGGATGCTGAGTTCTCAAACACTGCAGTTATAACCCCAAATTAAATTTTCAAAAAAAAAGAAAGTAATGAACTACTTGGTCAACTGAACATCTGCGATAATGAATGTAATAAAAACTAAGCAAACAAATATGCCACTGAGATCACAACTGAAGTGTATGATTTTCAGCGTGTGCCAGGGACACTAAATTATTTAATCAGTTCTTGACCACAACCCAAAGCAAAAGCATCCTCTCTTCATTTCCCTGATGATTTATTCTAAAAATAAAAAGCAGAAACTTGCTGGTGAAAGAGAATTTCTGCTTTACCTGTTAGCAGCTGGTGACAACACACACTGAGTAAGACCCCGACGGAACACAGGACAGCTCCATCGCGAACAACCAGGGGCGGGGGGCAGAACCACTGCTATTGCATCAAGACTTTTTATTTCAATTGATCAGAGATTCCAGAACAATTAAGTACAACCACTTGAACCAAAGAACACAGTGAACTCCTTTAGGAAGGTTTTACACTTAAGATGCAATGAAAATACTGATCTTATTCCTGGGATTTGTGTCTGGCAATCCTAATGTCTGTAGATGTTCACAGAAAGTAAGTTTGTTTTTTGTTTTAGTTGTTTATCCCCCCAAAACAAGGAAGGAAACTTACAGTACATGTTTATTGCAAGAAATTACTCTTGTAGTATCTTCATCAACACTAGTATTATTTCCTTAATAATTAAAGGGGAAACAAGTTTATGAACTTAATGGAACAATAATCTAAGGAGCTGCATCTTGACTGAAAATACAGATGATAACCAGGCTACATGATAAAACAGAAATGATGTTTTATTTCTATATGAAGATGTTGGAATGATAGGAGGTAAAATGGAAGTTATGTCAGATAATACTAAACATATTAGTTAACACAGAATTTTCAGCAGTGCACCTAGTCAAGAATCCTTTCTATGCTAAAATGGAATGCTCTAAATGTTGGTTTTATTTTAATGTCAAGTTAACAATGATCCCAAATAAATTTTATCAGAAGTATTGTAATGGCACATAGGTTTAGAACTTCATTTTGAGGTTAGCATATACAAAAGTTTGAAATTCACTGAACAAATGTATTTTTCAATATGATAAATTATGAGTTACATATAAGTGGGTTTCAAAATGGTCTATTTTAAAGCAATCTCTCTTCAAAATGGTGAACTCTTGTGAAATGAAAACAGTATGTGGATTCTGCTTGTTACAAAATCCTTGCTTCAAGTTGCAGTCTCCTTGGCAGCAGCATATTTTAATTAACAATATTTTTCTTCCTTGTTTTGTTTTCTGACATCTCAGTACATTCAAATAGTCAAAATGTTTAGAGTAACATCACCACAAATTTAATGAAACAGATCAGAATGTGGCCAGCATTGTCAGGCAAAAATTATACAATTTACGTGTCATAGAAAGTACTCGCCCCTCCCCTCAGCCACTCCCCACCTCCCCCAACAGTAATATGGACACCAAAAGATTTAACAAGACTTATAAAAAAATAAGGCACATTTATTCTGATATGGTAATTTTAAAATAGAAAACCCCTCTCAGAACATCTGTATTCAAATGAGTTGTGTAAAAAGACACCTTGTGGTGCCTAAAGGAGGTCACGGCACCTGTAGAATCGCTTCTCCTAGTTTGGTGACAATGGAAGAAATTGCACCTATCCCACATTGTCAAGTAATGAAAATATGCCTCTCTGTCTGCTACTGAATGATTCAAAATCTGCTATTTCTGGAAATACTTACAAAGGGTAGTAGGAAGGGAGGGGTCAAGTGGTAGAAAAACATGTAAAAGCAACGATATATATTATCAGGATTGATGGATTGCACTTTTCCACATATTTCAACACATAAAGATCTTCTGACATGTATGAATGATTGCAACCATTTTGGCCATTAGCTATTACCCACCAGCTTTTATTCCATTTTGGTAAAAATGGGTATTTTTGTAAAACTAACAAAGGGTCAGCAACATGAATACTTAGAACAATCTCTTCACAACCCCCAACACAGATATAATTAGTTAACATTTAACCTGAGATACAATCTGTTGAGAGGCTGTCTTCAGACATTTCCTCGTTTGTTGCATCAATTCATACTGACGATAGTAGGTCATGGAAGGAACTTAAAAACAAAACTAGTCTGTAGCATGGCTTTTCTTCTCTTCTACTGTACTGGTTTAAGAAAAAGAATCACAGAATTCATGTCGTCACAGTAGCCAGAAGCTAAAATAATGTGCTTCTCTATTGCACGTAAAACCAAGAAGTATATCAAAGCCAATGCTTCCCAATCCAAATCTGAAAGCCAGGTTCACCTCAGGTGGATTCGGAATGTGCTGATTTCCATGGGACTCAAGTTGATTTCACTTATATTTCGGGCGTCTAGAGGAGAATGCATCAAGGATAATGACGAAGGTATGATACTTACAACAGTGAACTTGCTAAAAAGTTTCTGGACCAATATCTGAAAGGTAAATGATAAAAAAAATTACATGTTTAGAATACCTTTGAAGAAAGATAAGCAGTGCATCTACATATTCAGTGTGAGAAAACATGAAAAGTATGTTTGAAGTTCTCTTTTAGTGCAAAAGCAGCGGAAGGGGGAGATTAGTCCGCCTCCACACACTTGAGCATGGAGACTAACTCTGAAGGGAGACTGGAGCCCAGTAACAGAAGAACGCTGTCTTCTGGATCCCTTTTCAGCTGCTTCACAACATATCGTGTGCAAGGGCCTTTCTCAATGAAAGAAAGGACTCCACAGTCCAAGAGCTTTAAACACATCCACACCCTCATTCAGTCAGTACTCACCCCAACAGCGGGGCTTCTCCACCATCCTCCCTGAGTCAGAAAAGCTGGGGGACAGGCCCCAGGCCCCCCAGGAAGGCCCTCATACAAGTGAGTCGTTTACAGGGTAGGAAGGTTTGGAAAGTACTATGCTCACTCTTGCAGATTCTTCTAGTGTGTCTCTCCGGATCGTATAACCCCCTTAGACTCAGTGCCTTAGTGTCTGAGTACACACGTTCACACCCAAGCGTCTCGGACCATCACTGAGAAGGGAGAGAGGAGGCACAGTGGGACAAGCAGCAGAGCCATCAGTGCCCCTGAGCAGCAGTGGCAGGCGGCGGGAGGCGAAAGGAAGGGACGCGCACGGCCTCCCCGCCGCCTCTCATCTCCCCCTTTCTGGGGCCTGTGCTACGCACACGCTAACTGCAGGACAGAACGGCGCCCCTGGAGTCCGCCCGACACCCTGCCTGCCAGGTCCCGAAGGGCCGGCTAGCTGGCTTGGTGTGGGGGCCCGCCGGTGTGCTGCAGACAGCCCCAGCCCGCCGGAGCCAGAGGCCGGAGGCCGGAGGCGCCCTTCCCTCCGAGAGAGGCTGACGGGGACCAGCGGCAAGGCCAGCTTGAGAGAAGCCAGAGGTGCAGCCGGCGGTCAGTGGTCAGCCTGAGGACCTGCCGGCCTGCGCGGTGCGGACAACGGCCTGGGGCCGAGCCACCCCGCCGGCCGGCCTCACGTCCCCGCCGCCCCTACTGCAAGCCTGCACCCACACTGTGTGTGTGTGAGCTGCTCAGTCGTGTCCGACTCTGCGACCCCACAGACAGCAGCCCACCAGGCTCCTCTGTCCATGGGATTCTCTAGGCAAGAATACTGGAGTGGGCTACTACTTTCTTCTCCAGGGGACCTTCCCGACCCAGGGAGCAGAGCCGGTCTCCTGCGCTGCAGACGGATTCGTTTGAGCCACAGGGAAGCCCCCATGCAGTTACATGGCTCCCACAGGGCCTGGGTTTGCTGTCACTGAACTGGATCAAACCTGAGCGGCCTGAGAGAGATGGGGAGAGAGCGGGAGGGAAGAAGCCGCTTTGCGGGCTGGAAATGGAAGGCCTAAGAATCGGTGAGGCCCTGTCTTCAGACATGCACCTGTCTGCCGGGGCAGTCTGATATCGACAAGGAGAAAAGACTGAATATTGGGACGGGGCTTCCTTAAGAAGGGAAAACTTGAATGAACTTGAAGCTGAGGGGAAGGAGTCCGTGGAAAGGCAATGAAAGATCTCCTTGCTAGGATTACCTACAGAAAGTAAGGATTTCAAAGCGCTACATCAGCAGGAGAGACAAGCTTTCGGCTCACCTTTCCCCGGGTCGTGGAACACAGCAGCCCGGCGCCTCTGCTAGAGAAGCGGCAGTCGAACCCCTTCCTGTGCAGGATGAAGGCGGCCTCGCTGGAGTGCTTGCCATCCACCTGTGAACGGGCAGACAGCAAGACACCACAGGGACGCTGAGAGCGAATTCTGACCCCACTGCACAGCCTTGATGCCCCGTCCCCAGCCACAAATGCTCTTGTATCTGAAAGTGACTTCAAGCCCCCCACTCCCATTCAGGCTGGGTGCTGAGCCTGCCCACTCCTCGGCGACACCGCCTTTCCCAGGCGCTCAGATGACGTTCTGAGAGTCCTTGGCAAGTCACTCAAGCCTCGGTTCCCTCCACGGTTCCTAAGGACACAGGCTATCTTTTGTCCACATGTTATATACCAGTTTGTCAAAGTTTCTTCAAATAAAGCAATTCATTTTAATTTACTTTTAATAAATCCATCAGCTGAATAAAGTATACCTGAATTTGGTCCTTATCTGGTCAGTGAATGATGTATCATCCATCTTAAAACTGAAATATGCTTCTTCACTGAATACTAATTTTTGTTAATTGCATTAACATTTTTAATGTTTAATGTATTGGTTCATGATTTTTATATAAGAGACATTTAAATTGAATTAGTTATGCTTATCACTTGCTAAGCCAGCCACATTTATCAGCTTGATGTGTCATTTAAATTCACATTACAGAAGCCATTCTTCTTGTGCAGGAAAAAAGGAAAACACTAAAAATGACAAGTCAGCTACAGCAATCAGTGTACACTTGGCTGCAGTACACTTTCTGGCAACCGATTCAACTAACAATGCCTTGAACGCTTTAAGTCCTTGAACACTTAAACTTATAACTGTTTAATAAATTTTATGTTTTCTAAACCGGGAAATGTTTATGATAAAATGGATTAATAAAATCTTTGGAAAAGTTAAGCAATGCAGACTTACTGTAAAGACACATTTTCTCTTTCTTTTTTATGTGACCACAGATACGAATATGCCGAGGTTCTTGACCAGCCTTGAAAGTGAGAGTGGCTCAGTCGTGTCTGACTGTGTGTGATCCCACGGGCTGCAGGGGATCTTCCCAAATGAGGGACCAAACCCGGGTCCCCCGCACTGCAGGTGGGCTCCTCACTGCCTGAGCCGCCGGGGAAGCTTTGGCCAACCTTACTAGGGCATAGAATGTTTTTAATGTGCTACAGAGACATCTTTTCTGAATAGCTGCCAGCATTCCCAACACTGATTTGCTTTTAATGTGACTGAACAACTTAAATCTGTCCTCACCTCAGATTCTTGGCTGGAATAACCTGTTTTATGACATTTTACACTGGTATTTTGCAGTGGTACTGCTAAAAAGTTTTTTTGAAGAAAAAGAAAAAAGTCATTTAGGGATTCTGAGTCATCACAGGACCACACAGTGCACATAGCAGGTTGAGGTAATACGATGAGGATTCCTAATGAAATTTCAGATGATTTTACAGTCTCTAAATAGCATGAAAATAGCACATTAAAAAAAACCTTATATTTAGTATGTACAGAAGGATAACAGTTATACCAGTTTTGAAACCCTGGAACGCTCTTTTATTCTTCCTGAGCACCAGTCTCCCCGTCTGTAAAATGGAGCTAATGCATGTCTTATCTCCTCATAGAGTCATGTTGTGAGTTAACCCACTGAAAATACTGTATAAGGCAGCCCAGCTTGTAGGACAGACTGTGCTAGTGCAGAAATTGTAGAAATAAGAGGTTCACAATCTGGGCTGGGAGTCAGACAGCCTAAGATCTGTAGCCTACTTCCGCAATTTACTAGCTGCTGATTTCAGCAAAACTGTTTTTCCTTTACCATAAAAAAAGAGGTAAAAAGGGGCAGCATAATAAAGACTTAGCCCAGGGTCTGGAGCAGAGAAAGACCTTAGTATATTATTATTATTATTTATATCAACATCATCCATCAAATAAACAGTAGTTATTTTCGTAACAGTTACAAGTGAAACAATATTCTCTTTTAACTTCTTATTCACAAATTTATTTAATTGCCATCATAGCTTTGTAACTAAGGAGTCAGAATAGTCCTAAATTATATGTCCACAGCTATACCTCAAAGTCCTAAGAGTTCTGATTCAAATTCACACATTAGGTGGCCTCTTAATTAAACTCCAAAAGCACTTACCACTATTATCCTTGGCATCTGGCCATTCTAACTCACTAGACCACCCTTAAAAAAAAATACTGATAAGCGGGCACTGCAAAAATTCCTGCAAACCTTTGTTCTTGGAATAACGGCTGGGTAAGGTCTTTAGCAGACTGATGACGACGAAAAATAGTGGGAAGGGAGACACTTTCAGGATTCTGCCACTGAATTAGACAAGAGATTTAAACAAACAGTACAAAAGTGGAGATTAAAGTCATAAAAATTAATTTTCACCTATGGGAAAAAAGTTTTACTTTCTCTAAAAATTAAAATTGCATCATTTTCACAAGGACTAAAAGACTAATAAAACGGCATTCATCTTGTGTAAGTTTTTAAAAATCAAATATTCATGAAAGTATCAGTTTTCAAGCAAAAATACCTGAGGCAAAGCAGCAGTTTTTCAGTTTCAAAGTCTGTCTAGACATTTTATTTCCAAGAAAACTGTTTTTCAAAGTAGGGAAACTGTGATTTTAACTTGAATATGTATGCAGGAAATTCAGTTACCCTCAAGTAGTCACAGCATACGCTCTAGGAGAGTAAACAAATTTTGAAAGACCTCTTTTTATATTCATTAACACATTAATAAAATTCAGACCTCTAAAAAGCGGGGGGGTGGGGCTTGGGGAAGAAATCTTATACATTTGAAACTGCATCATCGCTGTGCTGGGTGAGTGTCAAACTGTCTTTCTGGAACAGATCACCGTTGAGGCTGAATCACTGTGTGGATGTTCCCAATCTGCACCAGGAAAATTCACTGTAGAACTCATCTCTGAGGGAAAACCAACACCGAGTTTCTAGACTAAGCAGGGCTCAGAAAACTTCTCCAGTGCCTGGGGGAAGGCTGGGCAAGAAGATCTGGCTACAAGTGACACTGTCAGGCTCAGAGGAGGAGCCCAGAGGCGCGGTTTGGTTCCAGCAGGAACCAGCTAGGGACTGAGGCTGTCACTCACCTCTGAAAACTCAGGGAACCAGGTGAGGCTCGGGAAGAGTCGCGCAGGGATGCGGGGAGCAGTGACCGCAGCTGACACTTGTGAGCGCGCACTGTGTGCGGGCTGCGCGGAGTGCTCGGCGGGGACGAAGCCATGCCCCCTTACGGCCCCTCTGAAGCGGGGCGGGGGCATAAAGATGCGCCGCCACACTCAGGCGCAGGGCGCGATCACAACGCACTCCCTCTGGTGCTCAGACAGCAGTCATCGCTAGTGATGCCGCTTTGCTCTTCATGACCCTTCCTCGCCAACGGCTGGTGCACCCTTCTGCGAGGATTCCACGGTCACTGAGCAGGCAAGGAAGAGGCAAGCAGGGTGCTTCCCAAGACTGACTGCGCGCCCCAGGCAGAAGGCCGTACGCGGCCCTGAGCAGGGCGCTGGAGTCGGGCTCCCGGGTGCGCCTCCACGCGCCTCCACTTCCTGGCTGTGTGACCGCAGGCCCGCCCGCCTCCTCCCCTACACCATGGGGCACTCTGCGGCCGGGAGAGCCAAGTCAAGCCACAGAGCACACTCAGGGCGACGCTTGGGCCGGAGGCGGGTTAGGTCTGTCACACTGGAGCGACCTGAGAAATCAGCAATAAACTATACAAGGAATATGCATCAAAGATACATCGAAATTTACTGTGGCAACAAACTTCAACTTTCTCCAATTAAAAACAAAGTGCCAATATTTTAACTTCATTATTAGTAACAGTCGAACTGCTGATGACTGAACGATCTCAGCTGAGAACCTTGTTAAAACTCCGTGCTCACTACGAGCCGGATGCTATTCTACACGCTTGACAACTATCACCTCATTGGAGCCTGACAAGGCCTCGCCCGGTGACACCCTCACCACTGCCTGGTCACTGGCGAGGACTCTGGCGTGCGGAGGATCCAGGGCCTGCTCTGAGACAGCCAGGCAGTGAGCGCACGGGGTGCCCTGGGCCCGGCGGGCGCGGCCCCCACGCCGCAGCTGCCTTCTGCAGCCTCTGCCGCGCTGCGGGCTGGTGCGCACAGACACAGGCCTGAGAGGGAGGAGGATCGCTTTTGACTTAATGTAACAAAAGGTTGTCAACTTAAGGAGATCACCTACGGAGACTTTCCAGCTTCTGATCTCAGGCTGGAAAATGGGAGTATTTAATCAATGGTTCCAACAGATCTAAAATCAAGATTTACTGAAACATATTCAGAAAGAAAGGTTTAGAAATTATTACTTCTGTCCATCTACAACCTGCCCAGTCATCCACTCATCCCATTTTAAAAGATTTAGGGCCACCCTGAAAATCACACCACATATGAGTCTCTTCTCAGAAAAGGAGCAGGCAGCTGCTCCTTTCCCAAGGTGGGTAACTCTGCAAATAGGAGAGCTGAGCGGCTCCTGTGAGGTTCACAACCCGTAACTGCTGCAAACCGACACCAGTGCCTGTGGACACACCGTCTCCTGAGAAGAGAGGGGCCGCAATGTGCTGGGCTCTCCAAGGAGAGTGTGACCCTGCCCTCCCAGATGATGCGCCAGGCACACACAGCTGATGCCACGGCTGAACACCTGGGGGGAAATGGCTCAAAGCTGCCCAGATTCTTTGACGATATCAAACACCTCTCATATTTCAGTGCATTCTGACAGGGAGGAAGGCTAGAAAATCTCACACTGTGTTATAAGTCCTAACACAGGAAATAACCAGCAGAAATTCATTTTCCAGGGCACTTGTTAAAATGTCAATAACAGTTATCCTGTTTTAATCAACAAGGTAGCATGACAGAAAGAAAGGGGAAGGTGAACGGTTGTCCTCAGATATGTACAACAAAGAACATTTTTCCCCCACAATTTTCACCTTTCCAGAAACTAGGGAGATCAATAAAGCACCAATCAATTCTTTTAAGAAAGGCAAAATAAATCATAAACCTAAAACTGCCTCTTACAAGAAAAGGAGGGGGTGGTGAAGACAAGCTGAGAGAGAAGACTTTATTCAGTAAGTGGTGCTGACGTTGAAATGACTGGTTGACTCTCTGTAAGAGACACTCAAGCACAGACCAAAGTAAACCCCATACAGAGTGAAGAGCCACATGCAACACACACGGGCAGAGGAGAGACACACAGACAGATGTCTAGGCGCGAGGGCCTCCTCGGGGCCCGGACGGTGCAGTGGCCGCCCATGCCAGGGTCCCGTCTGGAGAACTCCACGGACAGCGGAGCCTGGGGACCCGCAGTCCACTGGGCCACAGAGCGTCAGACTTGGCTGAGTGACTAACACTTTTCACTCCACAGCTATGGATAAATAAAATAAAATATATTTGAATATAAAAGCAAGGAAAACAATCTGCAACAAAGAGTGGAAGTAGATATCACTGTTCAAAACATCAAGGCAGAATGACTCTATGAAGCTAAGCTAAGCAGCTTAATCAAGTTCCTCCCCATCCCTGGAAAGTCAGCATTCCAGATGGAACCTTTCATTCTAGCTTGATCCACGACTCATCCTCCCATGAGATGCTCCCAGCATCCTCTCTCCCAAGGCTCTCTTCTCCCTAAGTCACTTCCTTTTCCTGAGGATGTGCACTTGACTAGTACTCTCATTCCCTAGTTCTAAACCCGTTACAGAAGCTTCTTTTTATAA
This sequence comes from Hydropotes inermis, assembly GCA_020226075.1. Classification (NCBI taxonomy): domain Eukaryota; kingdom Metazoa; phylum Chordata; class Mammalia; order Artiodactyla; family Cervidae; genus Hydropotes; species Hydropotes inermis. The sequence continues at coordinate 103,469,108 of CM035271.1, read as the reverse complement.
CTCAGGCTGTTGACAGTGCAAGAAAAGAGAGTGATGAAGAGAAGAGGTGGACACCAGGTACACGGGATGAGAAGGCTGACATTTATATCCCTTGACAGTGGCTGGAGCGTGCTGGGCCACACAGCTGTGGGGCAGGGTTTTAAGAGATGTTTGTTCTCCTCTCCATCTGACTGCAAATATATGACATACTTGATTTTTTCAAGAAAAAACAAAAAACAAAACTATGAACCTGAAAAGCAAGGTATGTCTATATAAAAACAAGATCCTCTATCAATATAGAATAATTTTTGAAAACTGGACCTTTTTTGTTGCTGTTTTATTTGCTTGTTTTTCTGGAAAGCTGAACTTTGAGAACAGATTTAGTAAATCTTGAAATCTTCATGTGATCCCCTGAGATCACATTCGGCACCGAGGTTCAGAAGAACTGGACGTGGCTCCTGATTCTGCCATCCACTGGTAGGTAATTTAATTTTAAGTATTTAATCTAACGCTTACTTTCCCAATTCAGTAATGCAGATAACAGCAATTTCTAGAATCATTAGGAAGAGTTTTTAAAAGTTACTAGTTCCTAAGCTTTCCACCCCAAATCTACAGAATCAGAATCTCAGAGATGAAGACATCTGTGGAAATCTTTTCTATAATCTCACCAGTATCACCTGGACACAGTGAGTTTGAGGACTTTAGCTGGAAAAGCTGAACCACCACAGGGGGTAAGCAGACCCCCCAGGTCCCACATGCTCTCTGAGTCTTGAGTACACAGTGCCTTTCTCCACCGGGAGCAGGGAGCCCAGGGCTGGAGCGTGGAGCCTGCAGACAGCAGCCTGGAGCGCAGGCCGGCAGAGGGCCCCCATCATGCTGCGGAAAGGGCGATGCGCCCCTTTGATGTTACGGAGGTCTGCAGACACTTTTCTCATGGGAATACTGTGAGGTGATGGGCCAAGGCAGACCTCCAGTCTTGCCTGGAGGCCAATCTCTCTTCACATTATTTCAGTGGGAAAAATGCACTGCAGTCTCTAAACAAAGTAAACCCATGGCTGTTTCATTTCAATGTATGACAAAATTCACTACAAATAAAAAAATAAAATAAAAATAAAATAAAATAAAATTCCAACTGAAAAAAAAAGAAAAAAAGAGCACATTATAGCATGCTGGGAGATGTCAACAGACCAAAACAAGAACACAATCCAAGACGTCAAGCTCTGGCTTCTGGGCTGAGTTACTTTCGTCTTTCTTCTAGTATAACCACTGAATTACTCTGGATACCTTTTAAGTACTGTTTTCTTTGAATGAATATGTACATCAGCATCCTTCAATGATTACTTTCCCATATTCAGAGATTATGGGATGGAAAGCAATTCATTAAAGAATACCTTCAGATTCCTGGCAAGTTTTTAAACTGTTAGAAATAAGTGCTAAGAGTCAAAGACTAATAGAGAAATTGGAACCAACTGATATCTAATGCAAAACAGCCCCAAATATTTAGTTCTGATCACATGGTTAGGCATTAACTTATGCCTATGGCATTTCAGTCTTTATTCTTCCTGGTCAGACTGTTAAATTGCTTTTTATTTCCTCTGCTAAAACGCTGGTCTGCACCTGTATTGGCATGTACTCTTAAGCATCATCAGGACAACAGTGTATGTCTACAAAGAGCTTCTGTTTCCAAAAGTTCTCACAGCATTATCTCACCCATTTCTCAGTCCAGACGTGAAGCATGTGTATCTGCCATCAGGCCCATTTCATACACGGCAGTGGGGTCTGCAAGCATGCAGCTGGGGTGCAGGCAGTCCGTCTGTCCAGAGGTGAGAGGGGCAATGGGACGCCACGTAACCATAGCCAGTGGGAGCCGGCCTGCAGGGGCCTGAGCGTCCATGGCTATGAACCAACTGGGGAAAGTGTAACTATTAGTTGCTCAGTCATGTTTGACTCTTTGCGACCCCATGGACCGTAGCCTGCTAGGCTCCTCTGTCCATGGGACTTTCCAGGCCAGAATACTGGAGAGGGTAGCCATTCCCTTCTGCAGGGGAACTTCCCAACCCAGGGCTCAAACCCTGGTCTCCCACATTGTAGGCAGCTTCTTTCCTGTCTGAGCCACCAGGGAAGCCAAACTTGGTAGGCAGTGGGGTTTATTTTGGCTGCACAGGTCTTGGCTGTGGCCTGGGGGATCTTGGCTGATACGTTCTGGCTCTTAGATGCAGCATGCAGGATCTAGTGCTCTGACCAGGGACTGAAGCCGGGCCCAGTCTGAACTGGGAGTGCAGAGTCTGAACCACTGGACCACACGGAAAGTCCTGGCTATGGAATTTTTAACCACAAAAGTGATTAGATTTGTATCACAGGGAAGACAGCCAACAGTAGGAAAAATGAAAGAAACAGGTAACCATGACAAAGAGGTGATCTGGAAAACAAGCGCAAACCTTGCAGGGAAAATCCCTACACTCATCGCCTCTACAGAGTCAGCTGGTGCTGCTTCCAGAAAACCATCACAGGAGAGAGTCCCTGAGAAGCGAGGCTAAGGCACAGAGGCCACTGCGGGCCCAAAGGCCCTCGGCACCTTCCGCTTGCTAGTGCCCTCCGCCGTTCCCGCCCAGACGGGGCCGCCGGGGGCTCAGAGGCTGGCGCCTTCACGCTCTCCTATCTTTCTCTCGAGCCCGTGAATCAGTGATGGCTCGCGCGGGGAGGCTGCCCGTCTCTAGTGTGTTCTTCCCCTGAGTCAGAGGAGACCTGCAGAGACCACAGCAAAATCCTAGAGAGAGCGCTCTCAGGACGCACTTGTTCAACAAGTGGTCACACCATGCCCACTGGGTGCAGATCCTGCTCTCAGTGGGGGACACGCAGCGAGGAGGCCGAGAAAAGTGCAGGCCTCCGGCTCCTCCCTTCTGACTGGCATCTCCTGCCTTCAGTCCTTCCGTGTGCTTGTAACTCTTCTCGACGACTCTCCCCCAGAAGGCCGCAAGTCCCCCAGTCCCCGACTTCCCCCAGCTTTGCGCTGCATCACCGCCTCTTCTGTAACGCCTCCCCGCCGCCCTGCTCACACCTTCCCTCCTCTCTCCCTTTCAGAACAATGCTGATCACATCTGACATGTGTGCGCTTGTTTTTGATCTTCATTTTCCTCCTCTTACAAGAATCTAAGCTTCAGAAAGGCAGGGGCTCTTGTCTGTTTGGTTCCTGGCTGTACCCCTTAGCGCCTTTAGTGATAATTGGCACATAGCCGGCACGGAATAAACCCTGAAGTTCACTCATGTGACCTTCTGTGTACCTGTGACACAGAGGTACACGCACAGGCCTCTAACATTCACCTGTATTCGTCATTACTAGTCATATGTATTCTCCTGCACATGCAGGTGTAAGCTCCCTTCTGTGGACATCCAGTCTTAAAAGCAGTGAATGTCCAAATTTATATGTGCTGATTCCTCCTTTATTTGATACACTTCAGTTCTTTATTCTTAAGCTAAACAATTTTTCCCTCTTATGCTGTCTTTGAACATGAACACTCTCTTTTTTTCACACTCAGGTTATTTATTATATTTCCCACAGAATCCATAACCACTTATTATTTCCAGCTAAGTGTATGTCAATCCACAATATCAAAACAGCTCTACAAAACATAAAAATGTCAAAGCTCTCATCTTTTCTTTTTTCAAATGCTATCTGACTTTAAAATTAGGCATACAGGTAAACTCGAGCAATCTAACATTCCGTACCTAACAAAATCTTCCCTTGTTACTTCCTCTAACATATCTTTATACCTCTCCTACATAGCTGGTTTCTCAATGCAAAGTTTTAGGAGTATTTTAAGAGATTCCCCTGGTGGCTCAGATGGTAAAGTGTCTACCTACAATGCAGGAGACCCGGGTTCAATCCCTGGGTCAGGAAGATCTCCTGGAAAAGGAAATGGCAACCCACTCCAGTATTCTTGCCTGGAAAATCCCATGGACGGAGGAGTCTGGTAGACTACACAGTCCATGGGGTCACAAAGAGTTGGACATGACTGAGCGACTTCACTCACTCACTAGGACTTTTTATATTTTTAGGAGAAAGGATATAAGGTACAAAGCCTCTGGTATAGAAATAATTAAACACTGTGCTTTCTGTTTCTCTGACTCCTGAGAAACACTGGCTAATAGGCAGAAACAAACGGCAGACACCAGTAGAGCTGGTCTTCAGGCCTTCTTCTCCTTGTTCTCCCACCTACTAGTTATGTGACCTCAGGCCAGCTTCAGCTTCTTTATCTGTAAATAGAAGCTGATTCTTCCCAATCTGCTCACCACACAGGAGTTTTATAATAAAATAAGTCTGAGGACATTCTCTAAACTATACAGCAACAGTCAAACGAAAGGTATAACGATGTTGCCTAAAGGTGAAGTGCTCTTAATCATTTCCTGAAGCAGAGTAAAATTCACAGTTTTCTTATTCCTATCCCCTTATACCAAGTATAATACAAAAAGTCAGTTTTTCATAGATAGACTTGGGGATATACCTTCGACTGTATTGTCCTCAGATTAACCAGATGAATGTCACAGGGCAAAGGTGACATCAGTGGAGAGAATTCAGCCAGCAGCTGAAGGGTGGGCACGGGGACCTTCTCTGTCATTGGAAAGACAGGATGGTTCAGGAAAGCAGAAGTCATGTGGCTAAGGAGGGAAGGGTGACTGACCGCCTTCTGGTCTTCTTCCTGTCAAGGAAGAACAAAAATGCGTAAGGGTTTGATATGGGCAACTCTCATAGTGTTAACCAAATCAGCAGACATGGTTCAGATAGGAGAGAAATATAAAAATACATTAATACTTTGCTTTCACTGTATTTTATAAATAAGTCTTAGGCAATGCACAGCAGAGTACCAAGTTCAGTTCTAAGCAATAGAAGAAAACACTGTCCACTTAAATTAACTTCCCTGTTTAGAAATACATCTCCTCTCCACTGCTTTAAAACTAAAAGTCTTGAGAACATTTTCCACAAACATTCTAGGACAAGGAATTACTTTATTTGAAGATTCTTTCTCAACCTACCATAAAACTCTTAAAGTTGACAAATTGGTATGCTCATATATCCTGTATGTCATCAAATGTCTCTTTTCCCTCAGGTTGTATCTATCATATTCTCATGGTTTCATTTATACATTTGACTAGACTGTGAAGTTATGTACCAATCCAAAATTATGTTTTACAAATTCTATATACAGAACTTTATATGAAAGTTCTTTATATATATATATTCTATATATAAAATATATAAAGCTATGTTCTACCCAATGATAGGATTTAAAAAAATAAACATAAATAAGGCTTTAAAATAACACAGGTAGCATATCTAGATCATCTGTTTTCTTTAAATTTGGTAAAATCATTGCCAGATGTTTCGCTTTACTTTATTCCAAACACTGGAATTACTATATTTGTTACAGAATAGTTGTCACACATTTACATGGTATACAATTATTCAGTATAATTTTAAAATACTTTAGTCTTGGCTATGGTGTGTGGTTACAGATAAGCATTTCAGCACGTTCAAACAATAAGTAAATCTACCAGAACTGGGGAATATACATATGGTAGATGACATACACAATTAATTAAATCGGTGACTAAGTAGAATCTTAACCAATAATGTCTAAGGTGTAGAAGCAGACCCAGAAAAGCACTGAGAAGAAAACGTAATTTATGTAGAAAGGCCTTGTGATCACCAACACCACTTCGGGATATTTCCATTTTGTATCGTATTTTTGGAAATGACTACTTCACTGATATCTTCTGATTTTGCATATTTTTTAACAGGTGGCTCAAATAAAAGGTCTGACAACTTATCTGTGTGCAAAGACAAGATTTACAGAAGACAGCTTAAAATTCAGAATGTCAGATTAGCACTGGACAGAGGGTGTTAGCAAAGAGCGCTGAGCATCCTGCCAGCAGCAAACTGGAGATGGCATCACAACGCAGACTATGAGTAGAGAAAACAGGAAGGCAACAGAGGGACACTACAACATTAAGATGCTGACAAAAAATATCAGGTAAAAAAACACTGAGCTAAAAAGTTATCCATTCCACATTCTTTTTTAAGGAAAAATCAAATAAAGCATATAAAATAATATTCTTCAACAACACTGAAATTCAGTGCAGCTTGTAGGTAACATGAAGAGAGAGGGAACATTTTCAACAAGAAGCTTTAAATGGACTCAAAGATCAAAGGACTTCATAATCTAGGTCAGGACTGCTGACAAAATCACTTTTGAGTAATAAAAGATAAAAGCTTCTTACAGAAAGGAAAACACCTGTTTTATCAGATTCCAGAGGCATTAAATCCCTTCTAGGTCAAGATACGTTCAGAAAAAGCACTCTGGCTTTGTTCTGCACTCTTGGAGGAATCCTTGACCACTTTGGTGGGATGGCAGGATACTAACTAATAGATTATCCATACCTTAGGAGTAATAATGTGCATAGCCAGTACTCCTCCAAGCCCAAATCAGTTCTCCAGACCTTCAGTGTCTCCCCCAGATTGACCAGACATCAGAATGGCTTGGGAAACTTTTATAAAACATAGATCCTTGGACCTGAACCGAAACCTACCACATCAGAATTCTAAAGAGAGGGGCCTGCAAAGGTCAAGTTAAAAGCCCCCAAGTGAATGTCACAGTCAGCCCCACTCTGCTCTCCTGACCTGTATGATGCAGGGACTGCCACCTCAGCACCCTCCCAACCTTTCAGAGGAAATAGAGCTCACTTTGGAACTGAAAGTTTAAGCCTTACCATTTAACTAGCTTAGGATAAAAAAAAAAAAAAAAAAGATGCAGACTCAGAAGCATGTTAAGGAAAAGTCTTGTCAAATAATACAATGTCTTGAACGTAAGTACTTTGGGCATTGGAGAACTGTGCTATTTCTGTTCTCCTAAGCAAGAAAGGAAGAGAAGTTTATGTAAGAGCTGTGGTTCAGTGCCAGAAGGGCTCCATGAACACAAACGCTTCTGGACACTGGCCAGGCCAGATGAGACAAAGACTCAGGCAAAGCACCATGACTCACACAGCTTCTTAGCAGCTTTATAGCAGTAAGCGGCTCAACAATAGATTTAACTGTGACACTGTCACTATTTTGACTAACCTGCTAGGAAGGTAATCTTTTAAACATAACCTTGATGATAAACTCAAAATTTATAAAATATATTTGCTACAGGAAATTTTATGTTTGTGTAAGCTATAAACCAGTGTTACAATAAGTGATATACTACAACCGCAAACACTGTTTGGTTTCTTGTAGGTTGGGAGGTTTCAGACTAAATATGTCTGGCTTTTTCTCCCTGTAGCCTACCCGAGATTAAGGAGAATTTCTAGCACATTCTGATGCAACCCACATTAAGTTGAGATCTTCTCCACTGGGTTTAAGCCCTTATCTCATAAGTCAGAACTTCCTGCCAGGCTCCTTGGTACCCCTCATTAAGCGCACGTGAGTTACCTGCTGCCGAAACATCACATGATACAAGTGAAGGAGGAGAGTGAAAAAGCTTAAAGCGCAACATTCAGAAAACTAAGATCACGGCATCTGGTCCATCACTTCATGGCAAATAGATGGGGAGACAGTGGGAGACTTTATTTTCCTGGGCTCCAAAATCAGATGGTGACTGCAGTCATGAAATTAAAAGATGCTTACTCCTTGGAAAGTTATGACCAACCTAGACAGCATATTAAAAAGCAGAGACATTACTTGGCCAACAAAGGTCCATCTAGTCAAGGCTATGGTTTTTCCAGTGGTCATGTATGGATGTGAGAGTTGGACTATAAAGAAAGATGAGTGCTGAAGAATTGATGCTTTTGAGCTGTGGTGCTGGAGAAAACTCTTGAGTCCCTTGGACTGCAAGGAGATCCAACCAGTCCATCCTAAAGGAAATCAGTCCTGAATATTCATTGGAAGGACTGATGCTGAAGCTGAAACTCCAATACTCTGGCCACCGGATGTGAGAGCTGACTCATTTGAAAAGATCCTGATGCTGGGAAAGATTGAAGGTAGGAGGAGAAGGGGACAACAGAGGATGAGATGGTTTGATGGCATCACCAACTGAAAGACATGAGTCTGAGCAAGCTCTGGGGGTTGGTGATGGGCAGGGAGGCCTGGCGTGCTGCAGTCCATGGGGTCACAGAGTCAGACATGACTGAGTGACTGAACTGACTGGCCCTATTAGACATGTTCTGGCAGTTCCACATGGTATTAAAACAGTTTGTTTTTCAGTCCTCTCAAGACAAAAAAAAAAAGAAAATCCAAGAGATTTTATATTTAAAATCATCAAAATGACTACAGTAACAAAAACTTATCCAAACAGATAACTTATTTTTTACCCCAAGCACTGGGAAATGAAGTCACACTGGGCGCCCCCACTCTCGAGCGGAAACGACCATCTGGGGCTGCACTGCGGCTCCGATGTGGGCCAGACATCCATCCTCATGTTCACCAGGCCCTCTGGTCACCTAATGTAAACATTTCCCTTATACTTGACCAACCTCCTGCTGCTATCATTTCCCTGAGCCCAGTCAGCATTCGTGATTTTCATCTGATAGCTTCAAAACCCTTCTCCTATATGTAAAGAACTGGTATCCAGAAGCAAAATGACCCAACTATAACACATGAATATCTCTAATGCAATGCTTCCTGATTCAATGTCCCCTTTACTATTATTCTAGTTGCCAGCAGGAAGGGGGTAGGAAGTAAGGGTCAAAGAAATAAATTCTAAAAGGTCAACACTAATGAAACAATTTCTATTTCATTCTTCTGCTGAGCCCTGAGCATCATTACTGTGAAAGACCTCACACAGTCACAGTCCTCCGCTGGGCATCAACACCTCTCCCAGTGATATTTATCATTCCAGTCTTGTTCTCACTGACTCTGCAAAGGACCCGAGAACAGGATGCTTCCATTCAGTCATCCAGCATTATCACCATGAAGCTCCAGAAGGTCCAAAGCTTCCCACTAAAAAGCCTTCCTTTCCAGGAAATGTCTCCCCATCTCAATTTCTACCATCGACATTTTAGTCATTAGTCTGGTTGAAAATAAAAACACTTTCTAGAAAATTTAAGTTACGTGATATGTAACATTTCTTAATCAAATGTCATTTTAATTAATTTCACTAGAAATTAAAATGTATCTTCTCTTCTCTGGTTCATTTTTTATTTAAAAGAAACTACTGACTTAAGCCCAAGAATCTATAGTTGAGCAAAAGAAGGATTTAAGCAAGACAGGATTATAAAAACTTTAAATCAAACTGAAATCAATCATTATGCAAGGAGTTTTGAATGAGAATAAACAAATTATTTAACTTCTAAGTGAAAGCTTTTTAGATCTGACACAAAAAATTCTTATCGCTATAGTTAACAGAAGTTTTGTAAATTAGTATCTATGGAGAGAAAAACCATCAAAGCCAGAAACATTTCAGGAGAAGCGAAAGATAGTAGCTGCCAGCACCCAGACAATGATTTTTATATGCCGTTTTAGTCCTAAAACTAAGCTTTCTTGTCAGTAATTGATTTAAGCCATGAGTCTCAAGAACTGGTATAAATCTTGACATCTAAAATGTATATCAAAACCTTTTTCCTGAAAGAGTCTAAATACGGAGAGAATTCTTTGCCTTAATTAGCTGCCGCCATCTCATTAAATAAACCAGTTTTTTATTTGCAAATGCCTACCGCAGGCACGCAGGCCCTGCGGGGACGCAGGGAAAGGAAGCAGAGTCCCGAGTCCCGCAGGGGCAGAACACGCACAGGGGGGCGGGCAGCGGGCAGGGCCTGCGGGGACAGCGCGGCCGCGTGCCCTCCCGGCCCGGGCGCTGCGGCACCTGCGTGTTCATTCACGGAGCCCACACCGGCGTCTGCTGTGCTAGGAACCATCCCAGAAGCAGACAGAGACCAACTCAACCCCAGCGAGCTTGCGGTCCACGGGAGGAGAAAGGCAATGAGCGCATAACCACACACACACACACCCCCACGAAGGAAACATGCACGATTCTGAGGGCGGTTCGAATCTGGTCCAGCCGAAGAAGCTGCTGAGGGAGACTCAGACCTGAACGACTACTTACGCAGAATCGCTGAGCAGAGACTGAAAGGGGGGCCGGGTGCAGGAGGAGCACGGAGGGCTGAAGGGAGCCCGCTGGCCCGGGGCAGAGACGGGGAGACCACGCGCGGGTAGAGAAGGCGGGCCAGGCAAGGCCCGAGCACGGGGCTCCGGGCCGCGGGCAGGAGCGGGTGTTTATACGGGGAGCAGCGACAAGGCAGCGGCGGGAAGCAGGCGCATGCGGACAGAGGCGCTTTCGGAAACAGCCCCTGCTCACTGGGTTCAGGACAGATGGGCAGAAAGAAGACAGCAGACGGGCTGTGAGCGGCCCGCCCCCAGGAGACACAGGATGCTAGGAAACATTCGAGCTCTCGAAGTGATCAGGCTTGCAGATGTGAAAGGTTTAGGCACCGGTACTGCCAAGCACCGGAGCAGACTGCCGAGAGGAGAGCAGGTGGGGAGAACGACCACCAGGGCCGACCCTCAGGGGTCTGGGCTGCGTGGAAAGCGGCGCCGGTTAGCAAGAGAGGGGACACTGGGAAGGGGCGATCAAACCGCGCTTCTGAGTCTGTCAGGCTTGAGGTGCCCTTAGAAAGGACAGGCAGCAACCAGACGGATGGGTCTCAAGGCGAGAGGTGAATCTCAAGCTGAGGGTTTGCATCTGTCAGTTCCAGCTGATGCAGAGGAATAACATACGAGGTGAGGAAGCGGACGGGCCTGGGGCTGAGCCTTGAGGCTCTCATGTTTAACGCTGAATACAGAGCTATCAGAGAGACAGAGAACTCGGTACCAAGGGCCACGGAGCCCTGGCTCGGCAGCGTTTTGGGACCTGATGGCGGGCAGCGTCGGATGCTGCTGCGGGAGGCCAGACGACAACCGACCACACCCACTGGGGCGAGCGGCGGGAGGCGCTGAGGGCACCAAGGCGGCCGGCAGCCCCGCTTCGGCGCGGGGGAGACGGGCAGGGAGCCGCAGACGAGAGTCCCAGGCGCAGCGGTGTGGGTCTGTGTTTGACAGAGACAATGAACGGTGCTCATGAGCCAACAGAAAGGCTGTAGGTGCGGGGACCACCGGAGGGCCCTGGGGAGGGTGGCGGTGGGGGACCGCCGAGGAGGAGAGGGAGGCGGGAGCAGACAAGGCGGATGGGGGCCCCGGCTGCGCAGAGCAGAGGTCTGACGGCCGGTCAGAGCGCCCGAGAGCAGAGCAGAGGAAGGAGGCGGCCCGGAGGGCCCCTGGAGTGGGGACCCGCAGTCCGCGGGCCCCGTGGGGAACTGCTTCTGCATTCTGAAGGAGTATACTGTCAGGTTACTTCACGTCCAACCAACTCTTTGCCAGACTCTTTGCACAGAATGCTGGATTTTTGCTTTCAGAATTGAAAACTGAACAAGAAAGCGGACAAGTAAATCGACTTTTAATAGACGAGTCTAAGACTAGCATGACTGCACTAAAGTTTCAAATAAATTTTACTAATCAAACTTAATCTCCTAAGTATGTGACTAAGCTCTATTCTTTAAACTGAACTCTGGTTTCTGTCAAAGTAATTTCAGGAAATTTCAACCAAACTGATTGCTTAACATTATATCTACACAATAAGCAAAATAAAAAATAAAATGCCTAAATATAAATCTTACATGATACACAAAACTGAAGTTCTTTTTCTTGTGAATTTAGGCTAAGTCTAATATAAAGACATCTCAATATCAGAAAATGCAAAAAATAAAGTCACATTTTTGGATGGCAAAGAACAGTCAACATTGGAACATGAGAGCTTCTTTCCTACCATATTCACGACACTTCTTTTTTCTAGTAGTATTCGAAATAAATTAGCTGTAATCTTGTTATCATGGACACCTTGCTCAAGGCCACGATTATCATCTTGCATGAGTCTCCGATCCATGATAACTTCAATCTGACCTAGCGAACAAGAAAACAAACAGGCCAGGGTTATTCACTGAGAATCTCACAAATATAAAGCAAAGTCTAGATTTACATTTCCCCTCCAGTCAGGGAAGCCATGGGCTTCCTTTAGATAACAGCTCAGAGCATTTAGTATAAATTCACAAAACAGGACTGTATTTCTCCTTTTCTTCATCAGCATTTTGTAAAATCTAATAAGAAATTTAAATGGGATAGAAGAGATCAAAATGAAAGTAAAATTTAAAAATACTGATGGAAAGAGTAAAGTCTTCCAAAATTTTTAGTGACAGCATTTGGAATTTAAAAATGTTTATGAAGTTCATTAACAAATATATATATATCACACATGGCGTAATAAGAAAAATACAGAAGGACAGATCTAATAAGGATCTGGAGTAACATTTTAGGTTGCTTGCTGTGTGGAGACTCTCTGAAGCAGAAGGATCTGGGGACGCCCACTGTGTGGCCCCTCCCCACTGGTACTATATTAGTGATTTCCCAGCCATCTTTTCTCCTTTAGCTCAAAAAGCTGTTATATCTGGTTTCTCTATTTGCTATGCAGAAATTCTACAACTCCTCTAGTGTAAGCTACAACCCTAATAGTTAATGAAATTACAAACTAAATCACCAGAGACATATTTATATGTCTAAGATTATACCAAAAAACCCCATTAAAGTTATACTACTTAAATGCATTGGAGAAGGAAATGGCAACCCTCTCCAGTGTCCTTGCCTGGAGAACTCAGTGAGCAGAGGGGCCTGGTGGGCTGCAGCCCGCGGGGTCACAGGGAGTCAGACACGACTGAGTAACACACACAGACTTAAATGTATATATTCACCTGTCCATCCACTAACATTTGCTCCTGCATTGAGCAATCACTTGGAGTAAAAGGAAATTTTATAAAATGTTTTAGTAACTACTATGCTCATACAGTTAAACCAACTCTGGTTTCTTTCAGTTTGGGTAACCAGGACATAAAGTTATCATCGAGGGTTAGAATTTTTGGTGTTACTTTCTCCATATTTTATAAGACAGCTGTCTAGCATGGGCTCCTCAGGCCCTGGGGCTAACTTCCCCATGCTTGTCCAGAGTTCTATCGCTTCACATCCAAAGTCGTCTATCGACCTCCCGGTCCTTTCTAAGTCTTCTCCCTGGCTTCAAACACTGGCCCACATGCCGTGTGACACACAGTGATCTTGCCTGTACTCAAACCGCTTTTATGTCTGTACTTATGCAAACTCAGGGTATCTGGGTGTCTACAGCAGGGTCTATTCAGAGAAGTGAGACAACACTGTTAGATCTATCATTGCTTGAATCCTAAGGTCTAGTCCCCTATTTAGAGCCCAAATTGGAGAATTTAAGGCAGGGTTTAAAAATGGGTAGCTCAGGAATCGTATCTGACACCAACAGGTTTTACATTCTGATTATTAAAAAATTATGTCAACATTTACAGGATGGGCTACTTCTTGTAAAATTCCAGATGGGCTTTTTGTGAAAAACTGAAGAACATGACAACACTGGGCCAGTTCCCCACGGCAACAAGGTCTGTGCACTGGGGGGGTGTGCTCTGCAATTCACTCACATCTCAGCAGTCCCTACTGGGTCCCCGAGGTGAAGCCATTTTTATTTTTATAACTGCATTCATATCTTCATGATATGATCTCAGGATTTTGTGTAGTGAAGGCCACAAAGAAAAATGATAAACGGTAAAGTTTTCTGTGTACGGAAGTACAGAATGCATGCATGAAATGAATATGCCAGGCAACTACACTCATTTATTACCTGTCCAGCTCTTTAACACACTTGTCTTAGCAACTCTTAGTATGTAAGCAAAGAGGAGCAATGACGTGTAAATAATTAAAAACAGGCATTATGAAGGACACATCTCCCAATAGCAAGTCCCACAAAAAACCATCAGTGTCTACTGTCTCTTTTCTCCTCCCCATTTCCATCTGCTGGGAATCTGTAGAGTTGTGTCTGTCATCTCTTTGTTGCTGTATCTGTATCATCTCTATTCCCCTTCTTCTTTCAGGTGGCAGCATTCTAGGAGGATGTGATTCAGAAAAGGACCTAGGTTTGAACTGTAACTTTCCCCTTTTGCAACCTTGGTTAATTTATTAATATCTAAACTTCAAATTATCTAAATTTAGTTTAGTTGGAGTCTGAATTTCCATATCCATTCAGTCACAACAATGACAGAATTTTGCAAACAATGGGCTATCGGGAAAAGTAAGTTATCTTTAAAAATCATCAGTTTTGTGAACTTTTGGGTCTGTTTTCATCTGAAGATTGAGGAAATTTATTACTTTATGTCAGTCTCACAAAGCTCAAAATTAACTAACAGTCTGTTCTCAAAAGAAAAAAGCCTGTGGCTGAGGAGGATAACTAACACACGGCTGACAGCAAGACGACACCCTGGCAAGTGAGACCGCTAAGAGCCAAAGAGAATCCACAGAACACACACCACTTTTCAAACTTGAAACACCTAAAGACTGAGCAGAGAGCAGACTCAAGCGATGCTCGCCATCCTGGATATATGCCATCGTAGTCATGGGGTAGACGTTCGCCTGAAGAGGCAATTTACTCATTGTCAGTCTAGGTTGAATCTGCAAGACCAAACAATTATCGTTAAGAAAAAAAGAAAATCCATTGATATTTACACATGTACTTAAAAACATTACTGTTGACTACAAATGGCTTATTTCCAAACAGAAAAAGGTACAGCACCTTTCTTGTCCAACAGAACAGTTAACTTAGAAATTAAAACATTCTTCAATATGAAGAAAAATCATGAGCATCTTAGAAAATTTTTAAGTGAAAAAGGTAGAATTTACCTATATTTTTTAAAATAGGCATTACTATTTAAATTTAGAATAAAAATCCTTTACAAAAGTTTTCTCACTCTCCATATTTGCATAAAACAAGTTATAAAGGTATTAAGTATTCATTTCTCATTTAAATCTAACATATTGCTTTTGTAATGAATGCAAAGTATAATAGCTCCCTATCCCCTTTCAAGAAATATCTCTCATAATTCTTGAATCAGTTTTAATAAATACCACACATCTCACCACCTTATCCTCTAACATAGTATGTTATAATAATCAAATGCATTTTTATATTTAAAAACTATTCAAGCTTACTCTTCTTGCTTAGTTTCAATGTAGACAGCTCCAAATTCCAATTTTTCTTGGTTTAGTACCTGAATGCATGAAATACAACTCCACCTTTAGTTTTTGAGAGACACTGGTAATGAACTAAGCTGGCTGGGTCAAGGAAACTCACTCAAACCTCAGGAAGAGATGTCAGACTCTGTTATCAGAAACCTCACTCACACCACATAAAAGTGTCCTGTCTTTTAAACTCATGAAACTTTAACTCAGAAAAGGAGACGGACAATGTGACGAAACAGTTAACGTGTGCTGAGTGTCCACTACCACCAGGCACAGTACTGGGTGTTTCCCAAATAAGATCTTCAGTCCTCACAGCGACCCTGCAGCAGGTCGTTCAATTTACTGGTTCTCAATAGTGTCCCCTCAAATGCATGTTCACTCACAACCTGTGAATGTGATTTTATTTTGAAATGTGGCCTCTGCAGATATAACCAAGTTACACAGGATTGGGGTGGGTGATAGTCTAAAGAATGGTGTCCTTACAAGGGACGGGGCATTTGGACATACAGACGTGCAGAGACACACGGAGGTCACGTGACAGTGGAGGCAGGCACTGCAGCGATGTGTTTATAGCACACGGGGCGCCAAGGACTGCCAGCAGCCGCCAGCAGCTAGCAGAGGCAAGGTCACCCTTTCAGAGAGCGGACGGAGGCGGGGGACTCTGGCTACACCTCCACTTTGGCTCCTCAAGTCCAAAACTGTGAGGGACTAAATTTTTGTTGTTTTAAGTCACCCAGTTTGTGGCAGTTTATACCACAGCCCTAGGAAATTAACAACCTGGTAGGGGTAAAAAAAAAACAAAAAAACAAAAAAACAAAAAAACAAAAAAAAAAACCCTGTAAAATGTTTTTTAAAAAGGAAGGAAAGAAAGCTAGCTAGCAGGAAATCGCCAAGCCTGATCTTTCTACTCCAATTAAGTTTATACTTTAAAAATTGACATCTAAAACCATCACAACTGTGTAGCTGTTACCCTCCCCATTTTTGGGTCTAGATTTCTAGTTTGGCCCAAGTAACTATTCTTTTCAAAGCATAAGAAATGGCCTATTCTAAAAAAGAAGAAACATTTAGCTTATAGTTTTAAAAATAATATTTTCCTATTTACTAATGTGCTCTATCTTTGTAAAGAAAACTCACATTTTCATTTTTACTAAGTTTTTTCATTCATGTATACACCCACATATAAAATGATTGCTTCTATAGGACTTGAAGAAAAGTCTTTCTTTTGTACATAAGAAAAATGAATCACCATAAAGCCAGGGCTTCATCTGAAAGCCAAACAGCTGTAGCAGAATTAACATGTTAATTTAAAATGGATGCTGCAATTTTTATGCTTTGGAAAGGTTTAAATTTAACTTTTGCAGGAAACTGTAGAAGAGAAAATTATCACAATCCTTTCCACTCATCCCAGTTGAAAATCAGAGTAACAGCATTTGTGAAATTATTTCTATTCATAGTCAGAAATTTCTAAAATGCTAATGTCTCAGAGACATGCTTATGTTTTTAATAGCATTATTTCAAATATATATTGTTACACACATTTACTCTGAATATAGATTTAGGTAGCAATCAAAAGAGCTCCAGTAAATGAGAGAAATGAAAACCTGAAAAAAAATTTATGAATCAATTTTCCCATTACTATTTCAAACTATTTCACAAAAACTTTGACTAAATACAGCTATTCACATTTCTAAACATATAGATGTTTTTATTTGTATGTCTGTCTCTATGTACACATATACGTATGTGTATAAACACACACACACACACATCAGTAGAGAAGGATTTCCTGGAATTGAAAAGAGCCCACGGTTAAATCATACATTTAAAAACATACATGGAACAAATTAAATACGCATAGACCAATTCCTTATGAAGAAATAAAAGATATACTCTATTAATCCCTAATTAATAGTAATATTTCCTTCTACTAGATAAATTCATATATATTTTAGCATCAAGGTATTTAACATGCATAGTGGTCTCCAAATCTTCCTTTGAAAAAACAAATCCTTAGAAATAGATGTTTTACAAAATAGTCTTGCAAATATTTGTTCTGTCCTTGAAAACCTGGTTAGATACGAAACTAAAAGTGTCTGTTAAAATTCAGTTTTATTTTAGAAATCATTTGCAACCTTAAGTAAGTATATTTTTTCAAAGGATCCAAAATTAACTTGCCTATTATGATATATAAAAGATACATACTATAACCATCATTTAAACATTTTAATGGAAAATTACCTGGTATCCATTTAGGTCAGTATAAAATCTATTTTGGCTGTTGATGCTAGAAGAAATTCTCATTGCAATCTCATAGTTATGTTCTTTTCGGATGTCTACAATATTGGAAATCTCCACAGACTGTCCTTCTACTCCTAAAATAAAAACAGTATTTACAGTAAGATGTTGGGAAAGAATGAGGGCAGGATGCCAGAGGATGAGAGAGTTGGATAACATCACCAACTCAATGAACGTGAGTTTGAGCAAACTCCAAGAGACAGTGAAGGACAGGGAATTCTGGCACGTTGCAGTCCATGTGGTCGCAAAGAGTCAGACATGTCTTAGCGACCAAACAATACATTAATGAAAAATAATTGCCCCCCTTTTCTTAAATATACTATACAGAACTCCTTCCAAAGTCACATGAATTTCCCTGTTTCCAGCTGTCTATCTTTACCATCCCTCATACACTGAGCGGTGTCACAATTCATCTTATTTAAAGTCAGACCATAGAAAACATTTATTCAGATCATGTATGAGTCAACAGAAGGATTAAGAGGCTGTAATGAGATAAATGTACATGGAATAAAACAGGCAAATGGCCCTGCAGGAAGTCACAGAGGGGAGAGATGACGCTGAAGGGCAGGAGGTCAGCCCGCTGCGGCTCATCCACCACTCAGCAGGGCTGCCATCCCCAGCAGAGCCATTCAGGGCTACTTCTTCACCAGGCTCTCTTCACACACTGGAAATTACGAGTAGTGAAATTTATACTCTGTCTGTTCAAAAGACAGTATGTTACTGTCCATGATCTCTCTCCAGGAAAAGAGACAGGAGATCCAGCGAGATGAATTGTGGCTGAAACCAATATCACAGTATTAGTATTTGTGGAGTATAATCTGGAAAGCTCCCCAGAACTTCAGTCAATTTTAACTGAGTCTGATATCTCTTAGGATCCCTTGTTATGGAGCGATTCATTTTGCCCTTTGCTATATAAAGCAGAGAGAGGAGAGCTTCAGAAAGTCCCAGATGTATTGGACATTTTTATTTTTATTTTGGATAAGCCTAAAGTATTTACTAATTTCTATCTGTCATGCCACCCTAAGTATATCTTCAGGTCTGTGGTGAACCCTTGGGTCTATTTTAGAGCTGGAGAGGAGTTATAAATAAATGGAACACTTAATACAGTGAAGTGGGTAGGAAAGATGTCGCAGGATTTTCTGAGAAAGAGAGCAACTAGGAAAGTGGTCAAAGGAGAAAGACTGGCCACGTACTATCCCGTACAGCTGAAGCTTTCTGAGGCTCCTGGAGCCCGGGGCACTTTCCCACAGCTGTGACTCATGCCTCAGCGCTCCCCTTCCTCACACACAACCTGTCACCTCGCTGACAACCAGCACCTCTTTAGACACAGAGGGCTGTCTACAGAAACACAGGGAGGGGAGAAATAAAGTGAGGGAGATTTTTTCCAGGAGCTAAGAAGACTCCCCAGAGCTTACAGAAGGTGACAGCAAGCAGAAAGGGAGTTTGAATACGCAGGATTTGTGGAGAAAACATAAATGCAGCTGGCCTAAGCATTATAGCTTTATGTGAAAAATACACTGGAAACTGCACACCATAAATAACAACATGGAAACAATACTGAATGGGCTGCAGCTCCCACCAAGACAACATTCAGAATGCTCACAGGGAGTCTCTTCTGGCAGATGTCGCCCTTCTGACTGAACAACCTCACAGAGCCAACTCAGTTTCTTACTATGATGAGTACGATCTTCATGGGTGGAGAAGGAAATGCCATTTCCCCCTGCTTTCTAGGCTTCCCAAGTGGCACTGGTGGTAAAGAACCCACCTGCCAACGCAGGAGACATAAGGGGTCCGGGTTCAACACCTGGGTCGGGAAGATCCCCTGGAGGAGGACATGGCAACCCACTCCAGTGTTCTTGCCTGGAGAATCCCGTGGACAGGAGCCTGGCGGGCTATATATAGTTCTTGGGGTTGCAGAGAGACAGATGTGACTGAAGTCACTTAGCACACACACACAGCCACAGTCTGAACCACTAACCCCTACTCGTTAAATACATACATATACCTACATACATTTTCTTCTGAGGATTACCAGATAAACCTACCAACACAGCTGATGGAAACCCCACCACTACCAGGAAGTTTGCGGTGGGGGGCAAGCAAAGACATACACTGGTAATAGAACAACAGTAACCTCCTTGAACTAGGAAATGCATTACTTTTAAAGTAAACTTTCCCTCCAGCATACTTTAAGTAACCAGATTTTTTCTTCTACAACCAAATGAATTATATAAAAAATTTAATAGACAAGTATTCACAAATGAACCAAAGAAGCCCCAAACCCAAAATGTAGCACTAGGGACGCTAGTGTTAACGGGGCATTAGGAAAAACAGCAGACAGCAAGTGACTACGTTACTGGAAGTGTTTGTAGGGTTTTCAGCACTGCTTTATGTTTTTCCTCTCTAGACGGAACATTATCTCAGGGGCCAACAACATACATAAAATGAAGTACTCTTCATAAATGAGGGTGTCATGTATCTCTGGAAAACACTGACAAAAGAAAAATGCTCTGAGAAAAAAATTAACAATTTCACATTACCTCTAGCAATGATAAATTATTTCTATTGAGCCAATCATCTTTCTCAAGCTCAGCACTATTATGTTCAGATACTATTGGGGCAACAAATGCTTAAAGGTCCTTTAAAAGGAGCCTCTATGTCCATTTGCACTTCAATAAGACATTAATTTAAATTCTGTGCCAGGACAGAGTTTTAAAATAAGGTCAGGCTAAATATACTTATTACCAACAGACCAAATGAAACCTGTGATGGTAATAAAAGCAAGAAGGTATCTCTGCATCCTCAAAGAAAAATCAATATTTTTCAAAGAAGAAAATGTCTGCAGGAGAAAGAGGACTACAATGATTGGGATGGGTGAGTCTAACTCAGACGACCGTCGCATCTCCTACTGCGGGAAGAGTCCCTTAGAAGAAGCGGAGTGGCCCTCACACTCAGCAGAAGACTTCAAAATGCAACACTTCAGTGAGATCTCAAAAACGACACCATCATCTCAGTTCGTTTCCAAGGAAGACCATTTAACATCACAGTAATCCAGGTCTATGACCCAACCACTAATGTTGAAGAAGCAGAAGTTAAACAGTTCTATGAAAACCAGTAAGACCTTTATAACTAGCACCAAAAAAAGATGTCCTTTTCATTACAGGGGACTGGAACGCAAAGGTAGGAAGTCAGAGAAATCTGGAGTAACAGGCAAATTTGGCCTTGGAGTACAGAATGAAGCAGGGCAAAGGCTAACAGAGTTTAGGCAAGAGAACGCTCTGGTCATAGCAAACACCCTCTTCCAACAAACACTAGAGACAACTCTACACACGGACATCACGAGACAGTTAATATTAAAATCAGATTGTTTATATTCTCTGCAGTCAAAAAGGGAGAAGCTCTATACAGTCAGCAAAATAAGACCAGGAGCTGACTGTGGCTCAGATCATCAGTTCCTTATTGGAAAATTCAGACTTCACTTGAAGAAAGTAGGGAACACCACTAGACCATTCAGGTATGACCTAAATCAAATCCCTTATGATTATACAATGGAAGCAACAAATAGATTCAAGGGATAGATCTGACAGAGAGTGCCTGAGGAACTGTGGATGGAGCTTTGTAACACTCTACAGGGGATGGTGACCAGAACCACTCCCAAGAAACAGAAACACAAGGAGGCAAAACAGTTGTTTGAGGAGGCTTTACAAACAGCTGAGAAAAGAGAACTGAAAGGCAAAGGAGAAAAGGAAAGATACACCCATCCGAATGCAGAGTTCCAGAGAACAAAAAGGAGAGATAAAGCCTTCTTAAGTGAACTGTACAAAGAAATAGAGGAAAACAACAGAACAGGAAGGACTAGAGATCTCCTCAAGAAAACTAGAGATACCAAGGGAACATTTCATGCAAGAAGGGCACAATAAAGGACAGAAATAAGGACCTAGCAGAAGTGAAGAGATTAAGAAGAGGTGGCAAAAATACACGCAAGAACTGTACAAAACAAGGCCTTGATGACCCAGATAATCACAATGGTGAGATCACTCACCCAGAGCCAGACATCCTGGAGTGTGAAGTCAAGTGGGCCTTAGGAAGAATTACTACAACAAAACTAGGGGAAGTGATGGAATTCCAGCTGAGTTATTTCAAATCCTGAAAGATGATGCTGTTAAAGTGCTACACTCAATATGCAAACAAATTTGGAAAACCAACAGGGGACACAGGACTGGAAAAGGCCAGTTTTCATTCCAATTACAAAGAAAGGCAATGCCAAAGAATGCTCAAACTACTGCATAATTACACTTATTTCATGTGCTAGCAAGGTAATGCTAAAAATCCTTCAAGCTAGGCTTCAACAGTATATGAACTGAAGAACTTCCAGATGTTCAAGCTGGATTTAGAAAAGGCAGAGGAACCAAAGATCAAATTGCCAATATCCACTGGTTCATAGAAAAAGCAAGAGAATTCCAGACAAACATCTACTTCTGCTTTATTGACTATACTAAAGCCTTTGGCTGGCTGGACAAAACACATTGTGCAAAATTCTTAGATAGATAGGAATAACAGATCATCTGACCTGCCTCCTGAGAAATCTGTATGCAGGCCAAGAAGCAACAGTTAGAACGAACATGGAACAATGGACTGGTTCAAAACTGGGAAAGGACTAGGTTAAGGCTGTATGCTTTCACCCTGCTTATTTAACTTATATGCAGAGTATATTATGCAAAATGTCAGGCTGGATGAATCACAAGGTGGAATGAATATTTCTGGGAGAAATATTAATAATCTCAGATATCATAGATGACACCACCCTAATGGCAGAAAGCAAAGAGGAACTAAAGAGCTTCTTGGTGAAAGTGAAAATGAAGTCTCTCAGTTGTGTCTGACTCTTTCCAACTAAATGGACTATAGCCCACCAGGCTTCTCCGTTCAGGAGATTTTCCAGGCAAGAGTACTGGAGTGGGTTGCCATTTCCTTCTCCAGGGGATCTTCCAGACCCAGGTATCGAACCCAGGTCTCCTGCATTGCAGGCAGACGCTTTACCCTCTGAGCCACCAGGGAAGCCCAGAAGCCCACCAGGGAAGCCCAGAAGCCCACCAGGGAAGCCCAGGGAAAGTGAAAGAGGAGAGTGAAAAAGTTGGCTTAGAACTCAACATTCAAAAAATGAAGATCATGGCATCCGGTTCCTTCACTTCATGGCAAATTGATGGGGAAACCATGGAAACAGTGATAGACTTCATTTCTTGGGCTCCAAAATTACTGAAAATGGTGACTGCAGCCATGAAATTAAAAGATGTTTGCTTTTTGAAAGAAAAGCTATGAAAGACTTAGACAGAGTATTATTATAAAGCAGAAATATCACTTTGCTGACAAAGGTCTGTATAGTCAAAGCTATGGTTTTTCCAGTGGTCATGTATGGATGAGAGATTTGGACAATAAAGAAAGGTGAGTGCTGAAGAATTGATGCTTTTGAACTGTGATGTTGGAGAAGACTCTTAAAAGTCCCTTGGACAGCAAGGAGATCAAACCAGTCAATTTTAAAGGAAATTAACCTTGAATATTCATTGTTAGGACTAACACTGAAGCTCCAATAATTTGGCCACCCGATGTGAAAAGCCAACTCGTTGGAAAAGACCTTATTCCTGAGAATGACTGAGGCCAAGAGAAGGGGACGACAGAGGATGAGATGGTCAGATGGCATCATCGACTCAGTGGACATGAGTTTGAGAAACTCCAGGAAATAGCGAAGGACAGGGAAGCCTAGCATGCTGCAGACCATGGGGCTGCAAAGAGTCGGACACGACTGAGCGACCGACAAACAACATCTCCTATCCTATGTCAAGAATCTGAAGACGCGCCTGTCCCAGCAAAGCTCCGTGGACGGAGGGGAGAAGTCCCCAGGAAGCAGCGGTACAAACCCATTGGTTCCAGTGACCTGCTGCCTCTTTGCAGGATGTGGCAGCAAAAGACACTTTTACTAAAATGGTTCTACCAGAGCGACGGCTCTAGATGGCCAGGGGTTTTAAAGCCCCTCTAGTTTTATCTCGATCCTGGGAAAGAAAATAGCTCTGCCTTTACGAAAGTAATCCAGAGGGAAGGGTGTGGGGACACTCCAGGTTCCGGCAGAGAACTAAGCGCCCATGAGCTGTTAACAGCACCTCACAGTCTGTGCCCCTGCAGAAGAGAGGGTGGAGATTCTGTATCCTTGTTAATACACGCAATGCAGAGTAAGATGCAGCCAGTTCACAGGCGGAAAGCTGTAACAGAGAAGCCAAAGGAGTCTCTGAGCACTGTGGTGCTCTTTCATTTCTCCTCCCCACAGCCTGTGAGCGCCTCACAGACACAGACTGTCTTACACACACCTCACACTTCAGAGTTTAGCCACGTGCTGGGCACACGCTAGGGGCTGGATGACCGTTAGAGAGAATGAAGACGTGAGAGGCTGTCCCTCACCACGCAGCACTTGGCTGGCAGGGTGGAGAGCAGATGGGCTACAGAGAAGGCTCACGTGGAAAGGTGAGGAGGAAGTCCTTTCCTTTTGAGCAAACACATGCCTGTTACAATCTCAGCCCCTCGTGTGCAGGGACCATGTCTTATTTATCTTTATGCTCCGAGCACAGAAGAGGCACTGAAGAATTGAGTGAAGGGAGGCAGCTGTGTGGGAGAAAAACCACCAGTGGGTACCAAGTGCTTAGTATGGACCATATTGCATACATCTAATAACCCACTCAATTCTGACCACAAGCCTAGGAGGAAATTATCTGCCCAAGATCACAAGGTCTGGCAGAATCAGGACTAAACCTCTCAGCCATCATGTCTCAATGGTAGAACAACTACTAGAAAATGTTGAAATTACTTTCAGACCAAGGATGGAGAAATATTTCATAGGAACTCTAAGCAGAGAGAAGAGCTCCAGATTATTTTTAAACAAGGAGTGAAGGAACTGATCTGGAATCTGATATAAGAGCTACTGAATAAAATTAAATTAAATTAAGGGACAAGGCTTGCCAGAACCTAAAACTTCTTTAAAACAATCTCAGAGTCTCTTCTGAACTTTCACAGACACTTTAGAAGCCAATAAAGTAATACACATTAAATATTAAAGTCACATACCCTAATTACCTCTTATCTACCTTAAATGAACAGCAATCATGAGCACAAGTATATTTACAGTGCACCGGTGCCAAGAGTAGAAATATGGGGAAACACACCAGATGCCCACTGACAGGCAAATGGACAATAAAATCAGGTAGGCGCATCCATGCTATGGCATGCTCCGCAGCAAATGAAAAGAAAGAGGCAAGTCTCTGTCCTGGCAGAGGAGCTGGTGGAGAAAGCAAACAGCATGTGTACCGTCCGATAAGCTCTATGCTCAAACAGACACAAACATGACAGAGCTCCTTGGGGGGGGGGGGTGAGAGAGAAGGCCCACATGCCCGTGCCACCTTCCTGAGTGGTGGACAGAGGGACAGGGACAGACTCCAGACAGGCTCTGTGTCTACGCTGCTGCTGTTGCTCGGCCGCTCTGTCGTGTCTGGCTCTCTGTGACCCCGTGGACCGCAGCGCGCCAGGCCCCCCTGTCCATCACCAGCTCCCCGAGTTCGCTCAGACCCACGCCCACTGAGTCAGCGATGACGCCGTCCAACCGTCTTGTCCTCTGTCATTCCTTCCCTTCCCCTCCCACCTTCAGTCCCTCCCAGCATCAGGGTCTTTTCCAATGAGTCAGCTCTTCACATCAGGTGGCCAAAGTGTTGGAGTTTCAGCTCCAGCATCAGTCCTTCCAGTGAATATTCAGGAATGATTTCCTCCTCCCCGACGGAGGTGTCTAAGCTACCAAACAGAAGTTTAACCGAAATTTGACACAGACAGGACACCATGCAGAATAAATCCTGAAAGAAACCCATCCATGATTTAAAGCAAGGTCTTCAGTGACTGTCCTTAAAACGCTGGCTTTGGGGCAAAAATGGAACTTTGTGCTCAATGTGCTGTCCTCAACAGAGAGGACTGGGCCCTCACGTCAGAACAGAAGCAGGACAGGAAGAGCTGTTGTGAAAAACTAGGGCGTCTCACTTTGAACAGCTCCCCTTCAACCTGGGGAGTATTCTGTTTCATATTTAAGTAATCGAAAAATTGAAAAATAATGTTCCTGGTGTGTGCTTGCTTTGTGACATTGCTTTTGTAAACGTACCCAACCTAACTGGGAACTGACACACAGTCATCACTAATAATCAGTACATACTGCTTAGGGAGGCACATACACCTAAACGGCAGTTCTCACAACGACGATGAAGTCAGTAGGTCAGCAGATGATGTTTCTTTAAGGCAAATATTGCTGTTACTATATTTTTAAAAAAAGTGTACTCCTATCTGAATGTACCAAGAATAGAAATGGTAGTAATTCCCACAACCAGATGACCTTTTTCTTCATGTTGACTAACTCAACTTATCATCCATTACAAGATCTAATTTATCCTGAGGTATGTGGTTTGTAAATGTTCACATTGATTATTTCTCCACAAGTGAAAGTTTTAACATCTGCTTTCATGAATACAAAGTTTAGTAAATTTCACTCCAAGACTCAAATTTAAGAAAATGATAATGCATCACGGTGTTTCATTCATAAAGCACTAGATAAACAGCTGCCACTGCTTACTGACCAACGTGTCATGAGCTAGGCACTAGTCAACATTTTATGCTTTTCACCTCACGAACTCCCAAAACGACGCAAAAAGTTAAGGTATACTAGGAAAGGTACAACATTTTGGCCACACAGATTGCAAACTCTGATTAGAGATTATACCAGCTGAGTATGCTGTGGGTGGAAAAGCCCTAATAACTGAAACCCAGACAACAGCTCCTGGGAGCTCCTCTTTTCTTTTTTTCCCTCTAATAACACTGATTTTAAGAAACAACACGCCTTCCTGGAAGCCTCATTTTGGAGGAACATAACACCTACATCACTAACGTTCTTTCAAATCCCAAACAGAATCAGTCTCACTAACCCTCCCTTCCTCCCAGGAGGTGAATAAATAGCTCACGACCCACATGACAGGCTTGGGCTGGTCTGGGGCAGGCAGGGAGGAATGCTGGAGGAATCTCATGTCTGTCTGCCCCACACTGGAGGCACTCTGGAGTCGCCTACCTCCCCTCCTCGCGAACACGCTCTTTTCCAAGCCGCCTTCAGAAAGGGACCCAGACTTCACTGACACAGACCTGCCATGCAGGCTCCTGACTCTTCCTTTTTTCTCCATTTGTTTGTATTAGTTGGATGCTAATTACTCTACACCACACTTTTGACTATTCCTTCTCCTAACTTACCCCACCCACCAAAGGAAAAACAAAAACACACAAAAAACAAAGGCAGCCCATTCCTCTTACCCACCCTAACTCCTGTGTGCCGAACAAAAACAGTTACAGGACTGGTGTCTGACTGAACTTTGATGACTAGGAACAAAGACTTTTTGCAAAACACACAGTTTCCAATTGTTGGCTTTCAACAAAATTGAAGGTTACCTAATAACGCTGTCAGACAACAGTACATCATTAAAAATAATTGATTAATGTTTGGCAATAGATCACTGTGATTTATGGAATATAACTCAGAAGGAATTCAAGGAATTAGATGACATGCCCATAACTAAACTCCTTCTATTCCCACCTACTTATTTATGTTTGTAACATTCCTTCGCCTTAAATTTATAAGAACAAAAAATAAGAATAAAATCAATGATGAAACTTATCTCACTCTAGCAATAAGTAACATTCACCAATGAAGGCATAAACATTTAGGATACTAAAGGTACAATTCATCTCAATAAGAAAAATGTTTCTATTAAAATTTATAAAATAAATTATCAAAATGGTAATATATATATTAATTATATGTTTTGATCAATTACATACTATTAGTAATAATTTTATAACTCAATCTAGAAGAAATTTAATACTTTGAGTTTTAGGATGATAGAATCTTAAAACATATATATATATATATATATATACACACACACATATATATATGTATATATATATTTCTTTCAGAAGAATAATGAAAAGTTGACCAATAATAAGACTCTTAAGTATAAAGTATTAAACTGAGATAAAATTTCGTGGGGGAAGTAGAATGGGAACATGAATTCAAGGAGAAAATAATGATATGAAATTTACTGTTAAGAAGGGCTTGTTCAGACATTTCAAAAATGCATGATTTAGTATCAAACTGCTATACACTGGATACGCTTATTTTAAAATGGCAATATTTACAATGTACCAAATAGAACATCCTTTGTAAAAATTTAAATGTATAAAGAAAAACTAGATGTCAACTTACAAAAATGTAATGGACATAGATTCTTCAAATTCTTGTAAGAACAAGGGAATTTGATCTCAACAAATCCACTTTACACTTTGTGATATTCTTTTCCTCTTTTCTGTCCATTCAAATTACGTTTCTCCAAGACTAAGCCTCTCAAAAGCTCACTTTTTAAAATCAAATCTTCCCCAAACCTCCGATGACTACTGTGCAACTGGGCCTGCACCTATTCAAGGAGACACAGGCTCAGCATGTGCCGGGCTTCATGCACATCAGCTCCTTAATGCTCCTACACTCTGAGGAAGACTTACTGTCACCATTTGCAGGATGATGAAACCACGATCATGCAGGTCATAACCTGCACAGGGTCAAACAGAGCTGGTGTGAGAGCTGGGAATGAGAGGGGCATGGGCTATCTCTGGGGCCTGGCTCTTAACCATCACACTTCCCCTGCGTGTCCCATCCTGGCCCCCTTCATCTCAGTTTAGCTGAACACACAGGATGCTATTTCCGGTTAAGAAGCTATTCCTTCAATGCAGCAGCTGCTGTCAAACAGCCCCCTCAAAGGTTGTCTTTAACCTTTGAGTTCTGAATTTGTGCAACCAGAATATGTGTACAGTCCCTTAAAATAACCTTCCCTTTCATGCATATAGGGAATAATCAGATTCAACACATAGCTACTTATTTCATTTTTTTAAAGTTCCAATTAACAGGGAAAAAAAAATCCTTAGCAGTCAATTGCATATTATGATATTCCAAAAATGTTTTAATTACCTAAGTCTGCCTAGCCATAACTTACTTAATGCTTTTTACTCTTAAATCAAGCTAAATATGGAATGTAGTCCTGGGAAAAATGAGAGATTGATTGCAAACCATTTTAATATCCTCATGAATCTTTTTATGGAAATAAAAACAATTTCAGCAAAGCTCTGAGACGTTGTTTAAGTGAAAGGACTCCAGGAATGAGGCCCCAGACTCAAGCATCCTTAGAAAATGAATTTAGAAGCAAGGAGTCAGTTTAGTTCAGTCCAGTTGCTCAGTCATGTCTGACTCTTTGTGATCCCATGAATCGCAACAGGCCAGGCTTCCGTGTCCATCACAAACTCCCGGAGTCCATTGTCCACT
The DNA here is from genome assembly GCA_020226075.1 of Hydropotes inermis. Classification (NCBI taxonomy): domain Eukaryota; kingdom Metazoa; phylum Chordata; class Mammalia; order Artiodactyla; family Cervidae; genus Hydropotes; species Hydropotes inermis. The sequence goes on along the minus strand of CM035271.1, from coordinate 103,440,264 downwards.
GAGTCGGTGATGCCATCCAGCCATCTCATCCTCTGTCGTCCCTTCTCCTCCTGCCCCCAATCCCTCCCAGCATCAGGGTCTTTTCAAATGAGTCAACTCTTCCCATGATGTGGCTGAAGTAATGGAGTTTCAGCTTCAGCATCAGTCCTTCAAATGAATACCCAGGACTAAACTCCTTCAGGATGGACTGGCTGGATCTCCTTGCAGTCCAAGGGACTCTCAAGAGTCTCCTCCAACACCACAGTTCAAAAGTGTCACTTTTTCAGTGCTCAGCTTTCTTCACAGTCCAACTCTCACATCCATACATGACCACTGGAAAAACCATAGCCTGACTAGACAGACCTTTGTTGGCAAAGTAATGTCTCTGCTTTTTAATATGCTATCTAGGTTGGTCATAACTTTCCTTCCAAGCAATAAGAATCTTTTAATTTCATGGCTTCAGTCACCATCTGCAGTGATTTTGGAGCCCAGAAAAATAAAGTCTGACACTGTTTCCACTGTCTCCCCATCTATTTCCCATGAAGTGATGGGACCAGATGCCATGATCTTAGTTTTCTGAATGTTGAGCTTTAAGCCAACTTTTTCACTCTCCTCTTTCACTTTCATCAAGAGGCTTTTTAGTTCCTCTTCACCCTCTGCCATAAGGGTGGTGTCATCTGCATATCTGGGGTTATTGATATTTCTCCCAGCAATCTTGATTCCAGCTTGTGCTTCTTCCAGTCCAGCGTTTGTCATGATGTACTTTGCATACAAGTTAAATAAGCAGGGTGACAATATACAGCCTTTACGTACTCCTTTTCCTATTTGGAACCAGTCTGTTGTACCATGTCCAGTTCTAACTGTTGCTTCTTGACCTGCATATAGGTTTCTCAAGAGGCAGGTCAGGTGGTCTGGTATTCCCATCTCTTTCAGAATTTTCCACAGTTTATTGTGATCCACACAGTCAAAGGCTTTGGCATAGTCAATAAAGCAGAAATAGATATTTTTCTGGAACTCTCTTGCTTTTTTGAAGATCCAGTGGATGTTGGCAATTTGATCTCTGGTTCTTCTGACTTTTCTAAAACCAGCTTGAACATCTGGAAGTTCATGGTTCACAAACTGCTGAAGCCTGGCTTGGAAAATTTTGAGCATTACTTTACTAGCGTGTGAGATGAGTGTAATTGTTCGGTAGTTTGAGCATTCTTTGGGATTGACTTTCTTTGGGATTGGAATGAAATTGACCTTTTCCAGTCCTGTGGCCACTGCAAAGATTTTCAAATTTGCTGGCATACTGAGTGCAGCACTTTCACAGCATCATCTTTCAGGATTTGAAACAGCTCCACTGGAATTCCATCACATCCACTAGCTTTGTTCATAGTGATGATTTCTAAGGCCCACTTGACTTCACATTCCAGGATGTCTGGCTCTAGGTGAGTGATCATACCATTGTGATTATCTGGGTTGTGAAGATCTTTTTTTGTACAGTTCTTCTGTGTATTCTTGCCAGCTCTTCTTAATATCTTCTGCTTCTGTTAGGTCCGTACCATTTCTGTCCTTTATTGAACTCATCTTTGCATGAAATGTTCCCTTGGTATCTCTAATTTTCTTGAAGAGATCTCTAGTCTTTCCCATTCTGTTGTTTTCCTCTATTTCTTTGCACTGATCTCTGGGGAAGGCTTTTTTATCTCTCCTTGCTATTCTTTGGAACTCTGCATTCAAATGAGAATATCTTTCCTTTTCTTCTTTGCTTTTCACTTCTCTTCTTTTCACAGTTATTTATAAGGCCTCCTCAGACAACCATTTTGCCTTTTTGCATTTCTTCTCCATGGGGATGGTCTTGATCCCTGTCTTCTGTACAAGGTCACGAATCTCCATCCATAGTTCATCAGGTACTCTATCAGATCTAGTCTCTTAAATCTATTTCTCAAAAAAAAAAATCTATTTTTCACTTCCACTGTACAGTCATAAGGGATGTGATTTAGGTCATACCTGAAAGGTCTAGTGATTTTCCCTACTTTCTAAAATTGCAGTCTGAATTTAGCAATAAGGAGTTCATGATCTGAGCCACAGTCAGCTCCTGGTCTTGTTTTTGCTGACTGTATAGAGCTTCTCTATCTTTGGCTGCAAAGAATATAATCAATCTGATTTTGGTGTTGACTATCTGGTGATGTCCATGTGTAGAGTCTTCTCTTGTGTTGTTGGAGGAGGGTGTTTGCTATGACCAGTGGTTCTCTTGGCAAAACTCTATTATTAGCCTTTGCTCTGCTTCATTCCGTACTCCAAGGCCAAATCTGCCTGTTACTCCAGGTGTTTCTTGACTTCCTACTTTTTCATTCCAGTCCCCTATAATGAAAAGGACATCTTTTGGGGGTGTTAGTTGTAAAGAGTCTTGTAGGTCTTCAAAGAACCGTTCAACTTCAGCATCTTCAGCATTACTGGGTTGGGGCATAGGCTTGGATTACTGTGATATTGAATGGTTTCCCTTGGAAACAAACAGAGATCATCCTTTCATTTTTGAGATTGCATCCAAGTACTGCATTTCAGATTTTTTTGTTGACCATGATGGCTACTCCATTTCTTCTAAGGGATTCCTGCCCACAGAAGCAGATATAATGGTCATCTGAGTTAAATTCACCCATTCCAGTCCATTTTAGTTCGCTGATTCCTAGAATGTTGACAGTCACTCTTGCCATCTCGTTTGATTAGTTCCAATTTTCCTTGATTCATGGACCCAACATTCCAGGTTCCTACGCAATATTGCTCTTTACAGCATTAGACCTTGCTTCTGTCACCAGTCACATCCACAACTGGGTGTTGTTTTTGCTTTGGCTCCATCCCTTCATTCTTTCTGGAGTTATTTCTCCACTGATCCCCAGTAGCATATTGGGCACCTACCGACCTGGGGAGTTCCTCTTTCGATATCCTATCATTTTGCCTTTTCGTACTGTTCATGGGGTTCTCAAGGCAAGAATACTGAAGTGGTTTGCCATTCCCTTCTCCAGTGGACCGCATTCTGTCAGACCTCTCCACCATGACCTGACCGTCTTGGGTCGCCCCACAGGGCATGGCCTAGTTTCATTGAGTTAGACAAGGCTGTGGTCCATGTGATCAGATTGGCTAGTTTTCTGTGATTATGGTTTTAGTGTGTCTGCCCTCTGATGCCCTCTGGCAACACCCACTATCTCACTTGGGTTTCTCTTACCTCGGACATGGGGTGTCTCTTCGCGGCTGCTCCAGCAAAGCACAGCCGCTGCTCCTTACCTTGGACGAGGGGTGTCTCCTCCCAGCCTCCCCTCTTGACCTTGAATGTGGAGTCAGGCACTAAAGAAACTTCACGTGAAAGCAAGTTTTGTGAAGACACTTTGAAGGTGATACCTGATTGACCATCCAGTCTTTCTCTCTTAAGAACTTACAGAACACACTCAAAGTCATTCTAGTTTGCTTAGAGGCAAAACTAAGGATTCAGATCTCTTATTCCCAACATGAACTCTCTTAACATGTTTAACTGGATAAAGTTCATTTCAATTCTCTGAAAGTTAAGGGTCATGTTATGAATCCATTTAGAGTATATATTCAAAACAAAAGGAAAACTAAGCAAGCTCTCTTTGATTACCAAATATGCCCATGGAAGAAAATTATCAGTCATTTCAGCCAAAGGAAAGTCTTTTCTTCCATACTTTTTGATGGCAGTTCATTACATTTTACCCCCAGGCTACTCTGTACTTTCTTTACCAAAATCCATTACACGCTACACTTTTATAATATGATTGGTGGGAAACAGGTAACAGTATTGCATTTACGGTATTTCTCCTAAGGGTTTAACCATGGTTTACACTGACATACTCACTCACTCACAAATACTTGCCTAGGAGAACAAAGTCCTGAGGGAGGGGAAAGCCCTGAGGGTATATATTATTAAAGACCTGAGACCCAAACATCATGCCAGGGACTGTGCACACATCACTGGTAACCAACAGCAATCTAACTCTTCAAAGCAGCAGCTGGTGCCAGAAAACCAGGGCACCAAAGTCTAATAGTTACAACTCTGAAGACAAATGAAACTAAACTAGTGAATGCCACTCACTGATCATCACTGCAAGACAGGTATGTTTTTGTGATGGTAAAATATCAAATTACTATAACACGGGGGGGTATAGGGCTTTTGGCTTGTATGATATTCTATCTTCTAATCCAAGCTTAATGATAAAAGCTAAAGTAGCATATTTGGTAACAGAGCTTCAGTTTAATGAAAGATGATTACACTATAATAAAAAATTAATCCCCATCTCTTTCACCAGTTCCTCCAGAAAAAATGTTATTTTCTACAAACAAAATAATCTTTTAGAAATCATGAAATGCTCTAAAAGGGCATTTCATTAAATTATGGTCACCAAGAAAAGGGTTTCTTATTTAACTTTTTATGAAGCAAAGCATGATGTTTCATTTGAAATCTCTGAAATTTCTCTGATCTTTTGGAGCTTTTAAAGCTCATGAGCACAAGATTTCCTTTAGTTCAATATTTCTAGGAACCTTTTTGAATATAATGTCTAAACAATAATGAAAATAAAACCACAGAGTTTTTAATAGCTTAAATGATGTTAAGGAGAGACTTTAAACTGCACCACTTATTATTTTCAGAATCTGGAGAGAACACAAACAGAGAAACTGAAGTTAAATACCAAATCAAGAACAAACCAGAAGCGAGGCAGAACCCAGGCCTCCCAAATCAGTTTGTTTCAAAATCAGTAACAACCACATAGTTTATGTAATTTGGGAAGTGTTGCTTAACTTTTCTCCTTGACTTTGTTTTCTGATAAAGCTTAATTTGGGCAAAAGTTACTTTATGGAGAGAAGAATCAAAGAGAAACTTAAAAAGATTTTGAGGAATTTAAATATATTTTTTCAGATTTTCATTACCTTAGGTTTTTAAGAGAATGCTTCAAGTAAACAGAATTTGAAAGGTTTAATATAACATATATTCAGTAAGCTGGTTTTAGAAAAGGCAAAGGAACCAGAGATCAAATTGCCAACATCCACTGGATCATCAAAAAAGCAAGGGAATTTCAGAAAATCATCTATTTCTGCTTTATTGACTATGCCAAATCCTTTGACTTGTGTGGATCACAATAAACTGTGGAAAATTCTGAAAGAGATGGGAATACCAGACCACCTGACCTGCCTCCGGAGAAATCTGTATGAAGGTCAGGAAGCAACAGTTAGAACTGGACATGGAATAACAGACTGGTTTCAAATAGGAAAAGGAGTACGTAAAGGCTGTATATTGTCACCCTGCTTATTTAACTTATATGCAGAGTACATCATGAGAAACGCTGGGCTGGGAGAAGCACAAGCTGGAATCAAGACTGCCGGAAGAAATATCAATAACCTCAGATATGCAGATGACACCTTCCTTACGGCAGAAAGTGACGAAGAACTAAAGAGCCTCTTGATGAAAGTGAAAGAGGAGAGTGAAAAAGTTGGCTTAAAGCTCAACATTCAGAAAACTAAGATCATGGCATCCAGTCCCATCACTTCACGGGAAATAGATGGGGAAACAGTGGAAACAGTGTCAGACTTTATTTTTCTGGGCTCCAAAATCACTGCAGACTGCAGCCATGAAATTAAAAGATTCTTACTGCTTGGAAGGAAAGTTATGACCAACCTAGATAGCATATTAAAAAGCAGAGACATTACTTTGTCAACAAAAGTCTGTCTAGTAAAGGCTATGGTCTTTCTAGTGGTCATGTACGGATGTGAGAGTTGGACTATAAAGAAAGCTGAGTATGGAAAAACTGATGCTTTTGAACTGAGACTGAGTGTGGAGAAGACTCTTGAGAGTCCCTTGGACTGCAAGGAAATCCAACCAGTCCGTCCTAAAGGAGATCAGTCCTGGGTGTTCATTGGAAGGACTGATGTTGAAGCTGAAACTCCAATACTCTGGCCACCTGATGCGAAGAGCTGACTCACTGGAAAACACCCTGATGCTGGGAAAGATTGAGGGCAGGAGGAGATGGGGAGGACAGAGGATGAAATGGCTAGATGGCATCACCAGCTCAATGGACATGGGTTTGAGTAAACTCTGGGAGTTTGTGATGGACAGGGAGGCCTGGTGTGCTGTGGTTCATGGGGTGACAAAGAGTCAGACACGACTGAGTGACTCAACTTAACTGAATTCAGTAAGACAATCCATAGTATTAACTCATTTTGTTTCTTTACTCTTGTTGCTGAGAGATAAGATAATCTTTTGTATGATTAAATGGTTTAGTAAACTAACAGTTAAAATATATAATCATAAAATATTGATAGTTTCCTTCCCTTCAGCCCCCACTTGTTCTTGGCTCCTGAACTTAGTACTAACAACAGACTCTAGTCACTAGTACTCATTCAAATAACTGCATTCTCAATCTAAAGGGGGAAAATTAGTCTATGTCAGAAAACAGATCCAGCAGTTAAATTCAAGAATAGATATTTGTGTTATCTTAAGAAATTTTCAACCAAAGTCAATTTTAAAAAGCATGGAATTTGGCTGAAATATTCATAGCACCAAACATCAGGTCATCTGTGTATATACATTCTGATCAATTACTCAAAAGCCTCAGTTCAGTTCAACTCAGAAGCTTAGCTTACAAGGAGTCCTACAAGAGGCTGAAGTTTAGAAGCATTTCTTAGTACAGACACGTGAGCGTCACATAACCAAACGCTCTTCAGGTATTGGGAACACCTAGAGAGGGAAGCACCCTGAAGATTCCACATCTCAGTCACAGGCCTGGTGCGGGATTCAACCAAAACCCACGCAGACAGGACGCAGACGCCCTGAGTCCTCACGGCAGCACATGAAGCGAGGGCAGACGGAGACAGAGAGCAGAGGCCCCGGGAAGGCCCCCCACAACGGGGGCCGCTCAGAGTGTCTCAGATACAACCGTGGGAGGGCATGCAGTTTGAAGGAAAGCGCTTCAGGTGATCTAATCTCCATTTTCTCCACAGTCTTGGTGGGGAAAAAATGCTCTAGGCTCGAAGGAGCAAAAAGAAAGATTGACCTGTCACTTCGAATAGTTACATATGCTGGTTTCAGGTTCAGTTCAAGCAAGGGCAGTAAAGCTCATCTGGAGAATCACTCTAAAGTCACATTTTATCTAACTTACCCGTCATTTCACACAAACTTCTGAAGCTTCCTGCTTTCAGGCTGCAAAAACCTAACATCAGCTCCATTTATCCCATCCACTGAGACATCTAGAGGCAATCTGAGGTCTGCATATTTATTTTTTAATTATTATTTTTGTTATGCTAATACTCTAAGTGCCCAATTCAAAACAACCTCTACTTGTTAACTGACTAATCAGAGCCAGCCGTGCCGCCCTGGAGAGCAGGGCAGGTGTGTGCGGAGTTAGTGACATCTCTTGCCCTGCTCCTGCTTAAGGGCTGACCAGGCCCTGGGCCTTTCTGACCGCTCAGTGGGGAACAGGTGGGGGAGGAGGGGTGGAAAGACAGGCATGTGGTTTTGAGGAGGCCTTTATCTGTTGGGATAAGCAAACAGGCCAAGGTGGAGCATGATAACTTCCGAGCTGGCTGCTGAAACGCGACGGCAAGCTAAGCTACAGCCACAGAAGGGGAAGAGGACCGTCGAGCTCACAGAAACCACCTCTGATATGAGATCCAGACCCTGTGGACATCCGAAGAAAACTCAGAAGCTGCACTAGTGAACAAACGCAGTTAAACAAAAGCGAAAGCAGTTCAGCAGACACCCCTGCTGGAATACAGAAGCTGGACTTTTCTGATGAGCTACTCCAGCATTTCCTCTGAGACACGTTGTTGTCTAGTTGCTCAGTCGTGTCTGACTCTTTGCGACCCCCTGGACTGAAGCCCACCAGGCTCCTCCATCCATGGGATTTCCCAGGCAAGAACACCACAGTGGGCTGTCATCTCCTTCTCCAGGGGGTTCTCCAGACCCAGGGATCAGACCTGCATCTCCGGTACTGACCCTGAGCCCGCAGAGAAGCCCGCTCTGAGACAGAGCCTGTTCCTCGAAGTCACTGATGAGGAGCGGCAGCACAGCGGGCTGCTCACGCAGGTCTGGGCCAAAGCGCACCCCGCGCTGCATCCAGGGCAGAACCTCCCGTTAAAAACAGAAGTCTTAAGCAAATTTAAAAGTGGACAGGCACATCTTCTGTGTGATCAAGCTATTTTATATCCGTAAGATGAAACCTTTGGCCATAGCTGAAGACGGAATTTTAGGACTCTCTCAAATGCTAAACAATGGCCTATGCAAGGGTACAAAAGGAAGGCCAAAAATAGTGTTTCTGACTTAAAAGCTTTAAAAGATTATTTCAAAACTACAGACTTTCTTATAGTTTTCAAAGTATTTGCAGATAATTGCAAAAGACACCAAATTAGTGTCTAGTATGATTTTCCCTGCCATCTAGAAGAACTTTCACTTTTTAATTCAACATATGAACCATGGGTTACCCTGAAAATATATCACATAAGTAGTCACATGATGAAGTTTATTCACACCTGAAATTCTAACTGGGTACTTGGAGTATTAGCAAAACAAAAATAATAATTAAAAAATAAATACCCAGACCTCAAATTGCCTCTCGATGTCTCAGTGGGTGAGATAAACTTGAGCTGATGTTAGATTTTTGCATCAATGAGGTTTGAAGTTTAAAAAAAAATTAAAAACAAAGTCAAATTTAGACACTGAAATCTGAAAACTGAACTTAGCCGAATAAGAACTTCCCTGAACACAGTAGGCTTCTGTTTTTGTTTAGTTGTGAATTAGTGTCTGGCTCCTTTGCAACCCCGTGGACTGTAGGCGGCCAGGCTCCTCTGTGCACGGGCTTCCCCCGGCAAGAGCACCGGGTGGGCTCGCCACCGCCTTCAGAGGGCCTCCCCGGCTCCGGGACGGGCGCCCCGTCTCCCGCCTCCAGAGGGCCTCCCCGGCTCCGGGACGGGCGCCCCGTCTCCCGCACCGACAGGCAGACGCTTTACTGCGGAGCCAGCACGGAGCCCAGAGGGGCCTTTGCTTCCCCATGATGCCCTCAAGGTAAACAGCGCCTGCCCAGGCATTTTATTACTTGTTTTGAAACACTTTTTGTCTACCTGTCTACAGACGCAGGGAAAGAATATTTTCCTTTTGTAATTTTTTCATCTTAGCTTATAGCAATAGAACATTTAAAGTGGCATTTTTATGAGGTCCTTTACTAAGAGATTTGATACAACAGTAAGTGGTCTAGTTACTAGGATTAAAATTGTGGTTGGAAAGGTACTCCATGCTAAAAGACAGTGAATTAAAAATCAACCAACCTAACCATACAGTTCTGAGGCTGGGAACCATAGGCCCAGTCACATCGTATGGAAGAGCCAGTGCTACTGGGCACAGTTCAGCTTCCAAACAGATCAAAGGCCTACTTCTTACCACTTGATTAACAAAGAAGCTGCTTCAATACTGTGCTAAAAGTAATAAACTGCCTGATTTTATATGCTACAAGATAATGAGTTGTAAACAAACAATGAATATAGAATATTTTTCTTCTAAAGTTAAATTCTAATAATGTTCACTATGGCAATAAATTCTATATTTGAGGCAGGTTGTGTGTGTGAGAGAAAGGTAGTCAGGGATTCATTAATTGAAAGCCACATTTGATATAACCTCTATTTCCTAAAATAAAAAAATACTAGACTGTTTTTTGATCTGAGAAAAGAGGTCATGGCTTCTGACAAACACCGCAGTAAGAAAGAGAAAGAGAAAGTGGAGTCACTCAGTCACATGCGGCTCTGCGACCCCATGGACCCCAGCCCACCGGGCTCCACTGTCCCGGGGTTCTCCAGGCAGGAACGTTGGACTGGGCTGCCATTTCCTTCTCCAGGGGACCTTCCTGACCCAGGGATCGAGCCCAGGTCTCCCGCACTGCAAGCAGACACTTCACCCTCTGAGCCACCAGGGAAGCCCCAAGAAAAAGATACGCAGAACAAAAACAAAACATGTATATGTAGGGAGTTAAGTGTTTGACCATTTTTGATTGTTGAAGGGTAAATACCACCATTTAAAGTCAAATGAGTATGATGTCAAGTTTAGACAGATGATTGTGTCATCTTCAAAAACCAATTGCCAAATTACTAAAACTCACACAAGAAAAGCAAGAATTCAAGAATCAGTATACATTTTTTTCAAAACTGCATTTCTCTGTTTTCTTACCATGTATGTTGTACAGTCGAACTCTGTGGGTAACATGTTCAAAAAAGCAAGTCACGTCCGAATAAAACCTTCCACGTTGCACTATGACAAAGGGTGGTGTTGTGTAAACGTAAGGCTGAGGAGAAAATCACATTTTTAAGAAAAATGTTTGGTTTTAATTTTTCCAAGGAATGTTTATTACAATTTCCAAATTGGCAAATACATATCATGTGATATATGTAATATTAAGTGAAAACCAAACCTTATAAGGTATCAGACTATGCACATGCTATAAAAATTGAATATATGGTTTTACATTAGACAAAAACTGCTGAAAATAGAAACTAAAAGGGTTACAACTCGACTGGTTTAGAAGATCCACAAACATTTCTCCCTGCCATAAAGACTTCCAATTAGAGTTTTTCTCCGTGGCTCCTGTGGCACCTAGGAGAGCGAGCTGTACCCCTACAGCAGTGGCGCTGCCCAGGCAAACATCATGACCACGGTCCCCTGATGTGCGGCGTCAGGAGCATGTGGCTACAAGGACCACAGCGATTCATCTCAAACAAACTGGAAGCAGGATCCAGAATCACAGCTTAGTCAGTCAGGGTTACTGCTCTATGAAACACACCGCCCTTTTACTCGAAAGAACTGAGCGAATATAGAGCCAATTGACAAGCTTGGAAAAACTATGGCAACCACTGGTTTAGTTTTCATTATTTAGAATCTAGAATCAGGAAACTATGGGAGTAAACCATGTGACTTATATGGTAGAGAAATGAAATCTAAAGCTCTTACAAAGAATTTTATTTTAAGTATTACACATCTTAGAAGGCTCAATAACAGCATACAAAGCTAGTTTGCAATGTAGCACAAGATTTTCAGGACTGTGTAATTTCCTTCCATATTTGCCTCTTTGGTTAGAGAAAAATATTCTGAATTTAATATAATGCTTTACAGTTAACAAAGCTCTTGTACCTAACCGCCACACAGCTAGAAAGTCATGGAGGAGGACGGAAAGCAGAGTGGTGCCGCCTGGGCTCCCACCGTGTTCTGCTTCACCCAGCTGTCTCTTTCCCTGGTGCTCTTTTATTTCTTCTTTGTAAACATATGATGATTCTCTTTTTCCTACTATCTAATAATAGAGTCATTTAAACATAAAATAATTAAAAAAATAAAATAGTAATTACAATTGTCTGTGTATAATATTCTATAGCAAGCTATTTTTTTTTAAAGTCAGTCAAAACAAAATGCCTGTGTAATGACAAAAGCTGTGAAATGAGAAAACACTGATGCAGCTTATATTGAGGGTCCACTGCCCATCCTGAAAGGTCTACTATGATCTATAGCTTACATTTAATTCCTCAATGCTTTAAAAAAACAGAAACAACAAGTAACTAGAATTCTGAGCATGACCTAAACAATCCCTTAACACCTATCGTTGATTTTGGTTAGCAGGCTTTTCTAGAGCAAAAGTAACTTTTTCAGGAGACAGGACCCTGGGCAACAAAACATGGAGAATACTGAATTTATCTTAAAGCGGAAAAAGTTGGTGTAAGTATAAAAGCAAAGGAAGAAACTCTAACAAAAAAATACAAAATTGACTACACAAAAATTAAAAACTACTGTAACAGAAAAATAAAATAACAAACTCAGTGATACTGAGGGCATATTTTTCAATAAATAGGAAAAAGGGTTAATTTTATAACATATAAAAATCTTTACAGATCCGCAAGTCATATCAATAGAAAAATGGCCAGGAACTTAAATAGAACACTCACAAAAGAATTATTAAAGATAAATAAAAGCATTATAAAGTTCAACCTTACTAATAATCACAAAAATCATAACAGTAAAGTATTTTTATTTACTATTATAGGTTAAGTATTTAATATGGCTAATTCTCATAGTTTAGAGTAGTATGCTAGATAGCTACCCTCAAAAACACACAGCTGCAGAATGAATATGTATCTTTCTAGAGAGACAAGGAAGTAGAATCTATATGTCAAAAGCCTTAAAAGGCTCCAAACACACAAAATGACTCTTCTAGAAAATTATTCTCAGGAAATAACTAGCACTGTACAAAGAAAGCTTGTCACAGTATCACAGTAATAAAGTGCTGGGAGGAAATGTAAAATGTACATGCACAGCCACAGGGGATTCTTTACTGTCACATAACACACACACAGACACGCTTTTTAAATGTGCGAACACTTAAGTTCTACTCTTTTAGCAAATATCAATAATCCAACAGAGTGCTATCAGCTATAGTTACCATATAACGCATCAGACTCAGACCTCGTTCATCTTACAGCTAAAGTTTTTAATCACAAAAGTGTATATTGTATTTTCCGAGAGCATATCAGATTGTGAGCACTGTCACAATGAAAAACAAAATATATTCACATAGGAAGGTAAAACTTTAAAATGGGGGGAAATGATATGCACAGAATAAAATAAACGGTAAAAATACAACAACACTGGCAAAGGTTTTCACGGGCTTGTGGAACTATCGGCAAATATCATTGTTTTCATCAGTTTTCTGCATTAAATGTGCACTCAAGGTCGGAGAACACTTTTGTTTGTTTGTTTTTTAAAGTGCTAAATATTAAGGAGAAAAATTGCTCAGTGGTCAATCTATCTTTCCCATATGGCTAGGAATTTTGTGTCTCTATCTATGCCATGCCACACAGGCACATAACAACTCAGCAGCACCCTAATCCTAAATCAAATCTAGCTTCTTTCCATATGGAGCACTTGTCCACTGTAGCATCCTTACTGAATTTCAACACAAAAATTATTGTTCACCTAATATTCAACTAGAAATTGCTAAGGTCAATAACGATATGTAACAGTGGAGCTAACTCATCTATTCCTAATTGGTGACCGTAACATTGAGATGCATTTACTGTGCTCCTCGCCACTCTTTCAGTAAGTGCTGTTCACTGCTCCCAGCATCAGCTCTCACCTTGGCTTCCCCATCGGGTAAGAAGAGGTAGGCACCACTTTTATCCTTTTTACTTGTGGTTCCATACCATGAAAACTGTACTTTCACTTCAAGACTTTTACCATCTCCTTTATTTATCATTTCCTAAGGATTAAAAAAAAAAAATTAGTGTAAGTCAGTATTAAGACATAAACTTACTGTATCTAGCTACATGCATATGTCTATTTTCAAAAAATTACCTTGTGATAGATTTAAAAGTGATTAACATTCAGCCTGTAACATTCACAATTCTTGGATGAACACTCCAAATTTTATACTTAACAGACCTCCACAACAGAACAAAAAGAACACATTTCACCAAAGAAAGAGATATACTAGAGATTAGACCAGTACTTCTCAAACCTTCTGCAGTAAAGGAGTGAACTTATTTTTATTTCCACTATGCATGGAGCAGCATTTTGGTGAAGTACAATGAAAGTGAATTAATTACAAAAATTAAAGTGATATGCAAATATAAACTCATTTTTTTATTATTAGATTTAATAGGCATAAATCTATTCAGTCCAGTTACTTTCAAAGTTCCCATAAACATTTCTAAATAGCCGCCGACTGCACACCTATCTGTGGACTAGTAACAAGCAGTCCACGGCCAGCACTATCAGAGAGCACACCTGTGAGCGGCAGTGGGCACTGTGGACCACAGGAGAAGAGACATGTACCTCTCCATCCTTTCCTCCACAATATCTGGGTCCACCTTTTCCACTTTACACAGGTAATCTGCATATGTTATAACAAAAGTGACAAGCCTTCTATAAATTTCAGAACTATTTGGAACATACCTCCATAAGCCCAGACTGGCCAAAGCGCAGCTTAATAAAGGAGTTTTCTAGAGTTATAGCTTCTTGAGCACTTTTTATATTATTCATGTTAAAAATTCCTTCATTTGCTATATTACCATTATATAGATCATATTTGGCTAAATGTGGACTTGAACTTGATGTTTCCAAAATCTTATAAACTTTCAGTCCCAATGGTGGCATCTCTGCTAGAAAAGATATCTTTAAAGATAAAGGAGAGAAGTTATTAAAGAGAAATGCAATCTACTGAAAGGAAACTATTTATACTTCTAGTAAAAACAAAAAACTACTATATTTAAGAAAGAACATAATACTATTCTATGTTTTCATAACTTATGGGTGGGGCATTCACACTTCTGTTTAACTAGGGAACCTAGTAAATTCAAGTGGGAAGGACTATCAAAGACATTAAGGCTTTTATCCAATATATGAAATTATGTGACCATTCTCAATTGTCCTACAGTATTTTTAATGGATGTTCATGGAAACTGTCCATGATGGTAAGGGTTTACTGTGACAGTGATTTTAGGAATCATTTTACAATACTATGATAATTCAGTACATTAAAAATAAATAATAATAAATGTAACAATGTAAACATCAAGCATATTAGTCCAATCAATACCAGACATCAATGCCTGGGGGGTCCAGCAGACGCTGAACAGGCATGGAGGAGGCACCCATCAAGGGACATGATCCAACCTTTCAGGAGCTTCTGCTCCAATCTCGAGGTGAGGGGTTACCTGTAAAATCTGATCAAAACCTGTATCATAGTTTTCTTTCTTTCTAAAGGATAATAAATTTATAAGAGCAGCCAGCAATGGCTTTTAATTCTCTTTTAGATTCCCTAATTTTTGTCTGTGTCTTCAGAAATACAATTTAAGTTGTACTCCAAACTCTAGAAGTTCATTATTTCCCGTGATATGGGGGTTCGATTTAATACTGCTTACTTCAAGATATTTCCCCCAAAACATTTATTACTTGACCCAGACATTTTTTTCAAAATTATATCTCAAAAAAGAAGCATCTTATTTATTTAAAAAGTCTTTCTTTCTTAGGATATTACTGTCATGTTTGCAATGAAAAGTCGAAAGTATCCAGTTATTTAGAAGGAGGTATTTATCTTCATTTCAATACTTACAACTCATTAAATTGAGTTAGGCAAAAAAGTTCAAAATTTTACAAGGAATGATTACTTCATGACATCAGGAAAGAGTTACAATATACACACTTAACAAAAACGAACAATATACATACTCATAATGCACCAAAATTAACATGCAGTATACACACTAACAAAGGTATGAATGTTTTGGAAAACAAAGGGTCTGTTTTCCTTCAGAGTCACTTCACGGGCCAGTGGGGCGGTAAAGTATTCGCCTGCCCATTCAGGAGGCCTGGGCTCGACTCCTGGGTCGGGAAGACCCCCTGCGGAAGGAAATGACAGCCCACTCCGCTGTTCTTGCCTGGAGAGTCCCATGGACAGAGGAGACTGGCGGGCTGCCGTCCGTGGGGTCCCAGAAGAGTCGGGCATGACTGTGCAACCTCACAACATGACAAACTACACTCTGGCCGTGCCTCTGTCAGGACGCCCGCCTCGGCTCCACGGAGCGCGCGTACCTCGTAGGCTGTCTGCGAGACGCTACTTGCTGAGTCCCACACGGCACTCATTTGAATCTCCACAGGCTTTCCTGAAGCAGAGGACACCTGTGCTGAGGACGAGCTCACCCAGACTGAGACCACGGAGCTCCGAGCTTGTTCTGAAGGATTACAGACCACGAGATACCTGTAGAAACAGCTGCTTTACTAGTGGGGTCTCAAAATGTTTGTCCTTTCTCCACACTATTCATAAGATTTCAACTCACACATAAGCACAAAGCCAACACAAGAAGAACCTGCAGAAACATCCCAGTACAACTTTCAGAGAACAGACACTTCTCATCACAACAAACACCACATCGTGCGAAGGGCAGGAAGCAATGACTCACTTTCTAAGAGTAAATGTTATACAGATGGAAGTCAACAATAGAACTACCGTTGTTATTTCTATGTCCCATAAAATGACTTATGTACATATAGTTTTATTAATCTAAAATAAGCAGCCCTATACAATATCCTAATCCTTGCCTAATCTGAATAAGAAAATACATAAACTGCCTGTTTGCATTTTGAAAGTGAAAATTGCTCAGTCGTGTCCAACTTTTTGCGACCCCATGGACTATACAGTCCATGGAATTCTCCAGGCCAGAATACTGGAGTGGGTATCCTTTCCTTCTCCAGCCAGGGATCAAACCCAGGTCTCCTGCATTGCAGGTGGATTCTTTACCAGCTGAGCCACAAGGGAATCCCTTAATATTTGCATTTCTCCGTTTAGTTCAGTTGCTCGATTGTGTCTGACTCTTTGCGACCCCATGAACTGCAGCACGCCAGGCCTCCCTGTCTATCACCAACTCCCGGAGTCCACCCAAACCCATGTCCATCAAGTCGGTGATGCCATCCAACCATTTCATCCTCGTCCCCTTCTCCTCCCGCCCTCAATCTTTCCCAGCATCAGGGTCTTTTCAAATGAGTCAGCTCTTCGCATCAGGTGACCAAAGTATTGAAGTTTCAATGTGCATTTTAGTCGCAATTAATTTCAATTAAAATTCTGACATTCATTTTAGATGACTAACACACAGTGAAATATATGGCTATACATGCAGCCACACATGTATTTTATAAACAGGGGTCCCTATTATCCCAGAAAGTTGGTCCCAGAAGAAAGATCATTTGAAGAAATTCACTTAAAATAAAACACTGAAATCTTATAATAAATAGTGTGAAAAAACGATTGGAACTTAGCTAGAAAACGGAAATAAAGACTATTAAAATAAGTTTAGGCAGCATTTGCAAATAAGTGCAGTTGTTAGAATGAAGTGGGGTTTTGACAAAATTTTTCCAACAATACTTTATATTAGCACACATCCATCATGTAACATTTAATTTTTACAAGATGGTTTTAAACATAAGTGTATTTGTTAAGAATATTCAAGGCCTTAATCATTTTTCCTAAAGCTCTCTCTCACTTCTTTGATTAGACCATTGTCAGGTGAAGCCTTAACAGCCTTGGTTTCCTCAGTAGCATCAGGTCCTGACCACTTCATGGGCTTTGCCTGTGAGTAGAAACGTTCTAGATCATGTCACAGACTTCAGGAATTATGCATTCTTTGTAAGACCTATGATTTTACTTTATAATACATTTACAACATATTATCTTCAAATAAAAGAAACAGTATTTCAAAGACGATACTTGGCTAACAATGTAACTGATTCATCAGCGAATCCTTTCATGGCATCTCCTATACTTTCACGTGCCGGAGCGCAAGCCGCACAGGAACAGAGTGAGGAGCCAGCCAGGCCTCGCTCTTACCCATCGCTCTCAGACAGGGTCCCAGCGACCACTGCCCAGTCAGTGCATGACCGAGTCGCGCGGCCCTCCTTCATCCTGCACGTGTCCTGCACATTTCAGCTGCATTGCAAATGGTTCATTAGGAAATAAAGTAAATACCGCGACCAAAACGGAAGAGAAGGAAAAAGGAAAAGGAGGACGCAGCACAAAACCCGTAAAACGCTTGACTCGTGCCCGATCAGGGGAAGCACTTCTGATTAAGACAGCACTGTAACATACCAAAGGAACGACATGAGGACGTCTCAGCTCCCACGCGCGTGCAGTGCACCTCAGGGTGACGAGCGCTAACGTCACATCATGTACGTTCACTGCCATCCCAGGTGTATTTGAGAAAGGAGCACCGGAAGCATGCAGCCAAAAGCAAGACAAAACAAAACAAGAAATCTACAAAAGGCGCTGGACCCCGAAGTCCTCGAGCAAACCCCACTGTATCCCTGAGGCAGGGGGAGGGAGAGCACGGCCCCGAGAGGTGTGCTGGGCAGACGCACCCACGTGCACCCGCCCGCGACGCTCTGCCAGCGCTGAGGTTTCCCCGGACCGTTCAGCCACATTCCCTCCGGGAGAGGCAGGAACACCAGGGGTCCAGGGTTACCAACTGGACTGCGCTGCCTCCCTCAGGTGCGAGAGCGCAGGAAGGCGGTGGGGGATCATCAGTCAGCATCAGGTGTACAAACCAGCATCCCAGAAACGAGGGGCTCACTGCTGACCCTCCTGCGTCCAGAGGCGTATTGAGCGCCAGTATGAGGAGAGCTCTGTGCAGTCTGTGTGCGTAGGCTGACGGCTTAGTCCAGCCTCCTAATTCTGCAGAAGGTCTGAGGAAGACCTAGGAATGGAGCCCAGAATTTCCACTGCAAATCTCTGGAAGCTCCACTATGCAGAGCTGGTCATAAAGGCTCTGATAATAAAATACAGTGCATCCAAGAAACAAACTTAGGCAGCAAGCATCCAAAACACTGATTCCTCTGATAAGAAAGAAGTGATTCACATTGAAAGCAAATAATAATTTTAACCATATATTTCATTTTGTACAGTATTAAATTGATTTTTATAACATGTTGTGAACTAGGCTGTTTTGTGTTAGTAGCTAATTAGTATTTGACCATAATGATGTTTCTACTGTACTAAATGATTATGTCAGCATCATGCCAGGAATCTATTCAGAAGCTCAATGTGTGGAGCATATAACGAGTATAGCGCTGCACTAAGGAAACGGTTCTCTGACATACTAAGAGATTCACAGCACGCCCAGGAGCAGCGCGCACAGTCCCCTGACCTATGTCTGCGCCACGCAGGGCACAGAGAAAGCACGGTCACACACGAAGCACGCTTCCGAGGGCAGTGAGGACTCCACCGCAAACGAGCTAAGTTTTCAGTGTCATCACTGTGTTCAGCAGTGAGGCATTGTTACACTGTCAGTATCTCCAAACATGAGACTTATTAAACCTGTCAATTATGAATGCAACCAACAGGTTTCATATGATACTATCATACTTATTAAAAAATAATGTTTCATCCATACTAACAAGAAAAGAGTAATATTCCTGAAAAGGGGGAGTACTTAATTTCTATTTTACCTTGGAAGAAACTACATAGGAAGCTCAGAACTATTCCCCCTAATCTCTCCTACATTTGCATTGGCTTCTGATCTGCCTGCCACCAAGCCAGCTTCCTAGTCCTCATTACGACACTCAGCCCCCATGAGCTGGGGCTACAGGCAATTATCTCATGTCTCTATATACAAAGAGCAACCTTCACCTCATGAAGACAGAGCACTCATATGTTACCTGCCAATCAAATCAGAGACTATGATCTATCGTGGCTGAGAGAAAACGGGAAGGAGAAACATCTGCTTGTTCATGTCAAATCGGGAATCATTTTATGAAGAACTAGAATTCCACTGTAAATGTGATTCTGTCCTTGAAGATTCTAATGAAGAGGAGCCTATTTAAAATTCGCTCACTTCTTCTGTAGAAATGATCTGAGTCATGTTAAGGCAACAGTGGCCCTCTGGGTCCCATTTTTGAGGCGATCTAACCAACACCTACTATAAACAAAGGGCTAGGACCAGGAGGACTTCCTCCCAGGACTGCACCCAGGGCGACGAGAGAGGAAGAGGCCCTCGGGGAGAGTGATGCTGGAGGCACCACTCACAGAGCGTTTCCTATGTGCCGAGCTCAGCCCGAAGGCTGGAAACCTACAACACAGCATGTCACCCCTGACTGGACAGTCAGCAGAGCTGAGGTTCACGAGGCCAGGTGAGCTGCAAGATCCCACCGGTCAGAGGGGCCAGAACGGGCTCGGGGCACAGCCCCACCCCATGGTCGTTGTCTTAGCCGCCCTAACCCCTGGGCTCACAGGACACCCTCACAGCAACCATTCTGACAAGTGTGGTTTTCTGTGGAGGTTCCCTTAGCTCCGCATTTACTTGGGAAAAACTCCACTGACGTGAAGACAGATTCTTCACTGATGCCGCGAAGATCCCCACGGACCTTCTATCTTCAGACAGCTCAGGATGAACAAAAAGCTATTTACATTTCAGTACATTACATTTGTGAAAGAAAACTTATAAACAAGAATAATGGAATAGAAAAAATCTTATATACCAAGGAGTATATAACAGTATATACTTACATGTAAGTATATAAGAGTATATAAGGTCATTTACCTTATGACCTCACTGCATATTCAAACAATAGTCAAAACATTATTCAAATGATATTAAAAAATTAAAAAACTATATTTTTAAAAAACATTAAAAAATATTACATGCATTTATGGAGGTGAAAGGAAGATATAAACGAAAAATGTGACCTGTTATAAAGTTCAAAAACCAATTAAACAAATGCCAGGTTATATGAAAAGTAACTGTAACTTCATGTGGCTAGTGTAGTGCCTTGCATGAAATAACATTCAGTAAATAGTTGACGAATGAATAAAACAAGAATCTCAGGAGGCGACTTCATCATTTGTGAATAATACCTACTAGTGTGGAGCTTTATGGTTTTATCAAATCATTTTCATTTTGATTATTTTAATTCCTCAAAAGATATGGTTGAGAAACTATGTAATTAACCCCTCTGCAAAGATGAGGGAAATGACAGATTCATGATCAAAGAGAAAGTTAACAATAAAAGCAAAAACTAGAGTTCAGTCTGTCTGATTATTAATCAATGACAGCATATTAAAAATTTCACTTCAAACAATATATTCAACTTCTCTAAATAGCCTCATTAGTGGAGCATAATAGAAAGAAGAGTAGTAACGTTTACATTAAGTTATTCTGAATACGAAAATATGTAGTTTTATCTGTTTACAAAAACTACAATTTCTAGATATGAACTTATATTCATAGAGTCCACATAGTTTTCTAGCTTTAAAACAATGCTTACCATAATGGCCATCAGAATAAAAATAAAGATATTAAAAAACAAAAAGGAGGCCTTTTTGAGATATATATTCAGTTCTGTGATTCCTAAGCTCCAGAGTCAGATACATTCAAGTTCAAAAGCCAATAATCATACATACAATTTGACAGGCTTGGACAAGTGATTCATTTCTCCAAGCCCTAAGATCCTCATCTATACAATCAGGAGACAAGCTGCGGTTAGGGTTAAACAATGAAACGCTGGAAAGTCCCAGGGCTGACGGCTGGCACGAAGTAGAACCGGCAGCAGCTGAATCTCCCCTCTCTCTTAAAGGCCCTTCTGGTGTCCTGACCAGGGACCCTGCATGCAAATCACACGCATGGTGGGGTGCAGGTCTCTGAGCCGCCTCACATGCTTTTCGAGGTAAGGCACATATAAACCTAAATGAGAGAAATCAGCAAAACCACACATGTTACAGACACCTTAAACAAGAATTCAGAGATGTGGGGAGGCAGTGGGGATAAACAGGTGCGCAGGAGACACACACGTCCAAAGTCACCGCATGACATTCGGCGTCAAAACAGACAGAGGAGGGCTCCGCCTGCTGTGTGCATCACACACTTATGGACGTGACCACACGGGCCCCGTTCTAAGCACTGCTGAGCTCAGTGTGACAGAGTAGGCAGCAAGAAAAAACTGTGTCCAGAGTGTGCTGTGATGCACACAGAGATGGCAGTCAGCATGGTCAGAATCAATCAGGACAGGATTCAAACTAGAAATCAACTTTACACCAAATAAGCAAAATGTATACAAAGAAGCTGACAGAGCTTTGTTGAGGGATGTAAAAAATAAAGAGAAATATACTCTTCTAGGTAAGAAAACTACAATACTGCAAAATACACAATTCTCCCAAAATTAACTCATGAATTTCATGCACTGCCAACCAAAATCCCATTGAAATCCTCTTACTGGGAGAAAGGGAACAAAACAATCTTATAATATTTCTACAAATAGATGGGCAGGACATATGGTTAAATAGATGCACTAAAAGATAATGCCAACATTGATTCTCAATGAATTAAAAAAGTTAAAGACAGAAAAAATGATAGAAAATAAGTAGGAAAAATAAATGTAAAGTTTGTGGTACAAAACATCTTTTTAACCATAATAGAAAATACAGCAATAAGTGAAAGGCTGACAGATTTGATAACAAAATGCTTAGAACATTTTCTATATTAAAAAGTAAGATTAAAAAGATTAGTAAGATTATATGAAAAAAGTAAAAGGAGATTAAATTCAGGAAATCTGTAAAGTGTTGTTAAAAATCAATAGAAATATAAACACTCAAGTGGAGAAAATGAGCATTTTTCTTTCACCAAATTGAAATTGAACAATAAATGATGCTTCCATTTCCAGCAAAGATAAAGTAGTTGATGACAAGAGCTCTCACTTCTATGGGTCAAGTAGGAAACCAGATAAAGTATAGTAATTGTTTGCTTGAAGACAACAGAGAACTGCTGAAGAGAGAATTTCAGAGAAGAGAGCTGCCTTCTCGAGCCATTTCCCACTCTGGGTTGTGCCAGTTCTCAGCACAGGAAAGGCTGAGTTCTGTGCAAAGCTAGCACAAAGCCTGGAGGAGCGTCACTGTCTCCAAAGAGGCTGAAGAGCAGTCGGAGGACATGCAGGGGCGTCACGCAGACGCTCGGCTTTCCCATCAGCGGGAGCACCCGACACCGGGGGCTGCCCGAAATCTAAACAGGAAGCTTCTGAAACGCAGAGCAAGACAGGAGAGCTTAGAACCTGCCAGAGATAGGGCGGTGTGTGCAAGGGGCCGGAGGCCAAGCACTGCAGGTGACCACGCGAGGCCGACGACTGGGGACGCGGGGCATGCTGCAGTCCAAGGGCCGCAATGAGCCGGCCACGCCTTCGGGACACAGACAGCGAGGAGAGAAAAGAGGCAGGGACCAGATCTGTCCCTCACAGCCTCCACACGGGACAAGCCCTGCGAGCACTTGTCACCCAAGTGAAACCGATTTTGAACTTCTAACTTCTAAATGTTTAAGATAATACATCTGTGGTTTTTCAAGACACTAAGTGCGTGGGTATTTGTTAAAACTGCACTAGGGAACGAGCACACAGGGTTATACTGTTCCTCCTGAAAGCGAGGGCCAAGCTCTGGTTTCCCAGCAGAGACTACCGCACACAGAAAAGAACATCCCGAGTGCGGAAAGTGGGCAGCAGGCGGGGCTCAGGGCTCCTGGAGCTGGGCCCAGGAGAGCCTGCAGGCTGTCGCCTCTGACCCCTCTCCCATGGAGGACTCCCTCCTGCTTTCTCATCCGCCGGCTACATGGTCTGAGGATCCCAGACCCATAGTGTCCCAGAGCAAGTGCACGCAGCTAGCAAAAACCAAGCAGAGGCGAAAACTCCCAGACCTGTATTTCGTAAAAAGCAAATGATTATCAGCCCGTTACACTGACCAAGGTGATTATTCTTAACCTTTTACAGTTTTACTTACGTGTTCACCTTTGCATACCTTACACAGACATCATTCACTGAAGAAATGTACATACGCCCCAGACTTTTTCATGCAAGTCCCATGGCCTCTCAGTTTAAAGAGACCCTTCTATTTCTATAAAACAGGCCTTCTTTATTAGACATTTAACTGTTTTTCCATAAAAACTTTCCTAGAAACTATATAATAACAATCACACTTCTCTTCCATGACCAGATATAGAATTTATACTTGCAAGAGGAAAAATAAAACACCATGTTTTCTGGAAGCTTCCAGTTGTTTCAGTAGCATATTATTTGGCCTCAGTTAAGAAGAAAAATAATTCAACACTTAGGAATAGAACACTTTCATCTCAACAATCACAATTAGGATTTTACTTGAATACAATACTGCATAAATACAGCCTGAATTTCTTAACACATAAAACTTTATTTCAGCAATTTTTCTACATTTAGGAGAAATAAATTAAAATTCATGGACAAAAATATTATAAATCTAATCTCATGGAAGTCATTCACCCAAGGCCAAGATTCAAAAGGAAAGTAAACAAACGTACTGCTAGCGTGAAGATGCCCTTCATGAAGCAGGAAGATGACAGGAGCACCTAAAACTACCATTGCCAACCAAGCACTTGATTTCTGAAAACACCTTGCTGAATCAGAACTCCGTGAGATATCACCGAGAAGAGTTCTCACTAGAGACGGACGACAGGCGATCACTAAGTGAACGCTCCAGGAGGCTCTGCATTGGAAGGTGCTACTTTGTGGGGAGAGCTGAGTTTGCTTATGATACTAACAGGCAAAGCAGTAAATCAAAAATGAAATTGTAAAAAAAACAAAATAAAACTGTATCTTAGGGAATAGTTTTACTACTTTTAATTCAAAGTAAATTTGACTTGTCAAGTGGCAGAGTTTTTCAGATGTCAGTCAGTCCAGTTCAGTTGCGTCCGACTCCTTTCGACCCCGTGGACCGCAGCACGCCAGGCCTCCCTGTCCGTCACCAGCTCCCAGAGTTTACTCAGACTCATGCCCACTGAGTCGGTGATGCCATCCAACCATCTCCATCTCCTCTGTCGTCCCCTGCTCCTCCCGCCTTTCAGATAGATGTTAACAACAATAACAACAATACCAAACAGCCAACATTAATAAGCCTTTAGAACAGGGCCTAGCATACAGAATGTGCTTTCCTTAACTCTGTGCAGCTTACAGCCAGCTTATGAAACCCTAAAACCACGAAGAGCCAGGAATTACACGGAACCAGCCAGGCCCTAAGGCCTCTCGGAGGCAGAGCAGGTGGCCTGCCCTTCTCCGGTGGGTGACGGCCTTGGTGTGCAGTGCTGGGAGCAGATGCCGACCCCAGCTCTAGCTCCCCACGGCTCTCTGAACACCGCTTGATCAGACAGCTCCACGTCACCTCCACCTCAGCAAAGAGCCCTCACTCTGACAGCCCCCAACCAGCTGCAGATGGAGGACTGTGGTGGACGGGCTTTCTTTAAGGGGGTGAAACAAAAGGTACTTCTCTAAACAGCTTGAATAACACGCAAGCTACTCTCTCAGGAGATTTCCCTTTCTGTAGGAAGCAGTGGGAATGTGTGTGTGCTCAGTCGCCTAGTCACGTCGGACTCCCTGTGACCCCCTGGACTGTAGCCTGCCCAGCTCCTCTGTCCATGGGAGTCTCCACGCAAGGACACTGGAGTGGGCTGCCAGGCCCTCCTTCAGGTGACCGTCCCAACCCAGGGATGGAACCCAGGTCTCCCACACTGCAGGCAGATTCTTTACTGTCTGAGCCACCGGGGAAGCTCAAGAATATGGAAGTGGGTAGCCTATCCCTTCTCCAGGGGATCTTCTCAACCCAGGGATCGAACCCAGGTCTCCTGCACTGCAGGCGTGTTCTTTACCAGCTGAGCCACCAGGGGAGCCCTAGCTATATCACAGGTCTTCATTTTGCAATATTGATGTTATTTTGGAAAATAGTTTCTTTCTCCTATGTCCCAGTTATTGAACCAACTTGGCTATTTTCTAGAGTTTTCTACCTCCAAACTTCCTTTCCCAGCGATTATGCAAGTGAATGCTTTATATATGATTTGTATTATAACAGACAACTAAATGTCAGTTGGACATAACCCCGGGGATTATCCACAGTCCCCTCTCCCTCAAGACATACTGCAACTAGACCTAACATTTAAAAACACAGAGCTGATTAGTGACAGAGATGGGACCAGAAGGAACCTCTGACTCTCAGCCGGAGCTTCCCTCACAAGTCCGTGCTCTTTCCAGGCATCGGGCAGTGAGCCCTGCCCAAAGCCCAGCAGGATAGAAGCAGAGTTAGTATCATAAATGCTACCAGGATTCACAGCTGCAAATGCAACGGAATACTATAAAGTTTTAACCCTCAAAAGTACAACTACATATTTCAGGCTTTCCCACACTGAGAAAAGCATTTCTAAAAGCAGAAATAAAACCACAACCAAAATAGAATCAACATGTCATTTTATAACTTTTTTTTAAAAAAAAAGGTTGAAAAATGGTGTAACTATTCCCACTGTATAACAGAAAATAGCAAATCAATGAAAAGGATAAATATTCCTTTCCAACTATTCTAAAATGTTTGATACTAAAGCAATAAAGAGAAACAGACACAAAAACTGTACATAATTTGGCTGACCCCAAGAGTCTTGTCACCAATTAAGCTGCTTTCACTCTGAGATAGCTTTGCCTAAAACAAAAATACCATCTGTTTTACCTAAAACATTAAGATGTTCTATTTTCTTGTCAATTCAGAAATCACATCTGTAGCCATTTTCTGAAAAGACAGCAAAAGACATTATATTTATGGGTGACTGCATAAGGAATGATGTTCAATCAAAATGTAATTTTCATCTACTAGAAGAAAATTTCATTTCTCCAGTGACTATAACGCTGTAACTTTGGAGGAATACACAGTACATAAACAGGCTGATTTTCACAAATAAAAAGATCTTAAAAGTTTAGTGCAGTAAAATAAGGTTGTTTTGTTGCTAAAGACAAAAACGGCAAATGTTTGTATTCAGTGCCTATCTCCCTGTTGACAGATGAAAATCTATCTTGTGTGAGGTTTTCTGGTGAAGAGCAAACAACTTTTTATTGGTGCTCCATCTCTTCATGCCAGTGAGCCATCATGTAAGAGGTAAAATGTGAAAACAACAAGACAAACAGCACTCTCTCTTTCCAAAACACTTTGACACAATGTCAGCTCTAGGACGGAAACTCTACAGTCCCAGGAGCCGACTGAAGAAGACACAAAACGCTAGAGAACACACGACTCTCAGTGAAGGAGACACCATGTCACAAGGGGTAAAGAACACGTTTCAAAGAAAAACGCAGACGCCATCCAGACATCTACAGTACTCTGAGTTTATGTTGCTGCTTCTGCTGCTGCTGAGTCGCTTCAGTGGTGTCCCACTCTGTGCGACCCCACAGACGGCGGCCCACCAGGTTCCCCCGTCCCTGGGATTCTCCAGGCAAGAACACTGGAGTGGGCTGCCATTTCCTTCTCCAGTGCAGGAAAGTGAAAAGTGAAAGTGAAGTCACTCAGTCCTGTCCGACTCTTCTCGACCCCATGGACTGCAGCCTACCAAGCTCCTCTGTCCATGGGATTTTCCAGGCGACAGTACTGGAGTGGGGTGCCATAGCCTTCTCCGGCATATATGCTAAGCACCTACAAAACATCAAAATCTAAAACCAAGTATATTTTAGTTCCAAAAATACCCCAATTTCACATTTAATTTTCTTGCCTAAAAAATAAAGCTACTCTCCAAAGAAGGGTGAAATAAGTCCAAAGGCTCTATTTAAAATGTTTCTTTTATCACAAAGTTGTAAAGTGTTCTGAAGTTCAAGATGGGCTTGAAGCCCTCCCTGACTTTTTCAGCATCAGGATACCTTCACTAAAATCCTTTCCTTTTTCCTCTTGTAGTGCACAGTTTATTAATCTGCATTTAGAAGGAAAAAAATCTGGTCCAGAAGAATGGAAGACTGCAATAAGCCGAACCTCTCCAGCCTGTGCTTTGAGCCGCTCTGGACTAACATCTCTGTGTGAGCAACTTCGGAAGGCACGGTGGACGCTGCGAGGGAAAGGAGAGAGGACAGAGGACTAACCGTGCACAAAGCCAGGCGAAACAAGCACCCGAGGAAGCACACTTGCACCCCAGTCAGTTCCCCCAAACACGACACAAACCACTTAAGAGAAACCACGCATGTGCCGGATGCTTAAGTTACTTCCGCACTCTCACAGCGCGCAACTCCAGCTGATGGCCGGGGCAAACTCGGGTCATCTGGCAGACACAGCAAAACCAACTCTAGCTCTTCTCTGCCACAACTTCATCCCCTTTACAAATGTTTCTTGGGTTCTACAAACTTATTTCCAAATATCATAACTGGCAATTATTATAATCCTTCTTAGATACGGGCGACAGTCCCCAAGCTAACTCTGCCTTCATATTGTAAGGTATCAAAATAATATCATGCTTCTATACAGACAGAGGCGCACGTTACTTCTCTCCATCTTCACCACTTTCTTGACTGTGGTCCTTGGAGTAATTATAAGATGTATGCAATGTGCAAAATCACTTTAATTTCATTAGACAAATCACACAACTAAAACCTAAGTGTAAACTTAATTCTCTGCATGATAATCTGACAACAATAAACTAGCACCACACAACTAGTTAATAAAGTTTGATTTAAAGTATAAACAATAAAAAGGCAATTAAACCATAACAACTTAGCAAATGTTCTCTGAACACACAACTGCTTTGCCACTGCTCTTAAATAAACCTTAAAATAATTATTTAAAACAGTCTGTTCAATCACTTTTCAAAATAAAGTCTAAACCTAATAAATCTACAATAGTTTTGTACCTAGGAACAGAAATAAAAACAGACGAATCCTAAGGACCTGGGAAGAATCTGAGCATTTCAAGGTTATGAAAAACTGGTGAAAAGAATGATCAAGGACACTACGCCCTGAAAGCACTAAGGAGAATCATTTAGGAGACAGTACGTGAGACTCAGAGTAGCCTACTGACAAGCGTGGTCTTCAAACTCATAAACGGCAGTAAAAATGTGTATATAAGAAGTAATTATGTTATTTAAATCATTCTATCATAAACTTTAAACTGGTTAATGTAAGAATTCTAAAAATTATTACTTCAGGAGGTACAAGAATGAAATAAGAAATGTTTGTTTTTTTTTTAATTCTGATAATGAGGAAGCCTGGAGTATAATCAAGGAGCTAGACACTCAGCAGAGCCTCCTCTGAATGAACAGTCAGCACCTAACACTGCTCTGTGGTCAGGAGATGGGATACAGAGATGCGGAGAGACAGCAGTGCTCAAACTGCAAAGACTTCCTGAGAGGCAAGGGACAAAATCAGACAGGGAAGAGTCGAGGCATCACACATGTTGGTGATCATCTGATGCCAGTTGGAATAATCACGGTGGCTTCTATACCTTTTGGGGGAAACTCACTAATTATGTCAAACAATTTCATCCCTCTTCAAACCACTAATCTACAGTTTTACAGGATTTTCCAAAGTTCTTTTGGTGGAAAAACTTAAACTGAACTGACACAAAGCTATATATAATATTTATTTGTTTTAATCTGAATATTCAGAATCTTTAAAGTATTTGAGGAGTTTTGCCCCAGTCTCTGAAGTACTATATAATACACCATATGTCTATTCCTATCATGTTCCTAAAATTTTAAAAATTCTAAATCCACAAATAAATATCTAGCCTCAAGACTTCAGGTAAAGGATTGAAGACTTGTATTTAGAGGCTATGCAGCAATGTGAGCTACACACTGCCTGTCGACTCTGTCCAAATTCTCAGCACGAAAGGCCCGACGGGTGAGAGAGTGGGGAGCGGGCGCGCCCGTCCAGCACAGTGCTACCCAGGCAGCAGCACAAACTGACTCCGGCCCGAGCGGCCGGCCGACGGCACCGCGGAACAGGTGCGCTTTAACACGCTCCTAAACAGGTCACCAAGAAACAGTGAATGCTTAAGAACACTCTATTTTCTTCATATGTGAAATCCCCAAATCCCAACAGGACACACATCCGCTTCTGTGAGACACCCCTTCCTCTCTTTCCTAACGTCTCATAGCACAATGTTCTATTACGCTTTGGCTTTGGAATACACAGAAAACTCTTGTTTCCTCAACAGCTGTGATTGTGACTCCTTTTTAATGTGTACTGCTGGCTGTCTGGTCTTAGAGGCAGCTCCTGGACCCCTAAGCACAGGGGCTCCAGAGCTGAGGTGCAGGGGCTCAGCCGCCCCACAGACCGTGGGTCTCGGTGCACCGCCAGGGTCTGACCCGAGTCTCCTCCCTCGGAAGCCAGGCTCTCAACCACTGAACCACCAGGGAAGTCCGTGATGGGATCTTCCTATCTGACTGCTAGCAAAGTCTTGGGGACATGTTTTTAAGATGCTTTTAGTACCCAGGACTTATTTCTTCAGCACACACCTGTATCTATAATACACAAAACATAAATGCACTCTGAGCTGAAGGGAGCAGGAAAGGGCAAGCAGTGGTCAGAAAGCAGGGTGGCTGCCCTGTGGTCTGGTTAATAAGCAATGAGCGGACATGCCGGATGGTTCCTCCACAGCCATTCCCAGTTCCCACTCTGCCAGAAGAAACCCAAGTTCACTTGGGATGACAACAATCCTAGCTTAAAACACGATCACAACATTTGATTTCCCTCGCTTGGGGTGGGCCATGTGACACAGTTCTGGCCAACAAGAGATATTGGAATGATCTTTTAACTGGAATTCAGTAAGTAGAGCGTCCTAGAAAGTTATTCTGTGTGCGTGTGTGTCCGTGTGCATGTGCGCGGGTCCGTGTGCATGCGTGCACACGCTCAGTGGCTCAGTCATGGTCACATCTCTGTGACCCCGTGGACTGCAGCCCCCAAGCTCCTCTGTCCGTGGGATTCTCCAGGCAAGAACCCTGGAGCGGGCTGCCATTTCCTGCTCCAGGGGAGCCTCCCGGCCCAGGGATGGAACCTCTGTCTCTTGGTCTCCTGCAGCGGCAGGTGGATTCTTTGCCACTGCAGCACCCGGGAAGCCCAGAAGTTTATTACATCACCAAGCTGATAAAAGTCAGCAGGCTCAACTGGTATAACTTTCATCCTTTGCTCCTTCCCATTCCTGGCTGGAACACAGATGCAATGTCTGAAAAGGCAGGAACAATCTTAAGACCATAAGAACAACAGCGATAGGCTTAGTGGCAGAGAGCGGAAAGGTAAAAAACACCTGATTCTTTAATGACCTCACAGAATACATCACAAGTCCTGGGCTACCCACCTCAAAACTCGTACATAAGAAAAATTACCTGCCTTCAATTTTTGTTGAGGGCAGCTGAATGCAACCCAAAGTGATTCATTAAACACATAAGAAATAACACTGGGTAACACAGGGAAGCCAACAAGTACCAAAAACTTAAAGTAACATTGAATGCAAGAGATAATTCTCCTAAAGTAGAAAATCCCCCATAAAGATTCATCACTATAGACATGCTTTTCCTTAAAGGGTTGTTTATTTTTTAAACAAGTCTTTAACTGCCTATCAAATATTCCACATAACTTCTTTCTCATAATTGTCACCTCCTCCATTTCAATTTTTAGTTTTCAATTCAGCAAACATGTCCTACAAGCCAAGCACTTCTCCTTATCTGACTCAACTAATCACAACTTCTTCCATTCAAACAAGTCATCTCCCTCTCCTCCATGGGACTTGGAAGAGAGATTTCATAAAAACATAAAATGAAAACCTCAGAATTTACCAATCCCATTCTTTTATTAAACAAATAAAAGCAAGTTTAGCATCTTTTTAAAACTTCATACAGAACTTTATGAACACAGAAATAAAAGTAGAAAAGTGAAAGCATTAGTTGCTCTCATGTCTGACTCTTTGTGACCCCATGGACTGTAGTCTATGAAATTCTCCAGGCAAGAATCCTGGAGCAGGTTGCCATTCCCTACTCCTGGGGATCTTCCCAACCCAGGGATCAAACCCAGGTCTCTCGTATTCCAGGCAGATTCTTTACTGTCTGAGCCATCAGGTAAGTCCCAACAAAGAATATCTGACAAATTCATTGATAGTTATTGTTGATGAACACTGAAATCTTTAAAAGTATTTGTTCACACAATAAAGCCAAGAGACATAATCTTGTCCAAAATTCTCTTCATATCTATATATGATTATTTCTGCAGGGTAGATTTCTTCCAGCACACTGTCCAATCCAAATGCTCCTGGCACATACTTAGTCCCTTTCCTGAGAGACTGCCAGGTGCCATGTTTAGAATGATGAACGAGACTCAGCCTCTGCCTTCATGAGGTTTATAGTGACATCACACATGTAGAAAGAGAAGCAGTGGTGAGTAAGGACACACTCCTGTGAGCATGTGCAGAGCGGCACCCAGCCCTGACCAGGACACCAGAAAAGGTTCCAGAGGATGTAACGCGGACGCCGAGTTCTGAAAGATGAACAGGAATCAATCAAGCAAAGTGTGTGTGTGTGTGTGTGTTTGGGGGCAAGGTGGAAGGGTTTTTTGTTTTTTATTTTTTTCTAGGTAGCAAAGACATGTAAATAAGACAGGACATAGCCAGTCAAAAAACTGATAGCTTTTGAAAGGTTAGAGCTCATGGTGTAGGCTAGAGTATCATATGGAAGATAATACAAGAGAAATCAAAATGCAGACAGAAAAGCCAAGTTAAAGACTGGAATTTTTCTTTCGGGCAATGGGAAAAAGAAGGGTTTTGAGCAGGAGAGTTACAACATCATTGCTAACCCTTGCTGAGTGCCTACTAAGCACTAGATCCCATACAATTAAGCTTATATACATAATCTTCCTTAATTCCTCAAACAAATAAATGTATGTGGCAGGGACACACCCAAGGGAGAAAGAGCTGGCACTGAATAAATATGGACAAAACTGAGATACATTTAATAAACAACACAAGAAGACATGGTGTTTGCCTGGATCCAAGTTGAAAGTGAAAGGGAAGAGACAAAAATAATCAGGGTAAGCCCCTAATTTCTTGCCCAAACAGGTAGACTTTTGAGAGTGAAAGGGGACACTAATGAGAAACTGGAACACATGATCACTTTCAGGCTGAGGCCCAGGTTTCTGGCCTGGGGAACTGGATGATGAGGCGAAAACTTTATCAAAGAGCTTGGAGCCACAAAACAAGTCCAGGTAGGGAGGAATCCCATTTAAACACTGAGGCTGAGGGGTGGGCAGCTGTCCCAGTGGAGCTGCCCGCACAGCCTGGCGTGCGGGTCTAGACCTCCAGGGGCTTCTCAGCAGATCTGTGTACTTAGAAAGCCAGTGATAATAAGTGATGGCAATGGGGAGGAAATACCACTCTCACCACAAACTTCTAACTTTCTTCCCAAGGCAACATGACTATTTTCTAAGATCTCTACAGGCTCTGCTTCTCTACCTCTTTCAGATGTTAACATAACCTGAAACTAGAGATCAATACTATTAGCAAACTGCCTTTACATTGTAAAAATTCTGCCAAAATTAGATGGGAAATTCTAATTCAGCTTGGTAATCAAATTTACAATGATGATTTGGATTTTCACTATGTCTAATTATTTCCAATGCCTTCTTAATTTTGATTCCCTTATCAGTCAGGGAAGTTAAGTTTAGCAGGAACATTTTTAAAATTTCCTTTTTTAAAAAAGAAAAGAGTATCTGTGGTATGCTTTATAAATGTTTTCATATTTGAAAATGCCTCTTTGTTGCTTTCACATATGAAAGATAACTTTGAGTACAAAATGATTTCAAAACTCCACAGACTCGTTATAGAGCAGAAACCTCAGTCAGTCTAGCTTTTTGTGCCATATTGCACAATATCTGTCTTTCTGCCTGGGTACTTTTACAAAATGTCCTTTTCCTTTTAATTGAAATAAGTTACCAAGACGTACTAAGGGTGACTCTCCTTTCATCATATTACTGAGAACTTAGCCCTTTTCATCTACAAAGCAAGGCCGCCTCCGCTCAGAACACTTCCCATTGTATCTTTGATGACTGCATCTGCTAACATTTCCCTACAGAAAGCCCGTGACTCCTCTGCTGAACTCCCGTCCTTGATCCCGACCACCGTCCCCCTTCCCTGCACTCCTGAAGAGCGTCCCATTTTTTTCACATTACTGATGTGCTCTTTCACCATGTCAGCTTCACTCTTAGGTCTCATCAGTGAAGATTCTGTTCCTGTCATCCTAACAGTCTTTCCTTAGCTCACCCCACTCCCTTTCTACAGCATCTTGCCATTTTTTGCCTTCCACTCTTTCTTTTTCCTTTGGGATTATGACTCAAACTGAGAATTACAAAGAGTTAAAAAAACTTTTTCTGGTCTCTGTAATAAACTATTTTAAGATAAGTTGTTCTTCTCAATCTTCATGTTACCCCAATCTGCAGGGCTTCTTCACAAGCTCTCCTATGATAATTTCCCATTTACTACTTCTCCTCATAGAAGTAGACATCCACCTAGATCCTATGTATGAGAAAGGTACCTCGTGGTCTTCACCGCAGTACTGGCCAAAGGTCCTCTCTTCTCTAGAGTCAGTTATTTCACAAATATTTGTTGATCACCTACCACATACCAGTTATTTGCCAGGGGACTGAAAAGTAAGAGTTCCCTGCACTCATGAAGCTGACATTTTAGCACGAGAGATGGAAACCAGAAATAAAGGAAATGGTCAATTTGCTATTAAGGCCTGAGAATGTGAAGAAGATGCAGCAATAGAGAAAAGAATGAGTGAAGAATGAGTTCACAGGCACAAACGCAGTCTGACGGAAGTTTCCGAAAGGCTACTGCCCAAGGGGGCTACTGTCTACAGCACTGGGTCTTCTACACCAGCCCTGCTGCTCTGAAAAAACACAGGGCTTCTTCCTTCAACAAACAACATCCTGGCCTATGCCACCAACAGCAACTTCCTTGAGTGGACACTGCACCAGATCAATGTTCTATCATCAGTCCTCCTATTTGTTCCTGCCTATTTTATTTCTGGCAGATTCAGTCCCCACATTGGTTGTAAAATACAGGTGCAGGGAAAACCATCAGTGCGATTAAGGCTGGCAGTGGCTCTGCTAACTGAAAGGGTTAAACCTGACTTGAAAGTAAAAATTAAAGTAGAACATCTTTTTAAAAAAAAATATTTATTTTTAATTGAAGGATAATTGCTTTACAGAATTTTGTTGTTTTCTGTCAACATGAATCAGCCATAGGTGTATCTTTAAGGACATCTTCCATCATTCATCATTCTGCAGAGCTTCACCATAAAAGACTTCATCATAAAACATACAAATATGTATCATGCCCCAGTCTACTGATGCAAAAGCAAAGCTTCTGCTTTGATTATGGGACCACTAATTGGCATTCTGTGTCATATTTTCTGCATAACCATACATATGATAAATTATTTGTGGTTTCTAGCCTAGTTTTTGTAAAGATCAGGAATTTAAATACTCCAAAATATTAGACAATCTGAACACAGAGTGCCTCTACATCTTTACAATTTCTTCCCAAATCTTTTGTAGGCATCTTGTCGGTACTTATCGGTGACTTACCTTTATTGAAAATTTACAAAGCATTCAACTTTATGATTAAAAAACTTTATACCTAATCCATCAGTTTAATAAAAATCAAATGATGAGAGAACAGTAGCAAGAACAACTGATTTGGGAGTAAGTAACTGCTTTATGGAATCACACGGTTCAGCTGAACTCCTGGCAGGAGGGAAGCCCCAGCCTGCTAGCCAGCGGTCTGTTGGCAGCAAGGGTGGGTGCCATGGGCACAGAGCACCCGCTGGTCTAGCTGATCAGTTAAGCAGGGATTTATAAATAGAGATATGAGGTGAGGAGGATGAAAGGGAAGAACAGCTGCCTCAAGCTACAGAAAGCAGCACCCTCTTGTCCAGTTTCCTTGTACCAGAATTTCAAAGCCTTGTGACCTGTGCTTACTCGCTCAGTCGTGTCTGACTCCTTGCAACCCCACTGACTGTAGCCCGCCAGGCTCCTCTGCCCATGGGATTCTCCAGGCAAGAATGCCATTCCCTTTTCCAGGGGATCTTCCCAAACCAGGGATTGAACCTGGGTCTCCTGCACTGTGGGCAGACTCCTTACCGTCTGAGCCACAGGGAAGCCCCTTAAAAGCCTTGTGGGTAGACATAAAGCAATCAATCTCCACACCTGCTTTTAGAAACCTGCATGTTATTTTTACTTCTGTTTTCATTGGTTAGTGAGCAGGTGCATTTTTTAGTCCAGTTTGATCAGCACTGCAGTTTGCAGTTATCTCACACTGCTGCAACAGGGTGACTGTCAAATCGAGGTTCTGGTGTTCCTTTGATTGTTGATCATCTGAGCTTCAATAAAAAACTGAGAGTCAATTTCAGAGTTCCTAGTCAGTCACCATATAAAATGGAAGCATCAATATTTTGTCAATATTTTTAAGAAACATATAACAGGTGTTACTTCATCTAAGTCAATGTGAGGTTGACAGAGTATTTTAGGAATTAATCCTCATCGCTGCTGACATAATAAATAAACAGAAATATCAAGAGCAGGGAGAACAGTGTGAGAAAGGTCGGATCTTCCTCCTCTCCTCTCCTCTCCGATCTATCCCCTTAAGAGCGAGGCCAGGAAATGAGTGACGTAGAACGGCAGACTCCAGACAAGGCTATTTTGCTCATCAGACATGATTGTTCCCAACAGTTCCAACTACTAAGCAAAGAAGTTTTAACACGAAATATACCACATGAAAGGTATCTCCAATTCCCTAAGAAGCTTTGGTTGTTTAAATAACGTATTATAGTCCAACTCAGTCTTTAGGTTAAAACATCCTCTCTAAAATATTCCAGATTACAAACAGGCTGCAAAATATTTCTGGATAATCATAGAACTGGTCAATATATGGCTTAAAAACAGTCAACGTTAATAAAACACAACTCAGACAGAATATTGATAAAAATACACAAATACCCTTCAAAAGTAATTAATACTTAAACAGAACAGCATCTCAGCAGAGAGTTTAGGAACTCCTCCTTCAAGTCCAGCAATGGATATTAATTTTAAAATAGACTATGCAATTAACACCCCGACAGACTTAGACGAGCTCAGCTTTTTGTCTCCAGCACTGTCAGCCACGGCTCCTCGGGTGGCTCAGTGGTAAAGAATCCACCGCCAATGCAGGGGACGCGGGTTCGATCCCTGGGTCGGGAAGACCCCCTGGAGGAGGAAATGGCCACCCACTCCAGTGTTCTTGCTGGGAAATCCCATGGACAGAGGAGGCTGGCAGGAACCTTCAGTCTATGGAGTTGCAAAAGAATCCGACACGATCAAACAACTGTCATTAACAATTCCTCCATTAAAGAAAAGTTATAGACTAGTTTTCTAAGCAAAGGACCTTTGGGTTGCTCTCAGAATAACAGAACCATTAGATGGTTCCGTGTCAGAGCCTAATGAATTGTGTATTCTATTATCACTTTGAATTCCCTTGTGATAATTTTAAAATGCAGCCACTTCCAAGGGAAAAACAAAACAAAACAAACAAAAATGCTCACAATGGATACAAACCTTGACTGTATCTATTTATTTTTCTGCTAACTAATGTGAAGACATTTCTACACTAGCTTGCTAGTACATGACAAGACTTGAGCTTGAACGTTATAAACCATGAGCAATAAGCACAGCCCTCACACTAATTAGCACTGTTAATTAACACTGTTCCATCTCCCCCAAAGAATAAGCCAACATTCCAAACAAAAAAATAAGGCTTTGGTTTCTTCACTTAAAGCTTATGTTTAAATAACTGGTAGAGATGTTAGGTACTTCCTTAGATATACTGTGATGTTATGACATAATGACCAATCAGAAAATGCTCCAAAGCCTTGAATCCTATCTCACTAGTGGAAAATTACTGTCAGAATAACTGTGTCTGATAACAATATTAAAAATACAATGGCAGAAACCATCACAACATTATATCACAACATTATAAATCAACTTTCCACCAATTAAAAAATACAAAATG
This sequence comes from Hydropotes inermis, assembly GCA_020226075.1. Classification (NCBI taxonomy): domain Eukaryota; kingdom Metazoa; phylum Chordata; class Mammalia; order Artiodactyla; family Cervidae; genus Hydropotes; species Hydropotes inermis. The sequence continues at coordinate 103,402,906 of CM035271.1, read as the reverse complement.
TAGAATTAGGCAAATAATCTATGTCAACAACAGCAAAAGTCTCATGACAAAGTATACTCATTCAGATATACAGGTGGATCTTTTAAATCCACTCATTCTTTAGAGACCCCAAGAATGCAATCCCAGCAAAGTTAATTCTATAAGAATGAGGTGGTGCTGAGATGCAATGCCAAATCTGTCAAGTCTCATGGTATTATACTCTGAAATCTCAAATGAACAGTTTTCTGAACAGTTTATTGAACAAATTTAAAGTATACTGAATTACTGCTTATTTTTATTTATATTAGTATTTAGTGGATTGGAAGTCTTCTGTCACTCCAAATGTCAGATGAAAGAATCTACTGAGGAGAATATATACCAGAATACTACGTTTTCACATAGAATGTAAACCATATTCTATGCATATGTGGTATCTGAAGTTTAATCTTCTCTTCAAGCAATAATCAAATGTGTTACAACCTATCTTTATCAAATTCTCACCATGCTATCATACCATAGGCACAGCAGTGGACAAAAATAAATCCTCAAGGAGTTTACAGTCTTGTGGGACACACTTTAAACAATAACACTGGCAGAAAAAGCCGGCATCAACCCCCAGCCATGCGACCGAGCTACGCTGGGCCTGATGAGATGCAACACTGGGGCCAAGACCGTGACGGGATGAGACCCTGGGCATCTCGGGAGGAGGGGCGTTTTATTGTGCACTGGGAAATAAGTGAGCCGTGAGGGCCCGTGCGAGCTGTGGTAGGTCCTCTCCAAAGCCGCTGCCGTTCTCTCCTCGGTGTCCCCTACACGCGCCTCCCATCAGGCAGTGAAGAGTGACCCGCTCCTTACATCCCAGGTGGCCTCCCTGACTTCTCCACTAATTGACTGAACTGGAAGTAACCTTCTAGGGCTTCCGAGTCTAGGTCTGAAGGCTTGCCATTTCTATGCAAGTAACTTTTCCAGAGTGGGTTTGGGTAGACTCATCAGAGCTGAATTATAATTAATAGTTCAGGTACAGAGAAAGGCCCAGGGACAGTAAGCTACTACAGCAGTTCACGCAAAACATAAAGGGCTGGTTAAAACCAAAAGCAACAGAAAGAGAAGAGAGGATGGATGTCAGAGATGAGTAAAGCTAAAATCCAAAAGAGTCTCCAATTGATGACACTTAAGGATTAAGAAAAAATAGAAGTCAATTGGGTTCTGGCGTTTCAGAACCTAGACAGCTAAAAAGAAAATGATGCTCTCAATCAAGGTCCTCCAACAAATGAACGGCAACACTTCAAGTGAGTGGGGTACTGAGTGCCCGTTCTAGAATTGTGTCCTTTTAAATCTGGCTGATATTCTGAAGAAATAGAAAACACTGACTTCCTTTGTGTCTCCGCATGGTTAATGCTATCTTTTCTAATTAATTCTTTTTTTTTTCTGGCCAAAAGAGATGTAGGACTCCTTACTAATAAATACCTCTCTAATAATTAGAAGCATATCAAGGTAAATGTGTAATAGTGATTTCAAACTAAAAACTTATCTACTTGAGAAACTTAAACTTTCAGATTTACAGAAGCCATTGCAGTATCACTTTGATTACCTTTGTGCCTTTGGTGTTGAGTCACTGAGTCGTGTCTGACTCTTGGTGAACCCATGAACTGTAGCCCGCCAGGCTCCTCTGTTCATGGGACCTCCCAGGCAAGAATACTGTCACGGGTTGCCACTTCTTCCTTCAGGGGGCTCTTCCTGACCCAGGGATCAACTATGTGTCTACCCGTGGATTCTTTACCACTGAGCCACCAGGGAAGCCCTTGGTGTCATTTCAAAGTACCCACCATAAAAAAAAGTGACTTTATACTCTGTCAAGCACATGACTTGCAGACCTGTGTTGCAGCAACATTTAATCCTGTCCCGATAGAGCAGATGGATACTAACAGGAGACTGAAATCCCCTTGTCTGTCTCAGGCTCTCGCCTTGTGTCCTCAGTCCCGAATCCTGTCAAATCTTTGTATTAAATATTCTTACAACTGGTTTCCTTAGGCAACTGTGAACGTAAAGAGAAACGGTAACATCTCTGTGTATCTAAGAATTAAGGGTAGACAATTTATGCCTTGTTCAGAGTACCCTAACTTCTAATTTGTAATTTCATATGCTTTCTATGCAAAAGCTAAGCAGGTATTTACTATACAGCTCACATAACCTTGTGAACTAAATTAGGCACACAGGCAAGTACTATGTCAACTTTCAGCAAGTCAAGGACTACTTTTACATATGCACAAATGAAATCATATTAGGTTATAGCTTTAACTAATGCTGCCAAAAGCATGATCAAATTCATTTTACATGTATTATTTAAACTGCATGGGTTTAGACCAGTGTTTCTCAACCTTTTGTCATTATAACCTCCTTAAAGATTCTCTTTATATATTTTTTCCTAATCATTCCTCCATACAATTTTGACACTACATATAAAATGTTCATCTGCCGGGCACTATTATGCACTGTATCTGTGCTTTGCATTTCCCAAATAATAAGTTGTTTTTTTTTTTTAACCCCCTACCCCAACATCACCACTGGCCCAAGAACCAATTCTTATCCTCCTGGGGAAGACACCTCCCTATTGAGAATGCATGCTTTATTTAGACTAATAATATGTTGTTCAAATTAGAACTATTCCTATAACCAAAATAAAACTAAGCCTCAGAGCATCTCAGAAGACACACGAGAGGACAAGACTGAGTCACGGCCACTCTTCTGAAACTGCCAACTTAAAGACGGAGGAGCACCGATAATCACTCTGACTTCCAGTACCTGCAAAACAAAGCTATGAAACGCTTCCATTTTAAAGGACACCAACAGTCCTCCATTCTTGATTGATTTTATTGAAAGACAACAACTCATATAATTTCTGGCTAACAAATAAAAAGTGGATTTAAAAGCAAAAATATAAGTGGTTTTATTCATGAGGTTCTAGAGTTCAAAAAGGACAGGAAAGATAAAAATAAGGATCTGACAATCCTAAGTATTTCCAACATACTTAACTATGGAAACAGCAGCACGGACATTTGGTAGAAAAGAACTCGGAAGATATAATATGAAAATGAAGAACACTATTTAAACAGAAACTATTTAAAATGAAATATCAAGAAGTGACTGTTCTAAGAGACTCAAAAAGTCTATGCTTATTTTTTATTAAAACTTCATTATTAAAGCTCAAAAATATATTTTCCTCAATTAATAGATTTTTGTCTCCTTTCTCCCACTAGCATCAGGAAAGTTGAGTCTCGCACACAGCTGGCCAAAGCAAGGCCTGCACAGGAAGAGAAACCACAGGTGCCCCTCTAACCCCACTGAGGCCGCTGGAAGCACACCCAGTGCAGCCTGCCCGCCCGGCCCGACACGCGCCCACCGCTGCCCGCCCGCCTGCCCGCCCGATAAGCACCCGCAGGACCACGAGGGGTGGGGGTGGAGCGCAACTTCCCAAGAGCACACAGAAGTCATTCTCAGAGTCAGCAAAAAAGGAGATCTGCTGCCACCAGAATAGGAAAAGATACAACAGGTAACAGATAAGAGGATTACGCCTAAACCCAAATAGATTTACTGACACCACAGTTTCTTAGGGACACAACATATTAAGAGTTGCCATACAATCCCAAATCCATCAAAACATTACTTATTTTAAGACAAAGAAAGTGTTTTATAATTTTATAACTGATTTTTCTTTCAGGATCATTCATTATCTTTTCATCCTAACTATGGCTTGGCTATATGCAAGCTTTTAAGACTTTAGCAAGGTTAAACTTTATTTTCTTTTCAAATTAATCCCTTCTTTTTTCCAGGCAAAAGAGATGTTAAGTTTCTTTAGTATTACTTTAGTGATACCTAAGTATTATTGAAATATACTACTGTTCTCAGGTGTGGCCTGAATCTGCTGGGAATCTGAGCACAGAAGAGGTCTCAACTGTAAAATTTCTGTAATCACTTTGATCCCATTTATTTTAAGATAATTTTAATAAAGTGTACCTATTTAAAATAATGCATTACACTTTACAATTAGTCTTTTATTCTATAGTCTATAAGAGGTGATACTCAATTTCTCAATTTAGATAGCAAAAACTTATATTACCAAACTATAAGGTGGCAAGAATACATAAAAGAACTATACAAAAAAGATTTTCACGACCCAGATAATCACAATGGTGTGATCACTCACCTAGAGCCAGACATCCTGGAATGTGAAGTCAAGTGGGCCTTAGGAAGCATCACTACAAACAAAGCTAGTGGAGGTGATGGAATTCCAGTTGAGCTATTTCAAATCCTGAAAGACGATGCTGTGAAAGTGCTGTCCTCAATATGCCAGCAAATTTGGGAAACTCAGCAGTGGCCATAGGACTGGAAAAGGTCAGTTTTCCTTCCAATCCCAAAGAAAGTGAAGTGAAGTCGCTCAGTCATGTCCGACTCTTTGCGACCCCATGGACTGTAACCTACCAGACTCCACTACCATGGGATTGTCCAGAGAAGAATACTGAGTGGTTGCCATTTCCTTCTCCAGGGGATCTTCCCAACCCAGAGATTGAACCCGGGTTGCCCGCACTGCAGGCAGATGGTTTACTGTGTGAGCCACAAGGGAAACAATGCCAAAGAATGCTCAAGCTACCACACAACTGCATTCATCTCACATGCTAGCAAAGTAATGCTTAAAATTCTCCAAGCCAGGCTTCAGCAATACATGAGCCATGAACTTCCAGATGTTCAAGCTGGTTTTAGAAAAGGAAGATGAACCAGAGATCAAACTGCCAACATCTGCTGGATCATCAAAAAAGCAAGAGAGTTCAAGAAAAACATCTATTTCTGCTTTATTGACTATACCAAAGCCTTTGACTATGTGGATCACAATAAACTATGGAAAATTCTGAAAGAGATTGGGAGTACCAGACCACCTGTCCTGCCTCTTGAGAAACCTGTATGCAGGTCAGGAAGCAACAGTTAGAACTGGACATGGAACAACAGACTGGTTCCCAATAGGAAAAGGAGTACTTCAAGGCTGTACATTGTCACCCTGCTTATTTAACTTATATGCAGAGTACATCATGAGTAACGCAGGGCTGGAAGAAGCACAAGCTGGAATCGAGATTGCCAGGAGAAATATCAATAACCTCAGATATGCAGATGACACCACCCTTATGGCTGAAAGTGAAGGAGTAAAGAGCCTCTTGATGAAAGTGAAAGAGGAGAGTGAAAAAGTTGGCTTAAAGCTCAATATTCAGAAAACTAAGATCATGGCATCTGGTCTTATCACTTCATGGCAAATAGATGGGAAAACAGTGGAAACAGTGGCTGACTTTATTTTTGGGGGCTCCAAAATCACTGCAGATGATAACTGCAGCCATGAAATTAGAAGACGCTTACTCCTTGGAAGGACAGTTATGACCAACCTAGACAGCATATTAAAAAGCAGAGACATTACTTGGCCAACAAAGGTCTGTCTGGTCAAAGCTATGGTTTTTCCAGTAGTCATGTACGGATGTGAGATTTGGACCATAAAGAAAGCTGAGCACCAAAGAATTGATGCTTTTGAACTGTGGTGTTGGAGAAAACTCTTAAGAGTCCCTTGGACTGCAAGGAGATCCAACCAGTCCATCCTAAAAGAGAGCAGTCCTGGGTATTCATTGGAAGGACTGATGCTGAAGCTGAAACTCCACTACTCTGGCCACCTGATGCAAAGAGCTGACTCATTGGAAAAGACCTTGATGCTAGGAAAGAGTGAAGGCGGGAGGCGAAGGGGACGACAGAGGATGAGATGGCTGGATGGCATCACAGACTCGATGGACATGAATTTGAGTAAACTCTGGAGTTGGTGATGGACAGGGAGGCCTGGCGTGCTGCAGTTCATGGGGTAGCAAAGAGTCAGACACGACTGAGCTGAACTGATATTGTGTATCTGGGTACTGACTAATTGATACTTGGGGTCAATTAAAAATAGATAACTTGGTTAAATAATTGTCAATAAAAACATAAAATGTTTTTTGTAAATCAGAGGCAGCTATAAATTAAATGCCCTATTTTTAGTTTGACTGAGCACCTTTCCCATTTAAGCATAAACCTACAGTGTAAAAATGAGGCAGTTTTACAAGCACAGTGATAGTTATCTAGTAAACAATTTACAGTAGGAACACTTATCTTCTAATAGTAATTATATTTCTTCTTCCATTTAAAAATACATGATCAGAGATTAATAAGTAAATAGACAGTTAATTAAGAAATATTATACTCTAAAAAATAATCAATATTACAAATATAAGGTAGTTTGTATAATAAAGCCACATATTTCCCACCCCACATTAAGTATCTGTTAAGAACTATTCTTACACAGTTATTTGGCCATCAGTGTACCAAGCACTGTGTTAGCTGTTAGCACAGAGCATGCACTGCCGTGGGCTTCCACGGCGGCTCTGGGATAAAAATCCCACCTGCAATGCAGGAAACATAGTTTCCATCCTGGGTGCAGAAGACCCCTGGAGGAGGGCATGGCAGCCCACTCCAGGAAGCTTTTCAGGGGAACCTCATGGACAGAGGAGCCTGGGGGGCTACAGTTTATGGGGGCGCCAAGAGTTGGTCATGACTGAAGCGCACACTCACGCATGGCACAGCCATGGGAGAAAAATACATTCTTCAAGCAGGTGCTGATTAAATGAAATACTGCCTTAAACTATGTGCTGCATCCAGAGCAAAACCACGAAAATCCAAAAAGTCAAGTCACAGAAATGGTCAAAGTTTATGAGAAATAATGCCATTTACCTTGGCTCAGCACTCAGACTTATTACATTTTTCTGTGGCAGAGAACTTTGTGTTCTTTGTTTCAAATCCTAGAAAAATGAACAGAAGTTTTTATTTTACTTTTAAAACAAGTTTCAAAATTAGCTGTGTAATAATATCTTGAAGAAAACATGAAAAGGGCACAGTAGAAAAGAAAAAACCAACCTCTTTCCAGCTACATAAAGTCCATCCAAGTTCAAAGTAAGCAAATCTTGTGTCTATGAATATGTATTGTGTATTTAGATTTTAAGCATGGCATATGTTGCAGGGACTAGAGAGTCCATAATGTGTAGTTCTAATTAGTAACCAAATAAATCAAGAGTTCTAGAAACAATTCTGCAGAAAGTTTTACTATGTTACTTTGTGTCACATGCTTCATATCTTTAGAAACATAAGTTGATAAATAAAAAACAATTTTAAAATATCCGAGTTGCTAAGTAGAAGTGTAAAGAGGATTTCAGTAAACAAATTTGGAACCGTTCTTCCTTGCTGTAGATACCATGCTCTTCCTCTCAGGGCACGGTCTGTTTTACTAACTCATCTGACCCTAACAAGCTAAGGCACGCATCATTCTGTTTCACAGATGAGTGACCAAGGGCTCACAGATATAAAGCAACTTCCTCACCCCCTGCAGAGGGGCAGCAGTGAGACTAACAGCTACTCTCGTAAGCCCTCATCACAGCTCTGCTCTGACATCTCAACACTGCCCAGAGCACTCCTTGACTCATCCTGAAGCCAGAGGAAAACTTAGGATCATTCAAATAGAAATGCAGCAAGAATAGGTTCAGGATTTACGGCAGTTCACATATCAAAGAGTTGTTCATTAAAGCTAAGGAAAATAACAAGTATAAAGCCTAGTTACCTTACAATATCATCTTAAGTGTTCTAAAAGTCTGAATGTTTCGTATACCTTGAAATAAGTTCATTATTTCATTTTTCATGCTTAGATTTCATGGGAAAATACACACCATAAATCAAAGAGACACAGGAAAGAAAAACACAGGTAATTTATATAAAGTGATACAAATTATTTCAAATAATATACAAAGAGGTCATCATATTTCAATGTCTCTTTTTATTAAGTTTCGCACTCCCTTTCCCAATCCAAGAAGAAAAGAGTCACTCATTTTTATCATGAAAATAGAAGATATTAACTAACCATTTCTAGGAAGGTATCCGAAGAGTAAGAGTCGTATGAATGTTTGTCCTTCAAAATAAGCACCAGTGCAGAATGTCCAATTATCTTCTTTAAATTCATCAGCGAATGAAAGAGTCTGTGAACCAAAAATTTTACTCATCTGAGAAGTGATTCAAACATTAGTATACAGTATTTTCACAGAGATCACCAGGGAGAGGGGAGGAGTGGATTGAGAGTCTGGGATTAGTAGACACAAATTATTATGCACAGAATAGATAAACAATAAAGTCCTACTGTATAGCACAGGGAAATATATACACTATCCTGTGATACGCCACAACGGACAGGAAAATTAAAAAACTGTGTATATAACTGAATCACTGCTATGCAGTAGGAATTAACACACTATACATCAACTAATCTGTATACAGTATTTCAGTTGTTTTATTTATGGCCAAACCACCATCATCTTCACCCTGTATTCAAACTAAAACCTATCATGAACCTATGATGAATCTCTACTCTGAATGAAGTACTTATGGAAAAAAAGTTAATCAGAAGGTATCACTGGTAAGGATTCATTAAATAGCAAACTTTCTGGACACAGCTGAAACATATAAACTTATCCACACTACTTATATTCTCCATGAATATCATACTAAATAATAACAATAGCCAGCACGATGACCCCAGAAGCTCTAAAGCATTCTACCAATAGTAATGAGTTGATGTTTCACTTTAGAAAAATCTTTAACAAGCACTGAAATAACAACAAAAGAAGACATGAGATTAACTCTCATTCACAAGAAAATTCAATCAGTATACACACTTCAAAGAATTTAAATTCCTAAAGAATTCTAATATTTTGTTGAATTTAGTTTCATGTTCTTGTTCAAAAGAATTAGAAAAAAGTTTCTCAGATCCAAGTAACAAAGTTGTCTTTGTCCTTGTTCTACTTCTTTGTCACTGAAAGTCTTAACTGTATCCAAACTGTGCATTTCTGCCTGAGGAGCAAAAGAGATGCCTATGAATCGACTGATTCAAGTCCAAATCTAAAATATAATCTTGGAACATTACCAGCTATTTGTGAAGCACTATACAGAGGAAAAAAAACTTGCCTTCGAAGTCCCATCTTATTTCTTTAAAGATTTAGAGAGCAGGTATCCCTAAGTAAACTCATAATGGAGAAATTGGTAGAGAAACTTTCATAGTAATGCTTTCAATCAACCCTCAGATGTTTATAGAGTGATTATATTATTTTCCCCAACACAGAAAGCAATTTTGGATCTATGTGTTAAAATATTTTTGTTTATATTCAACAACAAAATAATTGTAAAAGAATTAGATAACTTCAAAGACAGAAGTGATCATAATCAGTAAGTTATTAAGTGCATTTACATAGTAAATCTGTAACTACAGTATTAAAATCTTATGGAGTTCAATCATCCAGCTAAATGTCTCATTCTATTCAAATATTCTACTAAATAACAGTGTTTTCATAAGACTAAGAGATCATATATATGAATGAACACAATGCAGTCATGAAAACAACTCCTTTAATCTATGTTTATTTTTATTATCTACATGGCTATCTTTATGAGGTTATCTGAACCTACAGAATAAAAGTCATGTTCTGCACCTGCTAAAATGTTACTCCTATTAGTGTTTTAGAGAGTCCTGATTAAACTGAATGAATGCCATAAATCAGTGTTTGTGTCCTGAAGGCATATATGTAGTCTTCTTATGAGTTAAAGATAGTGCATTTCCCAAATACTTTCTCAAGATGTATAAAGATATTTTGCTAAAAACAAAATAAAGCTAAACCCAGTAAATAAGTCTGGGAAAATTTGGGAAAAACAGAATTTTATACATTTCAACATTTCATCAGTGTGGTATGAAAATCTCCTCTAATTTCCTAATATACCCTTATTGTACTATGAAACAAGTTTAGCAAACATCACTGAGGAATCAGTCTTTAGTCTGTCACCATTGCTGCTGTTTAAAGAGGTGTTCTCATGCTTGTCATTCAATAGTTTAGACTACACGTTAGGGGCCTCAGTCTCACCCACTGTTCATTCTTTTCTCCTACCTACCTTTATGACAGTTTAGCCACTGGCAGAAGCCGTAATCTCCCTGTAACTGACCTCTTACCGCCCCTTCTTCGCACAGTCCCAGGATTCACTGTTAAGCAAAACATCCAGCAAAACACTGCCTGGTCTAATTCATTTTTGATGCCATGATTTTTATGCCGTAATTAGAATTAACCTCCAAATATGCCGTGATGTACATGTGCTCTCCAATTTATAACTACATCAACACTCAACCTACTGCTGAGAGCATGACTGTGAGGAACAGCCCTGAGAAGGCAGAAGAGAGGGCTAACGGGGCCCAGAGCTCTGAGGGCGCCGCGGAGCTCACACCTGAGCACAGCCTGAAAACGCAGAGGTGGGGCTCATTCAGGTTCCAGGTACTGTCACCAGCAACCGTAGTCAGCTCCTAACGCACACATTTGTTCGCAGGGACATCTCTGCCAACATCTGAATAAGCAGGAATCAATCCAAGAACAGGAAATCACCCTATACTACCTGCTCCTTTAGTAGTAACTTTCTGACTTGTGTTTTGAAACTTCCTATTTAAAAATGTGTGTGCTAATGACTTGGTAACTGTTTATGGCTTCTCAACGGAGCATGAAGGGCTGACGAAGCAGAGTCACGAATGCCAAGCACAGTGAGAATCACTGTGTCTTTTTTTCTCTAAGATGCAGTTTCTATGGGGATGCTTTTATAAGTTAAAAGCAACACCAAATACATGGAGGAACCAATGGCAGGCCTTCTGGAGAGGTCATGAGACAGAAAATATTCTGCACAAAAGCCCCGTGACCTGGACCCTAACCCCTTTCAGTACGGCAGCCGGGGAGAGAGCGGTCAGTGGGGCAGGAGGACTCTGTGTCCTCCGAGGAGCTCTGCTCTGGCCTGACTCCCGGCAGCCTCACTTTTAAACTCTCGAGAAACCAAGAAAATAGGAACAGGTGGGAAGAAGGCTGGAGTATCCGACCTTGCTTTCAAAGACACTTTCCGTGGGGCAACAACATCACTACCATCAGTAAGTATCTTCCACTTTACACTCAGCTCAAATTCAGACCGATGCCAGATATATCTGCCACAAGAAAGCTGAGAAGAGGTTTAAGGCGCTGCCTTGAATATATTTTGTTAAGACTCAAGGCAACTAATGGAACCCCCGGGATATGTTACCAAGTTTCCTGAGAGGCAGTCAAATATTATAACTACAAATTTAGTTAACACTATTGCAATTAGTTGTATCAGCTGTAGATCAGTTTTCTAATAACTTTATGTGTTATGTACACTTTCTACCTATGAGAATATCTATAACAAGAGGTTCACTTTTTAAATCTAAGAAAATCAGGTTTTTAAAGATTTTTGTAATATTACCAAAGCGTAATCTGGAGGAAATGCTAATCTAAACTACAGTGAAGCGACAGGCAAAACTCCCCCTCCAATGTCAGAATCTCCCCTGCACCAATCCTAACGGATGACAGCCTCACCTCTGGTATGATGATGCAATCTCACTGTTACAAAGGTACGCTTACTGGGAAGCAGTTTGCAAAGCGCCCCGCTATTCCGAGCCAAAGCCAGTAATCATTGCTTCTGATCTGCAATATGAAAATGATGGAATTCCACTCCCTCATTCATCTAACAGATCATCTAAGAGCTGAAGATAGCTTTGATATCAATACCCAGACCATCCCTTCTCACCCCAATTCTTTATATCATTATATATGACAAGGTTTCTTGGTTCTTCTACTTTCTAGCTATTCTTCTAAACATAGGTGTTTTTTTTTTTTTTTTGGTCAGTGCCCCTCTTAAAAAATGAGGTATGCAAGAACAAATGGATATGATAGGATGGAATTAAATAGCTATATAACGAAATAGAGCTCTGCATGGCCCTGGATTATAACTATGATTTATTTGATACCAAATCCTTGGGCAAGAAGGTAGCCTCAATTACCACACTCTACTTGGGGCAAAGTGGGATCAATTTTATAACAATGTTTTTACTACTCCATTTACAGAAAGGCACTACCATAAAAAGTTGGGACGGCCAGTACTCTTTGTCAAGTGATTTCTTAAAAAATTGATGGTTTTGAAAATTGATGGTTTTTCTATAGCAATACTTATAAGAGATGTGATTATTAAAAACTTCATCAAAGATAAGCCTTTTGGGTTGTCAGCATAACTGAAAATGTTTTCTTGGCATGACATATATATCTTAGAAATTGGTTTGATTTAGTGTGCTCTCCTTCAATAAAAATTCAGTATTACAATTAAAAAAAAATTCATCAGAAGATAAGGCTTATGACCCCAAATTTTAAAAGATTTTAAGTTTCCTTTGCAATTATTACATTACCTGGTACCATAATCCACAACCACCCAATCTTTTGCAGTTCCTGTGATAGCATCATGATGTTGAAATAGTCCCAAATTTCGTCTTGCTTCTGTCAGCATCACATAATGGGATGATGAAAGAAATTTATTTATCTTGTACTGCTTAGCTTGTTTCAGGGCGAAATAGTAAAGAATTTCAGCAGCCCTAATTGCATAAAACAGTCATTAATTTTTATTTCAAAACAAACATTTTAACTTACTACAAAAGAGGTATTAATGAAACATTTTCAAGCTTTTTTTTAAAAAAAGAAATCCATGATTTCAGTATGATCAATTTATAAGACAAATATTGAAAACAGACATTTCTATAAAACCACCAAGGTGCGCACCTAACACATCTAAATTCTTAAGTGTCACAGAACACCTTGCCTCAGTGACATAAGGCAAAGAAGCGAGTATCTGCTGGCAGCAAGATATGCCCATGCCCACGTAACATATGAAAGCAATAAGAAGTGGCTAAGTGTTTCTGTCCTTTCATCTTCGCAGTGTAGACATATACCATGAACGTCACCAGAAGGCCATTTATTCTCACACGTACAGTGGAGGAGGCGGTGAGGAAACGTGTGGCCCTGAGCGTTAGACTAGCAGCAAAGAGGAGGAAGGGGACGGCAGCCTGACAGCTCAGGGACAGAAGTCAGTCTGAGAGCTGAATGACAACACACGCCGGCTACAGAGAATTTAGCGACATAACCTGAAAGGTGATCAATCACACACTGGCCTTCCTCACAATACTTTAGCTTAAGAATAGTTTTGAGCAAGAATATGGGGGTTTTTAACTTTCACCTTCAAATTTTTTCATCCAAGGATATGGTTCAGGATAGGCTTCTGAAAAGTTCTTTAAAAAGAGACACAGCTTGATGGGAGTAAAAAATATAAGGATCCTTATGACAGACGTTAGGATGATGGAGAGAAAAATCAAGGCAGCACAAAAATATATTACGATCTCAGGAAAAAAGAAGAGATTCAAACTGCTCTTTTTAAAAAACAATTCCTTTGAATTTTTGAAGACACTAAATAATCCCTACTTTTTAAAAACAGATAAAAATTTAATATTCACTTTTTAACATTATAAGCCTTCTTGATGGCATGAGAATCGCTATATTGAAATTAAGGAAACTATATGTATGTAGGCATACATATCCAGAGCAAATGTACATATACACACAAATATTCCAAATATTCCAAAATTTAAAAAAAGTGGATTTTAAGAATTTTTTGAACTTTTCTATTTTATACACCTATTTTTACAAATGAGTTGAGGATTAAATATAATTTTTGTCACACAAAAGACTTGGTTTCAAATAAATTAATTATGTTTTGAAATTCAAATTACTGCATGGTTTATTGTTTTATTTTAAAGCAGGAGAATTTTCAAATACATTACTAATAGGAATATATTCAAGTAGTACCTTAAATAAGTTCAATAAAATTAGACTGAACCAATACTCATAACTTTTTGCCACCAAAAAATACTTGATACTTAAAAATTATGCAGTGGCCCAAAAGAATTTCTACATTATTTAGTACTTGCTCTGTTCTTATCATAGATAGTTTAGAATAACATAACACATAACAAACATTCTATTCATTAAGGATGCAGAAATCTCTATAATATATAAAACTTTTTTTGTTATAAATATAATAATATACATTCATCTGGCACATTAATGACTATCCCCTCAAAGATTCAAAAGTTAGGGGCTTTTTTTTTTAATAAGTTACTGTTATTTTTTGGACACAGTATCACAGAAACAGTAAAAATAATAAACACACACACCACCATACCAAAGTACAATGCTTAAAGAAATTAATGATTTTTAGAAAAATACTGTCCAATATGTACTTAATAAATAGTACATAGAAGACGGTAGGTTTCATATAACTTATTATTTTTAATAGCAAGATTCATCATGAAAATTAATTATGTTCATGTTTTGAACAGAATGGACAATAAATTCATCATGAAAGTTACACATCCTGAGCTACACATATAGAAAAAGACACAGGATTCTCTTGGGATGGTTTCTGAGCATCTAAAAACAATGAGACTCAGTTGTTTAGAGCAGTACTCTCCACTATGATAGCCACTAACCACATGTGGCTAGGTACATTAAAATTAAATAAAATTGAGAATCAGTTCCTCAGTCATGCTGATCACATTTCCAGTAGTCTAGCTGCCCGTGGCTAGTGGCTCCAATGCTGCATAAACAGTGCAGAGATACTGAGCATTTCTCACTACAGAGGTCTACTGGATAGCGACTGAGAAGAACTGGACAATGCGGGTTTATAGAGTGCTTTTATGTTTTTCTTATTGACTTTTTCTGGCTTCTCCATATCAGTTTATTTTTTTCAACCAATCATTCTGCCTCCATCAGGTCCCATCTCTTAAATTTTCTTCTTTAAGCAGAAAACCGTATCTGTAGAAATGTGTTTTACAACAAGAGTGGCGATGGAGTCCCCAGTCCTCCCAAATATGAATACAGCCGTCTCAGAGGACAGCCTTTGAGGCCTGCCCCGGCGGCTGAGAGCCTGCCTGCTCCTCCTGACCCTGCTCCGGCTGCCGGAGCCCGGCTGACCAGGCTCCCGGCCTGCAGGCGCAGTGAGGCTGCCGAATGCCACTACGGTGTGCAGACAGTACAGGGAGTCGGTTAGAAAATATATTGAGCACAACTCCCAGAAAACCTAATCACACAGAATGTTCTTCCTTCAAGAGCAATACCTTTGTAAAAATCTGATTATTTCTGAAGATACAGAGCTGACTGCATTAAAATTTCACAATTACATTAAACACATCCTAACACATACAACATAAATGCTATATATTATGCAACACTCTACAGACAAGTTATGATAACATAAAAGAAGTGAAAAAATAAATGTAGCTTTCTAAAGGTAAATGTACCTTAAATGGGATTCCAATATCCTATCCATTCGTTTGTAAAAGGGTCTGGATGTAAAATAGCCACTCCAGTAATGATCATCTCGGTCAGCATAAGTGAAAAAATCCCCACTTAGAACAGGGAATATTGATTGGCTATTCCTACTATTGGCTGAAGCTTCTTTTTCCAGTGCATCAAAATAATCTGATAAAGTCCCAAACTGTATCTAGTGGGGAAAAAAAAAAGTTTACATTTCACTTATTCACACATTCATCTGTACCTTAAAATTACTTTTAGTGCTGAAAGGAGAAGTTCCTGATAAATATTTAAGGCATGCTTCCAAATTAGAATAAATATATAGCTCAGATTTACTTAAATGCAGGGGGAAAAGCACTCGGTGACTGTCGTTTACTTGCATCAAGTCCCAAAAAGCTAAGACAAAACTTGCGTAGGTAAGCAGTTAGAAGAGTTCATCAGAGCTACAAATGTGTGGATCTGAAAACGCCTTATATATTTCTAGAATCGCCAAGTGTGCAAGGATCGGGCTACAGCCTAATCCACAGATGAATGGCAAGAAGGGGAAACAGCAAAAATAAAAGGCGTGTATTTTAAGTACATGTTCCAGCCGTCCGGAAGAGCAGCTTTGTTAGCTATTAAGTATTTCCACATATCATATGCACATATTCTCCTCTGGCCTTCACTCTCCCCAGTCTGTATTCTTAAAAAGGAGAAAAGAGACTTTAAGAACAGCAGGTCATTTAAAAAAAAAAAAAAAAAGGACTTTCTCTACCAGTAGGTAACAGTGAACAACAGAAGTAAAACAGAAAAGCGGATGAGGATTGCAAGGCTGACTGCTCAAATGAAAAGGTTTTTCTGACTAATGACTCAAATTACCAGTACATAAATCCATTTTTATGATCTCAAACTAGTGTATAAATTAAAGGAAAAAAGAAATATTATACAAGACCTCATAAACATAAATTGAAAGGTAGTGTTGCTAGAAGTAAATAGACAAACAGGGAATGTGTTCTTTTTAAAAAGATGCTATTTTTTTTGTTTCTGGTCTTATATATACACATATATGTATATGGCCAACGAGTTAATTTGAGTTTTTCCATAAGATGTAATGAAACCCAAATGACCTTTCTGGCCAACCCAAGACATATATACACACATACACACACAGATACTGAGAGTCATTTTGATTCAATGTGGCAGAAAAATAATTAAAGTAATCAAAAAGAGTTAGTGGCCCTGCAGCAGTTTCTAAGAGCAGCGCAGAGCTGGGTCCTGATGACATGGGTCTGAACGCTCTCTCCACCACTTATCTAACACGTAGTTCTGAGCATATTATATAATGTCTCTGCACGTCTCCGTGGTACAGCTAATAGGATTCTAAGTAAAATGCTTAGAAACATGACTGACAAATAAAGGTATAAGTTTTGGCTGTTACTCCACCACTGCAAAGGCAAAATATCAACTGGAAACACAACAATGATATTAGTAAGGCAAATATAAGTTTTCACAATCTGTGATATAACAAATTTTGTAACAGCAAAATGGATGATTATTCCAAGTCCTTATGTTTACATTAAAGAAAAGCAGCTTTTTAAGTTAACTTTTTACATTCATTTTCACGTGGAGGATAGCCGTCTTCCGTTTTGTGCTGGTTTCCACTGCTGAGTAAGGTGCACCCACCGCAGGCACACAGACGCCCCCTCCCCGGCCCCTCGTCCCACGCGCAGCTCCTCAGAGCTCGGCTGGGCTCCCTGTGACGAGGCTGCCCGGCGGCTGCCCCTCTGCACGCGGCGATGGACACCTGCCAATGCGCCTCTCAAGCTGCCCCACCCTCGCCCTCCCCCACTGTGTCCACAAGTCCATTCTCCATGGACTCTCTTTCTATTCCTGCCCTGCAAGTATGTTCATCAGTACCATTAAGAGCAGCAGTTTTAAACTACATTATCTACTCCAATCTTGGCTTCACCAAATACAGCTTTTCTTGGGCAAGTTAATCTATTTGTGCCTGTCTCCTCAAATATAACTACGTGCTTACCAGAAGATGCTCAGAGAATTAAATAATTGTTAAAATAAAGCGCTTTACTAGAGGATATCAAGCCAAGTAGATAAAGAGGATAAATACTATATGACCTCACTTACATGTGAAATATAACAAAAATAAACAGCTCAGAAAGAGAGCAGAGGTGGGGCAGGGAAGGAAACTGGCCAAAGGTGGCCGAAAGCCACAAACTCCCAGTTGTAAGAGAAGAAGTACCAGGACTGAAACACACGTGATGTCCACAGTGAACACTGCCGCGTGACATGTATGAAAACTGCGAGGGGAGCAGGTCCTAACAGCTCTCATCACAAGGGAAAAGTTTTCTCTTCTTTTGTTATTGTATCTATACAAGATGATGGCTGCCAAATGAACTTATTGTGGTAATCATTCTACAATATAGGTCAGTCAAAAATTATGCTATTAATATACACCTTAAACATAAACAGTGATATGTATCAATCATATTTCAATAAAATTAGACACAAATTAAAAAGTAAAGCCCTTTAGAGAGTTAATAGCAAATCAATCTCTCAATATACTTTAGTTAATATTTAATATTAAGTATTACTCCCCAATCTCATTACGAGGAAGCAGAATACACTTAATAGGAAGCAGAGTATGTGTGAACATACAAGAAATGAGGAAATGAGAGTCACAAATACAAGGACACAGTATTAACTTCAGACCCAATAGGTAAAGATGAGATCGGGGAAGTTTAATAGTGACAGTGGCAAAATATTCATTGATCTAGATATTTTTGAGTCTCACTTTCCTCATCCATACAGGGCTTCCCTGGAGGCTCAGCTAGTAAAGAATCCACCTGCAGTGTGGGAGGCCTGGGTTCGATCCCTGGGTTGGGAAGGTCCCCTGGAGGAGGGAAAGGTCACCCACTCCAGCGTTCTGGCCTGGAGAATCCTGTGGACTGTACAGTCCGTGCGGTCACAAAGAGCCAGACAAATCAGCAACTTTCACTGTCACTTCATCATCTATATAATAAGGGATTATTATAGATAACAAAAATCACACTCAGTTTCAAATGTTAGGGATCTGTGACATGCTAGAAAGTTAATATCAAAAACAGAGTACACCCTTTTTAAAATATTTCCGTTAAATTTTGGTGCTACCCAGAATGAAAATATTTTCTTCTTGGCAACATCCCAGAGCAAAGTTGATGTAAGTGACCTGATGAGCTTTCTCACAAACTTAAAGGACTGAAATATAATCCTCTATGAATGCTCGAGTAGTTTCAAAAAAAAAATTATTTAAAGTAAATTTCTCTATAGTCTCTTGGTAGCTCAAATAAAGTATTTGGGATACCAAAAAAATAACCAAACAAAAATATTTAAATGTTTTACACTAAAAGGCAACAAATAATCTTAAATATAACCTTAATCTTAAACATAATATTAAACTCCTCTACCAGGACAACATAAAAGGAAAGGTTACACAGATTGTTAAACAAGTCATGATCAATGGCAAACTGGCTGACTGAGCTAGTCCAATGTCAGTTTTTCAGTCACCTAAATCTAATTGCTTATTTTTGTTTGTCCTTTCAGTAGAAGAAAATAAGGTTACACTTTCAGCTTGATTAAGCAACTTTAAACATCTCACAGAGAACAGATACAACTAGACAAACAAGTTTTAATACAGAGAAAAAAATGTTTGAAGATATCTGAGGGCCCTCAAAGCAGCCAGGATCTGAAGGACAAAAATTCTTTAAATAAAGGAAATCAATAACCTCAGATATGCCGATGACACCACCCCTACAGCAGAAAGTGAAGAGCAACTAAAGAGCCTCTTGACGAAGGTGAAAGAGAATGAAAAAGCTGCCTTAAAACTCAACATTCAAAAAATGAAGGTCATGGCATCCAGTCCCATCTTCAAGGCAAACAGAAGGGGAAAAATGGAAACAGTAGAAGACTTTATCTTCACGGGCTCCAAAGTCATGGCAGACAGTGACTGCAGCCATGAAATCAAAAGACGCTTGCTCCTTGGAAGAAAAGCTATTACAAACCTAGACAGCATATCAAAAAGCAGAGATAACACTCTGCTGACCAAGGTCCATATGCTCAAAGCTAGGGTTTTTCCAACAGTCAATGTATGGATGTGAGAGTTGGACCATAAAGAAGGCAGAGTGCCGAAGAATAACCAATGCAATGTTGAAAAGAACAAAACTAGAAGACTCACTATCAGACAGTAAGATCTATCATAAAGCTGAAAGTATGCAACTAGTCAAATAGACAAAAGTGAATAGAAAATCTAGACACACACACACACACAAAAGAAAATCTAGACACAGACCCACACATAAATTCATCTCCACTCATGATTAATAATAAAGATGACACTGCATAAAAATGGGAAAACTATGGTCTTTTCAATAAATTGCTTGATATTCACATGGGCAAAAAGTATCTTGATTCCTCCCCTCAGACAATATACAACAACCTATTCCAAACATTATTAAAAAGCAGAGACTTTACTTTGCCAACAAAGGTTCATCTAGTGAAGGCTATGGTTTTTCCAGTAGTCATGTACGGATGTGAGAGTTGGACTATAAAGAAAGCTGAGCGCCAAAGAATTCATGCTTTTGAACTGTGGTGTTGGAGAAGATTCTTGAGAGTCCCTTGGACTGCAAGGAGATCCAACCAGTCCATCCTAAAGGAGATCAGTCCTGGGTGTTCATTGGAAGGACTGATGCTGAAGCTGAAACTCCAATACTTTGGCCACCTGATGTGAACAGCTGACTCATTGGAAAAGACCCTGATGCTGGGAAAGATTGAGGGCAGGAGGAGAAGAGGACAACAGAGGATGAGATGGCTGGACAGCATCACCAACTCGATGGACAGGAGTTTGAATGAGCTCCGGGAGGTGGTGATGGACAGGGAGGCCTGGCATGCTGTGGTTCATGGGGTCACAAAGAGTCCTACATGACTGAGCGACTGAACTGAACTGACTGATTCCAGACATACTATAGACCTAAATGCTGAAGGCAGAACAACAGCATTTCCAGAGTACAGCTTCCTAAGAAAGAGATTCTCATGACCATGGGTAAACAAAAGCTTCTTAAGCAAACATAACAAGCACTAACCATAAGATTCAATTAAAATTAAGAATTTCTGTTCATCAAAAGATAGCACTAAGAGAGAGAAAACACAGGCTACACAGTGGGAGATAACATTTGCATAACTTTTATCAGAAAGAAGACTCAATCCAAAATACAGAAGAGAAATATAAATGGTTAGGAAAAAGACAGACAACCCAATTTAATAAAATAATCATCAAAAGACTTAGCACTGCTCAAAAGAGGATACCCAAATGGCAATAAACTTATGAAAAGAGACTCAACCTCATTAACTACTGGAAATACAAAATAAAACCATCATATCCATCATAAAAGGAAAAAAAAAGCTCTGATAATACAGAGTCTGAGTAAGGAAGTGCAGCAATTGAAACTGTCATAGGATGCAACATCCAGCGGGTCTACTCTGGAATGTTATTTGACCATGTCTACTGAAGTTGAACCTGTGCACTTACACCCAACGGCCCCAAAGCTCCATTCCATCCTATGCCCCTATAAATTCACATGCATGCACTGCACAAAACGGTCAGTGCAGTGCCACCTGTAACAAAGCGAAGCTGAAAGCAACCCAGGTGTCCATCAACAACAGAGTGGATAAACGGTGGTATGTTTACCAACATCACATGATACACGTTACATGTAACACATAACACTAGATGAATTTCAAAAAAATAATGTACAGCAAAAAAAAAAAACAAAACTGAGACACAAAATAACACATATTTAAGATTTCCTTCTCATAAAATTCAAAAAACAGGCAACACAAATCATGAAGACGCAACCGAGAAGAGTGGGACGGGGTGGGAGGGAGGAGGGAGGTTCAGCAAGAAGGGGACAGACACACACCCAGGGCTGACCCATGCTGACAGATGGCAGAGACCAACATAAAACTGTAAAGCAATCATCCTCCAATTAGAAAACAAATGAATTTAAATTAAAAAACAGCAGTGAAAGTGATGGTTACTCTTGTAGGAACTGGTAACGACTTGGAAGGCTAGAGACGTCCTACATATTGGATAGTGGTTACATGGTGGTTTTGTTTTTTTCTTTCAAATGAAGTATATTTGGTTTACAATGTTATGCCAATCTCTGCTACACAACACAGTGACTCAGTTATACATATACATACATATACATATACTCCTTTTCAATATTACATGGATGTTTTAAAACTTGAAAATATTCTCTGTATACTTAATGGTCTGTGCACTCCTATGTACATGATACATTAACTTTTCAAATTACTTTAAAGATTTTTCTAGTGGGCAAAGGAGGAAACAGGTGAAATACTAAAGACAGGACTAAATTCTTTAGAGTCATGCAGTGGATCCTTCTGCAGACCTCAAAACTATTCCCCAAGAAGGTGTATTTAGAGATATATACACACACTCCTCTAATCAACTGTCCCTATATGCACTTTCTCTTGGAGGAAAGTACAGAGATGATTTAAATACAGATTCAATACTTAAAGTTTATATCATGGTTAAAATTCAGTTTTAACTATCTTGAATCACCGTGATATTTTATTTAAGCTTATTCATCTGTTCAGCATTATGTAATTTTCCTTAATAAGCTTGAATTTATTTTCCACAGTTAACACCACTTCCTCTCTGTTGTATTTTCACAGCATTTTCACTGTCTAAAGTTCTGTCTGTGAGTGTAACACACTTGTTGGATAATTAGCTCTCTCATATGGGGTCCAATGCATGGCTCTTGCTCAAGTCCTCACTCATGCAACTTGTCTGTTAAAACACTTATGAGATGAGTAAAACTGGAATGTGTCTGGATATATGATATTACCGTTAATCTTTTAGACGTGACAATGGTATTATGATCATTATTTTTCCACAATGTCCTTATCATTCAGATACATAATGAAATGGTTATAGATAAAAACACACGCCCTCTGAGATTTGCTCCAAAATTCCAGAGGAGTGAAATGACTGACACACAGCGGAAACAAGGCTGACCTTGAACTGATGCATGACCCTGAACTGATGCATGACCTTGAATGCTACAGCTGAGTCATGAGTATTGGGAAGCAGTGGGGATTGCAGGAGGAATTTCTGCTATCCTCAAAATTTTAGGGTGCATTTTAAATTTTCCAGAGGGGGAGAAAAAGAGCAAGAATGACAGATGAATGATTAATTTTAGAAGACTTCTCATCTAAGAAAAATGCGAGTATAGTTTCTGGATACAAGACATTTGTTTGCAAAATTCTTGACATGTGCGTCTGCATCTGCCAGTCACACTACTAAATCACAGGAAGCAACTGAGAGAAACAGCAAACTTTCAGCGCTAGTAGGAAAACAGGACACCACTGGAAAATGAACATCACAACTTAGTGGGTATGTGTTTTCAACCACATGAAGTAACGCCTCTTTAATCCTCAGTGAGTGGTAAGAAAGAGATAACTTTAGAAATGGAATTGTAATGTAAGATAATTTTCCCCTTCAGGAATTACACTTTTACAGAACTACATATTCTAAGAAATAGCAGGATGCGGAACAAAGAAACAAAGGCTGTTGTGTCTCAGCCTCCTTTAATAATGAAGGTTCACCTTCAAATACAGCATCATGATAAAGTGTGTTCTCATTACCTTAACATTATACTGAGAATGAGAATTCATATAATCAAAAAGCAGCTGGTAATTCTTGAACTGATGATCCCATTCGGTGCGTTCAGTGTAGCGGAAATCATCTCCCAGCGGGGCCAGGACAACTGTGGTACGGAAAAGCTTTGACTTCTTTCGATACTGGTCCAGAAGCATCTCGGCCCTGCAACAGGAAAAGGAGTACTACTAACAACAGCAGGGCCACTCATTACAAAGTGTGCTATAGTAAAATAAAGTATCACATACTCTGCCTGTGTCCTAGTTTAGCATGATTTACGAGGCAGATTTTTTTTTAAACTACTATACTCATTTTTATTATCCCTTTAAAATATTCATAAATTCTTTTCAGAGGGAAAACCCCATAGCTTTTCAATGGAATATCCTTAGAGAAATAAAGTCACATGACGGCTTTGGTATACAAGGACTGATGGCATCAGTGCCCTCCTAAAGGTCAGCCACAGAGACTGACTTCCAGATAGCCTGTGTCATAAAATAATTTATTCCAAGAAGATAGGATTTCTCATCTATATGCACTCTGAAACTTGCTTTGACTTAATATCCCTTTCTCTAACTTAATATAAAATTGCCTAATTAAACAAAGTTGTTTTGAATGAAGCCAGTTATAGAACCATATTTCCTTTTCTAAAAGAAGAAAACCAACTCAGTCAACATCTTCCATCAATAATCTGCATATCTGTTACAGTGTCCTTCATACTGATCAACAGATACAGCTAAGGAATTGCATGAGCTATTTTGGTTTCTGTCTCTCCGGGCCCTAACCCATGACGCAAAAGGACAGCTACACACACTGCGCTGAGAAGCTTCTATCTGTCATTCACTTATACTCTGTAGGAAGCCTTTTGGGAGACGCTGAACTGGGGCCCCGTTTGAGAAAGTCTGGGAACACAAAGTAAGAGGAAGAGCTTCTGAAAGTGAAATTAAACAAGCAGATGAACCCTGAGGAGTTCTCCATGTTTCTAGTGCCAGAGCTTAAAAAAACAGTGATAGATGACAAATATGCTTTTTTACTCAGTATTCCAATTTTCACTTCAAGGATTATCCAGAAGTAGATTCTAATTCATGATATAAAAATTTATGAAGAAATCTCAAAGAACATCAACGATGGAAAGAGGCATTTTACACAAACTATGAAAAAACACTGAACTAAATTTAGAATCTCATATGCTCTTTTTATATTGATGGTCTCTGAAATTGTTCTTCAAATACTAAATTAGCCAAAGTTTAATAAGTTGGTGAGTAAAATACAACCATAATATTCTTACTTAACATATAATACTTAGTTTCCTGAGATAACCATTCAATATAGAACTTAATTTTTACTAATAATTTACTAATAGTCCATATTTTCCAAAAAACAATTTTAAATTATTACTTATAATTAAAAGGCACACATACAATGAGATTAATCACATAGATGTATAAGACCTAAAGAAATAAGAGGAAAAATATGTACATAAATCACAGATATAAGATAAAGTATAAATGAGCATCGAGCTAGATCGCCCAGGCAAGCGGCACAAACACGCATCCCAAGGCTTACGACTAGATACACCACGCTTTGCATGTGTATGTGGGAGACACAGAAGAGGAAGGCAAGCACAGACTCCAGCGAAGTGCCTGTGCCACACGGCCGCGCTCCCGACTCGCAGCTCTTGCTCAGAAAGCGTCAGCGCGGGCGGGGAAGCCCGAGGGACCGCAGCGCCGACCCGCTGGGGGCGGACCCTCGCTGCACACGGCTGCCCGCCCGGCGCTCTGAGCTGCACCGCCGGCAAAGGCGCGCCGCTGCAGCCCGCCCCGCGCTTAGGTGAGGAAGGGAAAATAGGCAGTGGGTGAGTCACCAGGTGCTCAGCTGCGCCCAGCCCACCAGGCTCCTCTGTCCGCGGGATTCTCCAGGCAGGAACACCGGAGAGGTTAGCCATTCCCTCTCCAGGGGACCTTCCTGCCCCAGGGGCCGAACTCCAGTCTCCTGCACTGCAGGCCGCCAGGGAAGCCCAAACTACATGGTACTAGAGCTAGACCAAACTCGATAAAGAATGGAGTTGCTCTATCTTCACAGTAGAGAAACCTGATGAACTGAGCATACTGAATGTGTCACCTGTACATTATAGTTAAAAGTCATTTTCCTTAAGGTATTAAAAAATCCAGTGCCATTAAGCTGGAATGCCCATGTTTGATCTCTGAACATCACAAGGAAGGTGACATCTGCATGGGAAATAACCAGCAGAGCTAAGACTTCAAAACTCATAAGCTAAACAAACAAACAAACACTCTATGTAAGCATTATATAGACTCATTCATCTCTATGCCCCTGGTGCCTGGAAGCCCTTTCAGAATCACTGGGACTGACTGAACACAGGTGTGTTTTGAGTGGGGTGGGGGAGGGGTGTTGGTATCTTTGAAGGGCTCCACGACCATCAACAGGATTGCACAGAATGACTCTCAGGCACTCTCAGCAGCACCCAAAACAGAAAAGGCGGGGCCTCGCACCATCTACGGGTGCTCGGCAATTCCCCGAGCTAGCCTGCAAGAAGTCTCCTGGTGCCCCTGACCACGGGAGTAAGAGGAGGCATGCAGACCCCACTGAGCGGCAAACAGCTGTTCTCCAGAGAAGGCAGGCAGGGATCCCCCACCCTGACAACCCACCAGCATCCCTCTGCTACATAACGCGCTGGATTATCCTCTTATGGCTTTAGGAAGACTGCCATGCTAAGATACTTTTATGTCTGCCACAGTGAGAGGTTCACACTGGAATATTTCCTTTATGGCCACAAGGACTCACTCAGTGCAAGGAGACCCAAATCATCTCTTCATCCTCACACACACTTTTTTAAAAATAGATTTTACTGAGCACAGAGCAACAATCTTACTTTATTTAAAAGGCTATATTATTTTTCTAGCAGAGTTAAGTGGCTTATATTACAACACAGTGTTTTATTTTAGTGTATTACATACCGTTAATTTTACAGTGAAGAAATTAAACTTTTAAAAGCACCAGAATTAGAAGTATAGGTAGCTCAGTTTAATGAGATGCTTCCATCTTTAGGACAGTTTTCTTCTAAGAAAAAACAAGTAATTCGTTTCCTGATTTTTAATTAACAATTTTTAAGAATAAATATTCCTAATTAAAGTTTCCAGTAAGTCAAAAACGTCAGAAAAATGCAAAGACATGTATTCATCAGAGCTGGCAGAGCTGGCAGCATTCACTATTACTAAAATTGTTATTAAGGGAACAGATAATTACACTCTTTATGTGATCCATTTCAATAAATGTGTTTTTGCAATTGGGTTGCTTTTCTTACCAATTTATACCATAGAGACCATAAGTCTTATTATCAACAAAAGTATATGAAATCAATCAAACACAGTAGGAAGCTTTTATAATAAAAGGAAAGAAGATCATAATAACAGTGTATAATAGATTATCCACCGTACACTGATCTACTATTGTTCACTTTCCATTAAGTTATAACACAGAAGACAAACAGGCAAGGCTCTGGCATTTTTCAGCTGCTTTAAATCTCATTTGAATGAATGCCTTGAGTAAGGATAATATTGGCTACCAAAGCCCATTTATGCAACTCTTCAGCAACAAGCCACTAATGCTTACTTGTTCAAGATGCTGACTTATAAAATGCTTATTTTCATACCTGTTCTGGAGATTTCCAGGATATATTGTTTCTGGGGGGACTCCCCAGGGACAACCATATCTGCCTCCAGGAAGCCGTTTGAAATCAAACTGGCAGCATATTTTAGGATCAGGTCCACAAGTGTGGGGGATGTCGTAACTGTAGAAGGGCATCATATGGCAAAAAATATCTGTGACCGATCCCACATCTACAACAAAGAGCAACAGACCTGTGTAAATTTACAGATTTCATCCCCAAACTTTCAAAACGCCAGTGCTTTACACATATACAGTGCAAGCTCCATTCTAAAGCAACAACTCCTCTACTAGTACACACACCCCAGCAGCATTCAATGCCCACCGGCCAGAAGGATGATACTTGTATCTCAGTTTCTACCTACATTTTCTGTCTAAACTTAACTGAAACAGTAACGCCCCATCCTAGAGCAGCATCTGCTGACCTGGAAGGATATAAATGAGTAGAAGTTACAACCAGCTCATCCAAAGTCACGGCCACCCCTGGCTGCCAGCGCCTGCCACATCTGCGTCTACCTCGGGGAACCGGGACTTTGAGAGGGACCATTAGCTGCAGAACCCGGGGGTGAAGGAGACCAGAAGGCAGTGAAACAGGGAGCTGGGAGAATAAGAGACAGAGAGGGAGGGGCCTGTGAAAATACTGGGGAAATGCTCTCTTAGAGTAGTGAGAAATAAGTGCACTCAGGAGAGTTTGTAGAGGGCCCCTTACCAATGAAGGGCCAGTTTGACTATTCTCCTTGGAGGCAGAGGAAAAGTAAAAATAGTTTTCAAAAGCAAAGAGAAAAATCAAAGCAAACAAAAAAGATACAGAAAACGAGTACTGGTTCCCAACACAGAATTGTTTTTAACTGAAACCTCAATGCCAGTATGTGTTGACATCACTGCCCTCGACAGGTCAGAAGCCTCCCACAGAGTCTGATCGGAGGGCTTTAATAAAGAGTTAAAAGTGGCTATTTTTTTTTTTAATTCTGACCTGTAAATAACTCTTCCTCTCTACATACACAGCTCTCCAGTTCTCAGCAATGTATTGCTTTTATAAGACAGACAGATAACAAGAAAAAACAAACAAGCACCATATACATCTAAAAAATTTGAAAACAACTGCTTCATTAACAACCAGAACAAACAAAGAAGCTCACCTTAATTCCAAAACATCATTTTCAAGCAACATGTCCAAATACATTGGGTAGGTCCACCATACTATTTAGCAGCTCATTTACACATTTCAGTTTATCTGCTGCACTTGGTGGTGTTAGTCTTTTATCAAATTAGACTATAATTTTACAGGCAAGGATGTTTTCTATATTTCTTCTTAGCATAGTGTTAAGTACATAAAAGTATTAATTTTATGCCAACTGATATTCATAAGCAATTTGAATGTAAGCAATAGTTTAAGTAGGGCTTCCTCAAATAATCCTTTTTCTAAAAATATTAATATACTACTAAGCATCTGGTAAAATTATATAGGATGCAATCCCCCACAAGCTCCTGTTTTCCCTACAGGTTCAGTTTTCCAGGATAATAGGTCAGGCAGTTAATGTGTTTCCTTTTGAAAAAAACAGCACACATGAGAAAGATACTGTCTAAATTTACAAACGATGCTACTGAAACACTTAATGAGGGTCTAGACCACACAGAGAAGCAAGTATGATGAATGCAGTAATGGCTGAACAGTTTTCATAATGAAACCCTTTTTTCAGATGAAATTTTACTGACAATTTGACACAGTTGGCAGCAGACGCTATAGGTTAGGGGGCCTAGTCTCTGGAAGAGCCCAGAACTGGGTTTAGATCTAGGCTTTGTACCTATTACCTGTATGATTTTTGGCAAATGGCTTCTCATTTTTGGCAAATGGCCTCCACTTTTTCACCATTTAAAAGGTCCTATAATAATAGAATCCAGCTTAACAATGATTACAAGGTTCAATGACAGAGTGAATATAAAGCATGTAACACAATAAATGTCATAAGGACTCAATGAATAAAAACATGTAAGCAGACGAGGTGTTCCGCACGGCCCGGGGCTGGGAAAGGCAGAGGCCTCTCAGGAGGCCGGGATCCTCCCCCGCCCAGGAGGGAGCTGGGGAAGCACATCCGTGGGTCCCGGGGGAAACAAGCGGCGCGGGACAGAGGACAGCTGCTCCAGGAGGGCAAGGTGCAGGTTTTCAAGGGTGGTTCTAACCTGACACTCAGACAGGAGGGGCAGAGGGAAAAAACTCTGGCAGAATGTATGACTGGATAGCGGTCCTAAAGGGGATTCCCCAGCGACTCCGTGGTAAAGGATCAGCCTGCCACACAGGAGACACAGCAGAGCCACAGGTTCGATCCCTGGGTTGGGAAGATCCCCTGGGGAAGGAGATGGCAACGCACTCCAGGACTCTTGCCTGGAAAAGTCTATGGACAGAGGAGTTCAAACGGCTACAGTCCATGGGGTCGCAAAAAAGTCTAACATGACTCAGCGACTAAATAAACATCAGTTCTAATGCAATCAACTTTGTGGTAAAATGGGTACATTTTAAAATAGAATCAAATGAAACAAACTACCATGTTCTATAGATAAATATTCTTACCAATGCTTAAAAGACCCCTGACACAATTACACTGAAAAAATAATTACATATATCTTTAGGCAATCTGATTGTCAAGACTGACAAGTTGAATAAAACCTGTAACAGCAAGAGGTCATAACCCTTGTGAAATAGTATCTAGGTAATGTAAGATCTTCCACTTTCACCTAACCCTACATACCCCAATTTTGTCTCCAAAAAAACTCCAGTGTTTTATGCAATGCAAAATGTTTTTTAACTGCATAATGAACTCTCTGAATAAGCATGTGAGAAAATCCAGCGCGTTTGAGAAGATAAGCCATCGTTGGTGAATGTCCAAATGGATCGATAGCCCAACCAGACCGAGGTTTCACTCCTGTCGATAAAGAAAATAAGTGTCATTTTTTAAAATTGATAAATGAAAAAGAAGTCACAACACATTCAGACCCACCCGAGCTCCCTGGTCTCCTGGATTGCAAGATAAAGTGCTGCCCAGACCACCCTTGTGAGACTCCCTGCAAGACCGCCTGAGAGGAGGGTTCTGCCCAGGCAGTCCTCCCAGACAGGGACCCACACTGGAAGGGAGCTGGCCGGAGCACACTCGGGAGCTCTTTCATCTGCCAGAGGCTAGAAAGCTGCTGCAGTCAGCGGAGCCAGAGAAACACACAGGACCAAGGCACGGCACTCCAGGAGCCGACAGCCCTGCCTTCTGTGGGGCTGCGGAATCCTGCAGCCTGCTCTCACACAACACACAAAACCAACCTGTCCTCTCCAATCCCAGCACTATGGGGCTTTAAGCCGCCTTTCATCCTGTAAACAGTGCCAAATCATCATGGGATACAGGAGCAGAGCTGGCCGAAATAACTGTGCTCCTCTGTCATCATAAATCTTAAGACATTCTGATGCTGGTGCTTGCTATCAAGAAGGAATCAAGAGAACTGTTCACACCTGACTCACCAATTCTGGTAAAGGACTAAAAATATACCTCAATTTCACAGAGGATAACCTATAAAAAAATCAACATAATAAATGCACAGGTTAGAATTAATGAAATAAGATTATTCATTGGGCAGTATGCAAATATTTTATTTATTCAGGATTCTCAAAGAAGGCTTCTATATGCTACCTATACACAGACATAACTAATCTAACTGTGCATTTTTTTCACTCAAACACCTATTCAGCACTTTCCATGTACCGAAGGCTTGGAAAGGCCCTAGGATTACACACGAGTTAATCTTGACCCTGATTACAGCTGTAGAGATGACCACACAAGGCGTTCACATAGAGTAACAGAAAGAGAACAGAGAGGAAGCTGCAGATACTGAAGATGAAGCCACAGCAGAGGCGGCCGAGAAGGAACAGCTGCGCTGTCAGAGAACCGAGCGCGCGTCAGAACTCAAAGGCTGCGGTACAAAGCTTGCCCATTTCACATACGTGATTTACCTCCAAAAAATTATAAAGAAATCTTGAACGTAATTTTGGGGATTCTGTGGTGGCATAGGTTTAGCAATTCTGAAACTTTCATGAATTCCAAGACTGAGCAAATGAATTAGGTTAAAGTAGCCAGGTTTTATATTTTGAGAGAAGGAACTACAAAATAGTTCCTATAAACCTGAGAGCAGAATGGACCCTATGATACTGAGTTGAAACAGGAGATAGTAATATTAACTTATGAATAAATATACAAATCAACACACAAACATATATATATATATATATTTAAACAAACTATACATATATGTGCGTGTCTGTATACACACACATCTCCTAGCTCACAGCACTAGGAAGGCCTAGATGCAGTAATATCTCAGTATCAATTAGCAGAACTTTGCTCCTAGATTTTGACCTCTAAATGCTATGCTCTATAAAAAATAACCTCAAAGAAACAGCTTATTTCAGAGCTGGGACTGGGAAAGTACAAGATAACCCTAGAACAGATTCTTTGGGGCATAAAGTAAAGAAATAGCCAAAGAGTCATGGAAACACATTACATAAAAATAAATCAGGAGATAGCTTGAAGGGTCTTCCATTGGCCAAATGTGGGACAACTGGGGCAGCAAGATAAAGAATAGTAGTACTAGACTAGAACCCACTGAATAAAATAAAACCCACAAGCTCACAAATAAGAAATAAAAAAGAAAGCCCTTCCTTTTAGTAAAATGCTAACAAATAATTAGGTCTTCCCTGGCTCAGCAGTAAAGAATCGCCTGCTAATGCAGGAGATGTGGGTTTGACCCCTGGGTCGGGAAGATCCCCTGGAGAAGGAAATGGCACCCACTCCAGTACGCTTGCCTGGGAAATCCCATGGACAGAGGAGCCTGGTGGGCTGCAGTCCAAGGGGTCACAAAAGAGTCAGACGGAGCGACGAAACAACAACAAAACTAAAGTTACAGAAGGAACGGTGGAGTTAGAAAGTCATCAACAGATCCTAAAACTAAAACGCTGATGTTTGATGAGGACTTTTACTTGTTCTCAATGTGTCTCCCACAAAGGGGGATGTAAAGCACAGGGGAGAAACTGAAGACACGACTGATCACAGAGAGCAGCACTAACGGGAACAAAGAGATGGCATGCACTTTCTGATAAGACGCACTGAACCAACAGAAAACAACCGCGGTGATACTCTAGGAAAATGAATAGACTTGGTGATACCAAGTAGATGGATCAGACAGATAAATGATCTGAAGCTAATGATAAGGGAAAAAACTCAAACTGAGAGATGTTTTACAACAGAAGTCTGACCTCCTCAAAAACATCAAGGTTAAGAAATCCAGAGAAAGGCTGAGGGAGTGTTCCAGGTTAAGGAGACAGAAAGACGTGACAACTAAAGGTCATACACAACCCTGGTCTGGGAGAAGAATAAACAGCAGCTTCTATTGAAGAATATTACTAAGACAATTGACAAGATTTGAATATACTGTGAACTACATTGTGGTATCATTATTAACACTTCTGATTTGAAAACTATCTTCTGCTTACCTAAGAAACCATCTCTGTTTCTTAGGAAATAACACAATGAAATACTGAGAGATGAAGGGACAAGATGTCTCCTACTTACTGTCAAATGGTTCAAAAAAAACATGCATGTGAATCTAACTAGCCATCCCTTGGTATCCAAGGGAGATTGGTTCCAGGACTTCTAAAGAAACCAAAATCCTTGGATGTCAAGTTCCTTATATAAAATGGTATTATATTTGCATATAACCTACACACATCCTATTGCATATAGGCATACCTCAGAGATATTGAGGATTTCCTTCCAGACCACTGCAATAAAGAGAATAGCGCAGTAAAATGTTACCCAGTACATATAAAAGTTATGTTTACATAGTCTATTAAGTGTACAAGAGTATTATGTCTAAAAAACTGTACATACTTCAGTTAAAAGAAACTATATGCAGAGAATAGAGAAACCTTGCACTGCTGGTGGGAATGTAAGTTGGTACAGTCACTATAGTAAACAGTACAGAAAATTCTGGAAAAATTACAAAGAGAACTACCATATGACCCAGCAATTCCACACCTGGCAATTAATCTAAAGAAAACAAAAACACTAATTTGAAAAGATGCATGGACCCCCACATTCACAGCAGCATTATTTACAGTAGTCAAGATACCAAAGCAACCTAAGTGTCTGTAAGTGGATCAGTGGATACATATACATACCCACACATGTACATATACACACATACATATAGGTATGTATACACACAAATATACAATAGAACCCTATTCAGGCATATAAAAGACGAAATCATGTCATTTTTGACAACATTTATCAGGCTTGAGGCTATCTTCCCTCCGAAATAGAGAAAGACAAAAAACGTATGATTTCACTTACATGTGGACGCTAAAAAATAAATGAACAACAAAATAGAAATTGAGTCATACATACACAGAATAAACAGGTGGTTTCCAGAAGGGAGGAGACTGGCAAGAAGAAAGATATAGGTGAGGGAGATTAAGAGGCACAAACTTCCAGCTGCAAAATAAGTCATGTGATTCCATATTTGAAATGTATGGAAATAGAGAGTCACAATGTTGTATATCAGGAACATAATGTCGCAGATAAATTATACTTCAAAAGCAGCAAACTCAAAGAAAAAGAGATCAGATCTGTGGTTACCAAAGGTGGGAGTGGGAGAAGAAGGGACTGAATGAGGGTAGTCAAAAGGTGCAAGCCTCCAGGTACAAGATATGTAAGCACCAGGAGTGTAACGCTTTGGGCCAGTTAAGTCTGATCCTTCACAACCCAAGGGACTGCTGTGCGCCAGGCTCCTCTGTCCTCCCCTCTCCCCCAGACTGCGCTCACATGCACGTCCATGAGTTGGTGACGCTATCTAACCATCTCGCCTCCTGCCGCCCTTCTCCTTCTGCCTTCAGGCTTCCCCAAGCTCAGGGCTCTTCCAGTGAGTCAGCTTCCCTTGCGGCTCAGTGGTGAAGAACTCGCCAGCCAGGGCAGGAGATGGGGGCTCAGTCCCTGGGTCAGGAAGATGCCCTGGAGGAGGAAATGGCAGCCCACTCCAGTATTCGTGCCTGGGAACTCCCACGGACAGAAGGGCCTGGCGGGCTACAGTATATAGGGCCGCAAGAGTAGGATGCGACTTGGCAACTAAACAAGAAAGAGTGTCAGCGCTTTGACCGACCTCACAACAAGTGTGCAGGAAAGTAAGCGCAACACAACCAACGCAGTGAGCACTGCTGCGCGTCACACGGAGGCTGTGGACAGAGGTGAATCTCAAGGGTGCTCCTGACAAGAAAAACTTTTCTTCAGTTTAATTTTCTATCTGTATCACATGGCACGTTCGCTAAACTTACTGAGATCATCTTTTCATGACGTATGTAAGTCAAGTCATATGCTGTATACCTTAAACGTAAATAATTCAGTACCTCAATCATATCTCAATAAAACTTGGAAGAAAAACAGAACAAAGTAAAACTTTATTGCTAAAATTGCTAACCATCCTCTGAGCCTTCTCCAAGTCTTGCTCCTTTTGCAACAGTAAAAGATCACGGATCACAGCTCACCCTAACAAGTATAATAACAATGAAAAAGCTTGAAACATTGCTAGAATTACCAAAATGTGACACAGAGACACTAAGTGAACAAATGCTGTTGGAATAATGACACCAACAAACTTGCTCAACAGGGCTGTGACAAATCCTCAATCCATAAAAAACCTAGTATCTGTGAAGCACAGTAGAGTAAGGTATGCTTGTGATTTAACTCATATCCAGATTACACATAATATTTAAAACAATATAAGTGCTAGGCAAATAGTTATAAACACAATGTAAATACTATTAGGATGGTGCAAAAGCAATTGCTGTTTTGCATTATTGAACTCTGCCTGTTTGACACTGGAATACATTCTTAAATGTGGTTATGTTATACATTATTTAAATGCACATTTCTTGCTTTACATTTTTGCTAATAACATTACTTGCTGTTTGTTTTATATGTATTTTTTTGTTTGTTTGTTTTATATGTATTTTAAATGATGCGAGACAAAAAGCAAATCTGAACTCTTGTTCAAGTTCAAAAGGGGTCATAAAGCCGCAGAGACAACTCACAAGTTCAACAATGCATCTGACGCAGGAACTGTTCATCAACGTACAGTGCGGTGGTTCACCAGGTTCTGCAAAGGACAGAGCGGCTGGACGTGGAGCCGACAGTGACCAGCTGGGAGCAGGTGTCAGAGCTGACCCTCTTACAGTTCCCCGAGAAGGGGCCAGAGAACTCAGCGCCAACCATGCTACGGTCCTCTGACATTGAAGCAAACTGGGAATGTGAAAAAGCTCAGTAAGCGGGTAACTCATGAGCTGACCACACATCAAAAAAAAAAAAATCTTTATTTTGAAGTGTCATCTTCTCTAATTCTACACAACAAACCATTTCTTGATCAGACTGTGATGAGCAAAGAAAAGTATGACAACCAGTGAAGACCAGCTCAGCAGTTGGACTGAGAAGTTCCAGAGCGCTTCCCAAAACCAAAGTTGCATCGAAAACAGGGTCATGGTCACTGTTTGTGCAACTGCTGATGGTCTGACACACTACGGCTTTCTGAATCCCGGCAAAACCGCTACTTCTGAGAAGTATGCTCAGCAAATCCATGAGAGACACCAGAAACTCCAATGCCTGCAGCCAGCATTGGCCAACAGAAAGCACCCAGTTCTTCTCCGAAACAAGGCCTGATCCCATGTCACACAATTCACGCGTCAAAAGTTGAACAAATAGGACTATGAAGTTTTGCCTCATCTGCCATATTCACCAGACCTGTCGCCAACTGACTACCACTTCGTCAAGCACCATGACAACTTTCAGCAGGGAAAACGCCTCCATAACCAGCAGGATACAGAAAGTGCTTTCCAAGAGTTTGTCAAATCTCGAAGCACACATTTTTATGTTACAGGAATAAATAAACTTATCATTGGCAAAAATGTGTTGATTGTAATGGTTTCTATTTTGATTAAAAAAAATGTGTTTGAGCCTAGTGATAATGATTTAAAATTCAGGGTTTGAAACCACAATTATCCTTGCAGCAACCTAATATTTAAGCAACTGCCAGGTGTGGCAAATTCAAGTTTTGCTGTCTGGAACTTACCAGAAATTTTTTTTTCCATTATTTTACATTCATGGTTGGTTGAATCTTCAGATACAGTGTCAGGAAGCATTTAACAAGAGGCTTCCTGTGTGCTGTTCTGGATCCGTCAGGAACCCTCTGGCCCTTATTAATTCCTGGTTATTCAGGAATTAAGAGAGGCATGCCTTTCCCGGGGCTGAGGAATCTAGGCATTTCTCATTACGGTGATACGTACCCTCTTCCTTTTTATGACCCATACGGTAAAAAGTGATTGTTTGTAACTCTCTTTGGTAGGGACCGCATTATGTTTTGTAAATCTGGAATTTTAATCTTTATCTTTGCTGAGAATAAGACAGTATATATGCCCATACCATGTTGATTAAAACACCTTTGCTCCATCAGAGCTTGGGTCCCCGTCTTTCTTTCTTTCTTTCCCTCTCTCTCTCTTTCAGGCTAATTCCTTAGAGCGCGGAGGCCCCCTGAGCTCACTTTCTTGCCCGGGACTCTAAGACTCTCTTGAGAAGGTGCCTGTGCCTTCACCCACTCGAGAGGGTGCCTGGTGCCTATGTGCAGCAGTGTAAGCTCTAAAAACAGGGCTTTATTGGCCTTCCGCGTAAACCAGGGGATATCAGCCTCACTTTCTCATCGTTGACTCCGGACCACCAGGTTCCGGTCCATTAAAGGACCAACAATGCAGAACCAGTGAATATGGAGAGTCAACTATTCAGTATAAAT
Organism: Hydropotes inermis; assembly: GCA_020226075.1. NCBI lineage: Eukaryota > Metazoa > Chordata > Mammalia > Artiodactyla > Cervidae > Hydropotes > Hydropotes inermis. The sequence continues at coordinate 103,366,339 of CM035271.1, read as the reverse complement.
AGGAGTCTTTCCCAAATACTAGCATGTAACTCTTTACAAATTTGAAATTAAATCAAATTAAGCTATAAAATGTGGAGAAGGCAATGGCAACCCACTCCAGTACTCTTGCCTGGAAAATCACATGGATGGAGGAGCCTGGTAGGCTGCAGTCCATGGGGTCGCAAAGAGTCAGACACGACTGAGCAACTTCGCTTTGACTTTTCACTTTCCTGCACTGAAGAAGGAAATGGCAACCCACTCCAGTGTTCTTGCCTGGAGAATCCCAGCGACAGGGGAGCCCAGTGGGCTGCCGTCTATGGGGTGGCACAGAGTTGAACACGACTGAAGCGACTTAGCAGCAGCAGGCTATAAAGTGATTCAGGCTGATGTATGGCAAAAACCACCACAACCCTGTAAAGTAATTATCCTTCAATTAAAATAATTAAAAAAAAAAAAAAAACGCAGTATATATTGTCCAGGGCTTCCCTGGTGGCTCAGAGGGTAAAGCATCTGCCTACAAAGGGGGAGACCTAGGTTCAATCACTGGGTTGGGAAGATCCCCTGGAGAAGGAAATGGCAACCCACTCCAGTACTCTTGCCTGGAGAATCCCATGGACAGAGGAGCCTGGTGCAGGCAACAGTCCATGGGGTCACAAAGAGGCGGACACAACCGAGTGATGTCATTTCTTCACGTTGTCCAGAATAACAAGGGCAGAACAAGCTCACAAACAAGAGTAAAAACCAACATGAAAAGTTACAGTGATGTCTGAGATTTTATCATCACCAGTGATCTTTTCCAGTCAAAATCACCTGATACACAGGATAGAGCAACTTAACCTAGCTGCAACAGATTAAAGAATCCCTGAGATGTCATGACAGAGAAAAGAGAGAATTTTTAAAAAACTGATATGGAAGGAGATGAAAGCTACAGAGAGACTTAGAGGGAAACCCAGTATCCTGCCAGGATTCTTCTTGATATAAGTAAATATTTTTAAAAGGGGATAAATGACAAATTTTAGGGAAAATGCAGTATAAGAAAAATGCAAAATTTAAAAAGAGGGCACATGTGTCAATAAAACCAGGAAAGATTTTGTGTTTTCATGTAAGAATAAGATTGTTAAAATATATAAAAGTAAAAGCAAGAAAAGTTGCAGGAAATAATCATTAAAAAGAGTAAAACATACCACTTAAGTACTGGCAAATCTAATAGACTTAAAATCAAAACATGAGTAATATGAACAACATAATTAATAAAACTGGATCATTTCAAATATATCTAATATTAGAACTTAAGAGGAGTCAGAGAACAGTTACAAAACGCATATTTTAGGCAGAAGATAACCTTAAAAACTCAAATTTAAAGTTTCTAATGATCAGTTTTATATAATAAAACTTATAAAGACAGAAATTAACAACCAAAGACTAAATTATTTTAAAAAGTATCCCAAAACCAAATGTAAAAACAGTGTCCAAAACAAGCTGCTCCAAACTGTTTAGAAAACAAAACTGAGAAGACGACAAGATCCAGTCAAAGCCACAATAAGGAAATTAATATCCTCAAGTGTGTTCAGTGAATCTACTCCTAGGTATACATCCAAAAAAATGAAAGCTTTTGTCCTCATAAAAACTTACACAAACGTGCATAGGAGCGTTACCCAGAGTAGCTAAAAAGAACAACAATCTAAATGCCCATTAGCTGAAGGTGAAAAAACAGTGGATAAACAAATATGGTATATCCATAGAATAGGATATTATTCAGTCATAAAAAGGAATAAATGACTGATACATGCTATGGATAAACCTTGAAAACATTATGCCAAGGAAAAAAGTTAGTCACAAATTGCATGATTCCATTCATGTGAAATGTCCAGAACAGTCAAACTGTGTGTGTGTATGTGTGTGTATTTGTGTGTATGTGTGTACATGTGTGTACATATGTGTGTGTCTCTGTGTGTGTGTGTGTCTGTGTGTGTTCCACTAAGGTGATCACTGGTCACCTGAGCCTAGGAGAGAGAAGGAAGGAGTCAGAAAGGGGTGTGACTATTAATGAACAAGAGGTTCCTTCCGGGGATGTTGATAAAGTTCTAAAACAGATGGTATTTACAGCTACACAACTCTGTGACAACACCAAAAACTACTGTACACTTTAAATGAGTGAATTTTATGGTATGTAAAGTAACAGTTACTTATAATACAATAAGAAAAAAGTCTATGCTAAACAAAAGAAGACAGAGCCAAAAGCGTTATCCCTTAAATAAGTGAAAATAATCTACAGTGATAGCAACACAGAGCACTTGGCTGCAGGGAGAAATTCGGGGGGTGGGGGAATGAGGGAACTTTCTAGAATGATGAAAACGGGGTTACATGGGTATCTATATCTGTCAGAACTCTACAGTTAAGACTTATATGCTGCACTGCATGTAACTCACACATCCATAAAAGCTAAACATAAAGAATATACAAAATCCACTTACTGCAGTCTACAAAATTCTCTTAATGGGAAAAGTTTCAATTCCCTGGAAGACTATAAAAAGGCACCTGCAACAGTTCTTTGCTCAAAAAGACAAAAAGTTTTGGGAAAATGGAATTATAAAGTTGCATGAAAAATGCCAGAAGGTAGTGGAACAAAATGGTGAATACTTTGTTCAATAAAGTTCCTGATTAAAAAAAAAAGTGTCTTTTATTTTTACTTAAAAACTGAAGGAAATTCTTGGCCAACTCAATATTTAAGAAAAGTGACACTAAGTAGGGGGTCCCTAAGCCCAACCCAAGACTTCTTTATTTAAGAAAACTTTTGGCACTCAACATCAAGTCACACTCACAGCTGTGATTTATCATAGTGAAAAGATACAAAGAAAGATGAGCTAACACAAAAGGCACACAGGGCCGGGTCTACAAGAAAGGAGGTCCGAGCTTCTGAGAGCTCCACGCTGACGAGCCTCCCAGACAGAGGCAGTGACCGCACCAGCGGGCGCTGACGACACCTGACAGGCGGCCAGCCACAGCCGCTCGCTAGAGGCGGTGCCCGAGCTGCCCACTGGGGTCTGGCCACGGGGGTACTCTGTCCAGTTCATAATGTGATTCGACTCCCAGAAGGAAGACAAGTGTTCATCATATACTACATTGATTTTACAAGCAGTTTAAACACAGTGAGTTACTCATCACTGAAGAATTTAACTCTTCAGACACCCACCAAAGACCAACTCTGCAAGCAAGGCCTTTCTAAGGACAGCAGTATCTGACCTGCCGTGCTAACTCTTCTCAGTACAGTGTCCGCAACTTACTCTACGGGAATCACAACAGTAACCACACGGAAAGAGAAGAAAGTAAAGCAAAAGTATCAAAATGTTAGTAACTGGTGGGTGTGATTGGGGGCTTTATGGGAGTTCTTTGCAGTGCTCTTATAATGCTAATATTTGAAATTATTCCAAAATTAAAAGTCAATATTAATGGGGTGGGGGAGTTTCATTTCTAACAGAATATTTTTAAAATATTTTAAAATAATAAAATATCTAGAAATAATTTCAATTACAAATGTATATTTGCTATAAATTACAAAATTGTACTGAGAAATATTTGAACACAATTACACACATGCTGTTTGCTGTTGTTTTGGTCATTAAGTCTTTTGTGAGCCCATTGACTGTAGCCTGCCAGACAGACTCCTCTGTCCATGGGACTTCCCAGGCAAGAATATTGGGTCGCTTGCCATTTCCTTCTTCAGGGGATCTTCCTGACCCAGGAATCAAACCCACATCTCATGCATTGGCAGGCAGATTTTTCACTACTGAGCCACCAAGGAAGCCCCATATACCACGATGCAGAATGCAAACATTATATATCACAAAGATTTCGATTAGTCCCATGTTCTTATGAGTTGTATGAACTGATTTTATCAATTCAGGATCCTTCTTTCCCTTACAGGACCCATTCACCTGGCTCGAGTGAGGCTGAACCTCAAATCTCTCTTTCCTCGAGACCATTTCCATCAAGCGAACCAGGTCTCCGTGATTTCAGCTCCTACACCTCTGGCCACAATTAACTGACTCAGAAATAAGCATCTAACCCAAAGTGCGCCAGTTAGATAAGCTATTAATCACAGACTCCTCCCGTTAGGCTACGAAGACCAGAGTCTTGACTGTCTCTGGCCACCGCACTCACCAGGAGGAGATGCAAACATAAGCAGGACCAGGAGACAGCACCCACACAACACAGTCTACATCCCCTGGGCCCAGTCATTGAATTCTCAATGACAGAACTAGTATTTTCCTCTCCTTTTTTTCCCTTTGCTTAAGCTAGGAAATTAGGTGTTTGCCTTTTATGATCAAGAGTCTTAACTAATATATGATTAAAATTCCACTGGGATATTTTTAGGAAAAAATACTAAAATTAATAAACAAAATTGATAAAATAACAGGTGAAACAAGGTAGATGATCCTAAGACTGAACATGCTATACCCATATAGCTGAGTGTATGATCCAAAAAACATAAATCAATGAAAAATGAATTATTCAATAATAATCAGTCCTAGAAAAACTAATTATTAAAAAAATTTAAAAAACCCATCTCACCTTTCCCAAAATGAACTGCCCAAAGTAGTCCACATGAGCTACCAGGGCTTACCTGATATCTCAGCTGATAAAGAATCTGGCTGCAATGCAAGAGACCCTGATTCGATTCCAGGGTCAGGAAGACCCCCTGGAGAAGGGACAGGCTACCCACTCCAGTATTTCTGGGCTTCCCTGGTGGCTCAGATGGAAAAGAATCTGCCTGCAATGCAGGAGACCTGGGTTCGCCCCTGGTTTAGGACGATCCCCCGGAGGAGGCCGAGGCGACCCACTGCAGTGTTCCTGCCTGGAGGGGCCCCACGGGCAGAGGAGCCTGGCAGCTGCAGTCGGTGCAGCCACAGAGCCGGGCACGGCCGAGCGCAGCGCCTCGCACACTCCGTTCGACAGACGAGCACACAGATACTCACCCAGGTTTTTTTCCAGCCACTGGTGCCCTTCGATCAGCTGGTCAATTACGGCAAAATAATGCGCCCCAGCTTCATCGGGCATTACCCAGCCGCCCGTCACAATTTCAAACTGACCGTTTTCTAGCAAACTAGGGAGAGAATAACATAAGGATTTACATTAGCATATGTAGGGAAAGCTCTAATAAAAAAGACAGACATCATGAACATTAGGTATAGCCTTTAAATGCAACCAGTATTTACACTAATTAAAAATAAAACAAAACAGTGAATGAATTTCAACTTTGGGACACTGGTGATAAAGCATGCATGGCAAAGTATCTGAGGTAACCCATCCTAAAGACAAAGCCACATAGGTAACTCTGGAAGTTCTGTTTCATAAAGGATATAATCTCCCATACAACTTCCTGAAGTCAGCAGCCATGTCTCATTTATTTCTGGATCTTACTGAGCACCTAGCAAAGTAATTTACTCAGAGTATATGCTTGATGAGTGTTTACTGGTGGACAGTCATTTTAAGCACAGTATTTGTTTCATTATACTTATGCTGAAAAATCACAATTTACTTTAGTACTTCTGACATTAGTAAGTTAATCAAGCAAACTACAAAAGTAATGATAATAAAGGTAAAGCTAGTAGTATCACATGCTTCTGGGAATACAGAAGACATTATAAAGCACCCTGCTCCAGAGTCAGTTATAATATAGGCTGTAAAGATTATCTTTGATTATTGAATGAAAAGCTCTACCATTATCATCATCTGTGCATTGGGTTCCCCTTTACATAACACCGTACAAAGTAACTAGATCCCCCAACGTGGAAAACTAAAGTGTTACATCTTTCTCAGAGAAAGAAAAAAATCATCAACTAATAAAAAATCTGAAAAACTACATGAGAAAGTAAAAATGTCAAGAACTTTAGCAGACATCTTAAGTGCCACAGACTTCTGAGTTTGTGACAAGGTGGTTTTGAAAATGCTGTAAAATTTCAGAAGGTAAAGCAGTTTTAATAAGGATAAACATCACTGAACACCTATAACTTAACAGCCAATTATCAAGCCAAACTTAGCTAAAACAGACTAGAAGCATAAAGAATAAATAAATTTCTACAAAGCATATAACAAAAGCTACAGCATTAACAAAATATCTGATTTTTTCCAACACAGAACCAATGACAGAATGGATAAGGACACAATTTCTAAAAGTGAATGAATGAATGATTTCCTTGTGCAAAATGAAAACGTATTAATTACATTTGTGTTACCATGGGAATCACCAACTATGCAATCTCACACAGAGAATATGATGGTTCATTATTGTAGCTTAAGAAATCCAAACATCCAGTCAAACCTCAGATTCTCAAGTTCTTACAGGCCCACATCAGAGCTTACAAGAAGGAAGATGGGGATTCACAACCGTCTCTCTTTCAGAACACAACGACCCAGGCGAGTCTGCCCCTCTCCCTGCCAGCAGGACTCTGCTGACGGATTGCCCCTCTTCTCTTTCCGCTGATCGCCTGCGTCGGCCACACTCCACAGGCCGTGGCCAGTCCCCGGGAGCCTGAGATGCCAGGGCAGCTGCAACCTCCAGCCGTCAACCACAGGAACATGGCCTCCTTAGCTCAGTACTTCAGGAGACACACCTTGTGGAAAACATCACAAATGAACTGGCCAAAACAAATTCTGTGCCGCCCCTCAACAGAGAAGAGAAACTGTGAAGTAATTAATCTAAATACCATTAAGGTTAAGTGGGAAAAAAACCACTCAGACAATGGAATTTTTCACCTATATCTGCCACTTTTATTTTGCTACATATTTCCTGTCCCATAGGCACAAATGGGCTGGAAGAAACAGCTAACCTGGCAAATAATCATGCATACCAAATTTATTCAACTCCTTTTGTGAATACTTTACCCCTTCCCCCTCCCCAGGATGCCTGAGATTACAGTTGAATTCTTATCTGAACACAGTGATTACTTTAAAGACTATCCCATCTGTAATAAAGGAGGGGCATGAAAGCCCCTGCTCATTTAACTGCTTTTCATAACCTTCTTATCTATTTTCTCCTGTCTTTCTTCTCTCAGCTCAAATAACCCTGCCCACAGAAGTCTCCAGGATACCCACCCTTCCTCGTCCCACCAACCACTACAATATCAGCTCTGGGGCAGAAGAGACCAGACGTGCTGCTCTGTCCACTTTCCAGGCCCAGCACCGAGAAGCTTCCTTGGCATATAATGGGCACTCTGTTGCTAGGTGAATAGGGAACGCACGAATGAGATTCTCAGGTTAAAATCAGTATGAACATAAAGTCTTTCATTAGCTGAAGTACAGACACAGGCAAAATAAGCTGGACAGGGAAGGGCCAGCTAAAAAGGGCTGTGAGTCACGTAGGCATGAGGTGACATAATCTGGAGTGTGGCTTATGTATGAAAAACGAATGAGGAAGGAAAGAGAGGAGACGCTTAGGGAGCATCAGTGGAAATCAAGAGACGCCTGAAATAAGAGCGTTAAAGCACACACGACGCAGCGTTTGGGTCCCAGGCGTCTAACACCGGCGCTGTTAACACACAGCACAGTTCCGCTGAGAACAGAACCATTTTACAATTTACAGTGTGATAAATATAAATTTGTTTAAGGCTACTTGATGTGACAATGAGCAGTCAGAAGAAACTAACGAAAAAGGAAACTGAGTTTCAGGGAAAGGCCGACATACAGGCTGCATTTTGAAGAAAGGACACAAAGAGGGGAGAAAAGGACAGGAGTTTGGAGAAACAGCCAGAGGAGAGCTAAGGGGCAAGTGGCAGCAAAATACAAGAGGAGACTGAGGCAACAGAAAGGTTAAAGATAAAAACACATCTGCGACTCCATGCCGAACAACCCAGAAAAGAGCAATGACGAGCACCCACACCGCTGCATGGAAAATGCGTGTTTGCAGCTTAAGAAGCCACCATGTAACTGCAACTCAGACACAGACACCTCGGGGGCTCGGAATCTAGAGCCGAGAAATTTTAAACGTGTTTACACTATTAAAATGGCCATTAAATTCCCGGGGAAGCATGGATCACAGCTTGTTTTTGAACCTTCGGTCAGTGATTTAGAACAAACTCATAAGAAAGCCAAGGCATTTTGTCATGGAAGACAAAGAACTGACATCTGAAAGTGGCTCACACAGATTTTTAATAAAAATTACATGAGGCAGTCACAAGAGGCGTTAAGTGGTATCAAAACAGCAAGCCAGAAAGAACACAGGTTTCATTTTTTCTTAGCACAGTCTCTAACCCGTGGAACAGACTGGGAGAGAATAGCATGATTTAAGACATAAAGCGATGTGACAATTAGTGGACACCTGGCCAGATAGTCATGTTAGTGAGTACTATTTCACTCACTAGTCCATACATATACATGCTGAAATTTGGATTATAAACCAGACAGTCTTACAGCGGGAAGGTCACACTTAATATAAAATACTCACTGTTAAGCAAAAGTGCCACTGGACCAGTTACATAAGAAGACACACGCACACATAAAAATTGCTGAGTGCATACATTTGCCCTGTCTACCCCGATTTCTAGAACATAAGCAATAAGCACTTAAGAAGTACCCGAGGAATGACGGGACAAAACGGTCCAATAAAGATGAGAAACACTGAGCTAATGAAGCCCAGCAGCCATCGGCATCGTGTAGCGACAGGGACAGAACGCAGTCCGGACAGCCTTGCAGAAATAACGCTCCAGGAACTAATTAGGAAAAATATTTATAAGCCATAGCAGAAAGGCCATGCTATCCTACAAAAAGCACCATATTTAAAACTGCCATTGTTACCAAACAAAATAAACTTAAGGCAGAATGCAAGCTGTACATTTGACACTTTCGTAATTTTTTAAAATCAACTAACGGGAACCAGAGAAGCCACTTAGAGCAAATACAGGTGTTCGCAAGTAATATTTCCATTCGCTTAGCACTCAACAAGCATGAATTCAGCCATTCTCTGCAACTGTCCGGGGTACAGCAACAAGGACCTACTGCGTGGCACAGGGAACCATGTATCTTGCAATAAGCTATAATGAAAAAGAATCTGAAAAAGAATATACACATTCTTCATAGATATACGCATAACTGAATCGCCTTTGCTATATACCTGGAACTAACACAACACTGTAAATCAACTATACTCCAATAAAAGGATCTTTTGGAAAAAAAAACAAACAAGCATATTACTTAAACTACTTTTCGGAGAGCAATGCCTACTGTTCTAATGATAAAACTTAAAGGATGAAGAAAACTGTAAACAAAATTACCCAGATCTAACTCCCTGATTGGAAGGGCTGATGCTAAAGCTGAAACTCCCAATACTTTGGCCACCTCATGCGAAGAGCTGACTCATTGGAAAAGTCCCTGATGCTGGGAGCAATTGGAGGCAAGAGGAGAAGGGGACGACAGAGGATGAGATGGCTGGATGGCATCACTGACTTGATGGACATGAGTTTGAGTAAGCTCCGGGAGTTGGTGGTGGACAGGGAGGCCTGGTGTGCTGCGACTGATGGGGATGCAAAGAGTCGGACACGACTGAGCGACTGAACTGAACTGAAGTCCCCGAAAATGACCACTATTATCACTCTGGGGAGAAAAAAGGAAATGCAAAATCAAAAATGATGTGCCCACCTCACAGGGTCTATTGCTTAATTTCTGCCCAGACAGCAATTACTTTCTGGTTTCTGGTTAATTTTTTGCATGAATGCTCTTCCTAACATTTCCCAATAAATAAGAGATCTAGAAACAAATGAAAAGACAAGGAAAGAGAGGGAGGGAAAGGAATATGTACATACAGCAAGTCCAGAAAATAGGAAACCAGGCACTAACTTTCACAATTAACAACACCTTTATTTTAGTTTGTTTGTTTGTTTGTTTGGGACATGCTTTTATTTACACTTGACCACAGAATTTTATTGACTTTCCTTGTCAACAGTTGTATTTTTATGGCTAATATGCCACTGAATGGATGTGTCATAAGAATTTTTTTTTTACATTTTCTTTTTTTTTTTCATTTATTTTTATTAGTTGGAGGCTAATTACTTTACAATACTGTAGTGGGTTTTGTCATACATTGACATTAATCAGCCATGGATTTACATGTATTCCCCAGCCCGATCCCCCTCCCACCTCCCTCTCCACCCGATCCCTCTGGGTCTTCCCAGTACACCAAGCCTGAGCACTTGTCTCATGCATCCCACCTGGGCTGGTGACCTGTTTCACCCTAGATAATATACATGTTTCGATGCTGTTCTCTTGAAACATCCCACCCTCACTTTCTCCCACAGAGTCCAAAAGTCTGTTCTGTACATGTGTGCCTCTTTTTCTGTTCTGCATATAGGGTTATCGTTACCATCTTTCTATATTCCATATATATGCGTTAGTATACTGTATTGGCCTTTATCTTTCTGGCTTACTTCACTCTGTATAATGGGCTCCAGTTTCATACATCTCATTAGAAATGATTCAAATGAATTCTTTTTAATGGTTGAGTAATATTCCATGGTGTCTATGTACCATAGCTGCCATATGACCCAGCAATCCCACTGCTGGGCATACACACCGAGGAAACCAGATCTGAAAGAGACACGTGCACCCCAATGTTCATCGCAGCACTGTTTATAATAGCCAGGACATGGAAGCAACCTAGATGCCCATCAGCAGATGAATGGATAAGGAAGCAGTGGTACATAGACACCATGGAATATTATTTTACTTTTTGAAACGGCTGATCTGTAAGCCACTATGCACTTCTCCGTTTCTACAATTTCTCTACTTGAAAGCTTGATGTAAAAAGCTTTAGAAGGCACTAATCAAAAGTGAGCAGAGGGTCTCTGTCACACTCACTCTGCTGAGAAGCGTGCGTTGGCTCGCCAAGCACAGGAAGCGGCAAGCCCTCTTCTCTGAGTGCCCCCTCCCCTGTGTAGACTCATCGCAGGCTGGGACTCTGGTCACAGACAGAAGGACAGACGCAAAGAGCTTTTTTCCCTGATGGGGAAATTGTTACAGATAACTTAGTAGCAAACAATGCATCATTTTGCCAGCATCAAAGAATCCCAAATTAATTTCACACGACAAAATGAGCTGAATTTGTAATCATACATCTGGGGAAATATGAAATAACACATGATACACAGGGATTCATTCTTAAATAAAAAACTAGTTAAATGGAAAATTTAAAAAGATGGAGGCTCACAATGAATCAATTAATAATTTAAAAACATTTGCTCATCAGATTATCTGATTCATATGCCTTTCATGAGGAGTATCTAATAGGAGAGTAAAAATAAGTTTTGTCTTAAAACCACTCAGATAATAATTCGAGAAACTTACTGCAGTATTCTGAGTATTGCAGATGCCCATCTTTAGACAGTGCATGACGGACAAATGGCCAGTGAGCCATCTCCCCTCCTTTCCTCCTCACTTCACTCCAACCACACCCTGTCCCTGAGTTTGCAGTCTATGCACGCTCTCTGTCTAAACGATCCTCTCCCAACATCTGCCTCACTGGCTCACAATGCATCCACTAGGAGCCGTCTCAGGCCAACACACCCCACCCAAACCCCACCTAAACTGTTATCTTGGCACTTTTCATGAAATTTAATAACACATTTTCATGTTCACAGTCTTTGTCCCCCAGTAGACTACAGGCTCACGGAGGCAGCAATCATACCTGTTTTGTTAACCATTTAAATCTCGGTGTTCCTATTAGAAGAGAGTACCAACAACCCCAAAGAAATGCAAACAAAAGATATGAAGCAGATATTTCAGAAATAACTAGCTCCTAAAAATGAAAAGAAGTTTAATGTCATTCATAAGGAAATGCAAATTAAAACTTCAATGAGATAAAAAAGTTGTACAACCACTGTGATGTCAAGGATGTTTATAAATAGGTATTGTTATTTAAGACTAGCAATAACAATCGAATTTTAAAATGCATATATACTTTTATCTATGCTCATTAAAATGAAGTCAGAAAATAGATAAAAATAAACAAAAGCACTGTACAGTCAGCCCTACATATCCGCAGGTTCTGTGTCCAAAAATTGAACCAACTTTTGAAGGAAAATTTTAAAAAAGGTTTCCAGAAAGTACCAAAAGCAAAAATTGAATTTGTCGTGCACCAGTAACTATTTACATAGCACTGACATTATATTGACAACTATTAACATAACATTTACATTGTATTAAATATTATAAGTAATCTGGAGATGGTTTCAAGTATACAGGAGAAATGTATGTAGGTTAAATGCAAATATTACTCTATTTTATATAAAGATTTTGGTATCCGGGGCAGGCTCTGCAGCCAATCCTCTGAGGATTATCAAGGGTCGACTGTATACACTAAAGATAAAGATATACTCCATGCATTCACAAGAGACCAGAAAAGAAAATACAGGGCCATTAATCAGGAGAAGTTAAATTAAGGCCCACTCATAACAAAGACTTTTTATACAGTCTTTAAAAAAGAAACTTTCCTGAAAGATTCTCCGAGATATATTAAGTTTAAAAAGCATGGTACAAAATTCATAGTACAATGAATGGTACAAATTCATGGTACAATTCATGGTACAAATTCATGGTACAATTTTATGATAAAAAAAAAGAAAAAAGAAAGAAAATAAAAACAGGAAACAGGTATTGATAAGAAATGCAGAGAAGTTGGGAACCTCAAGTACTACTAGTGGCAATGTGAAATGACGCAGCTAGTATGGAAAATAGCATGGGAGTTCTGTGAAAAATTAAGCACAGAACTGTTACGGGATCCGGCAATCCCACTTCTGGTTATACACACAAAAGAACTGAAAGTAAGGACTCAGACTGGCATTTATGTACTCATGTTCACAGCAGCATTTTTGCAATGGCCCAAAGGTTAGAAACAACCCAAATGTCCACTGACGGAGGACTGAATAAACAAAACATAGCATATTCGTGCAATGGAATACTATTCAGCCCTGGAAAAGGAGACTGACACAGGCTTCAGCATGGATGAACCTCAAACACGTTACGTTAAGTGAAATAAGGTAGACACAAAAAACAAGTATCGTGTGATTTCACCTACAGAGTCACACTGACAGAGACAGCAGGCAGAATGGTGAATGCCAGGCCAGACTGAAGGGGAAGGGGGAGTTACCGTTTAACAGGCACAGCAACTCAATCTAGGATGATGAAAAAGTTCTGGAGATGGGTGATGGTTATGTTGCAAAACAATGTGAATATATGTAATGCCAGCGAATGTCACACATAGAATCATTAAAATGATAAATTTTAGGTTATGTACATTATTATACTACCATAAAAAAGATGCACTCAAAAGAAACCACAATGTGCATGGCATGCTATCGTTTGCATAATACCTATGACTGTGTCTTTGCACATATGTACATGAACATATCTTTTTCCTATTTCTCTATAAATCATATACGTCTGATCACAATAGCTGCCTCCTGTGAAGTTAGATGACAAACAGGAGTAGTCAGCACCTTGCCTTTCACTGTGTACCCTTTATATGTTCAGACTTATGTTAAAATATGAATTAAACTTTTTTCTAAACTATAAATGCCATACTACCCTGATTTCTTTTAAGCACTAAAAACAAAACTATAGCACAAAATAGTCATGAAATTTCATTTAGGAATATTTATCACATTAGATGGTTTAACTAATAGTTTCTGTAAAATTTTAATAAGATATACTTTAAATATTTCATTGTATAATAAATAGTATTTCATTTTCTCATTTTTTAAAAAGTAAAAACAATAAAATGCTCATTCAAATAAATCAGAAAATACATGAGGTTGAAGAATAAAATTGAAAAATTCACTATTAATGTCCTTCTATAAATACATAAAGGGTTATGGTAGACATAGTTTTTTAACCAGTTTATTTTACTTAATACTATATACCATAAACATCTTTCCATGTCAATAAATAGACATATATCATTATGTTATGGCTGATCATTTTTGCTATAGTATTTATAATTGAGATACAGCAACACATAATATACATGTGTTCAGTTTGATGTATTTTGACAACCGTTTATACCCGTTACTGCCCAAAACTGTACCCGTTACTATGAAAATAAGACATAAGCTATTCAGAGATTTCCCTTCTGCCCTTTTCCAATCAATTCCCCCCAACAATAACAACCAAAAAAAGACATTCTTACTTTGTGACTTATATCCCAATAGATTAGTTTAGCTACTCTCAGACTTCACAAAACAGAGTCATACAATATGCTTTGCTGTCAGGATTCTTTTGCTAACATGTTTGTTAGATTCATCCATATTTCTGTATATCTCAGTAACATTATTTTTCATTGTTGACTGGTAATTCATTGTTTAAATATGGCACAAAGTTTTAATTCATTATGCTGTTGATGGATATTTGAACTGTTTCCATTTTGAAGTCTTCATAAAAGATTCTGCTATAAAAATGTCTATGTAAGTCTTTTTGTTAACATGTCTTTATTTTTCTTGGATAAATTCCTAGGAAGGAGCCCCCAGGAATTAGACTTACCTGGTCCCAGCCCTCAGGGCAGGGGAGCGAAGACAATGGAATGAAAACTGTATCACAACAAAGCAGTTCCTTCTCTGGAGAAAGAAGGTCCCGGAAAGCTGATGAATATTTAACTTTGGAAATCCGGGCAGCCTTTCAGAGAGTAGATTTCTCGTCTCACATTCCCCAGCAGTGTAAGAGAGCTACGGTCACTGCCCGCTCTTTCCAAGCCGTGGCGCTGCCAGTCCTTTTGCCTGCAGCCCCTTTCAGGGGCTTTGGACAGCACACTGTGGCAGTTTTCACTTGCATCTCCCTGATGGCCACACACGGCTCAGCCCCCGCACGCACACCGCCCCTGCTCTGCTGCAGTCTAAGCAACTTCTCTCAGGTGTCTGAACATGCCATGTTCTTGCTAATCCCTGGCCCAAGATCACAATTCTCCTCTCACAACCTGGAATCCTTTCCCCACCCTCTGCTATTGGCTCTTCTAATAGCCTTTCCAGTTTCAACATGAATACCACTTGCTTCAGGAAGCTTTCCAAGACCCCCTTGTTTCCAAAAAAGGAAGACTTGATTGTGATACTGTGTACATTACATCGTCTTCCCTTCCCTGCCCTGAGGGCTGGTACCAGGTAAGTCTAATTCACTTCTTGTATCCCTGGAGTCTAGCACTGTAAATACTTGCTGAATAGATGATGGAGAAAATAAGGGAAGGCTTTGGAGGTGAGGTAACATTTCAGTTAAGTCTTAAAGAATAAACAGCATTGAGATTATCCAATGCACAAAAGGAAAAAAGAAATTCTCAGCTAAACTGTGAGCAAATCCCAAGGAGGAGAAGATAGCCGTGACTGAGGACATCCCCGTGGTTCAGCAGGGTTAGAGCAGGGTGTGAGGCGAGGAGTGACAGAGGGAAAGGCAGACAGGCAAGCGGGAACCGGGCCAGAGCAAGAGTGTGCCGAGTGGAGGGGCCGCGCGGGGCCTTTGGACGTGGATGTCACTGAGGCATCTGAAGCCAAGAAGAGACACGGGCAGGCTCACACACTGGGACCCGAGGCACACTCCCGACCTCTTTTGCTCTGGTTTCCTCAGCAGGAGAATGAGGATAATGCAGGGTCTCAGCAGGCAGGAACGATCTAGGGCCAGCTGAACACACACAGCACTGTTGAGAATGTGCCTTCTACATTGAGCAGAGTAACCACTCAGTAATGTCAGCTGTCACTCTTAGCCTTGACTGGGGAAGAAGAAAGTAAGGTTGGAACTGTAGATCTGGAAGCAGCCTGCACACATGGACATTAAAAGAGCGGTGTGGCATCGCCCGCG
Organism: Hydropotes inermis; assembly: GCA_020226075.1. Taxonomy (NCBI): domain Eukaryota; kingdom Metazoa; phylum Chordata; class Mammalia; order Artiodactyla; family Cervidae; genus Hydropotes; species Hydropotes inermis. The sequence continues at coordinate 103,350,538 of CM035271.1, read as the reverse complement.
ATGCCCACAGCTGAGGGCTGGAATGTGTAGGAAGGGGCAGAGGAGGGCGTCGCCGAGCGGAGGACAAAGCAGTGCTCAGCCTCACACACCTGGGGCCAGAAGACAGGAGGAGGAAAGAACATAAGGCGAATGGAGTGGTCAGCATCAGCGCTGCAAGATCCCCTAGGAGGACCGAAAAGTACCCGCAGACAGAGCGGCGGATCAGCGCTCCAGGCTGCTGCCCGAGTCTGGTGTCAGCGGAAGCCAGCCGATGAACGAAATGAGGGGGCAGCCAAGCCCCCCGAGTCCAGACGAGCTGGGACTGCAGGGCTTCGGGATGGAGCACAGACTCTGAAATAAACGGACACCCCGGCTTCAGCTATTAGAACCAGTCACCTGAGACAGCAGGCGCTGCTCTGACCCCTTTGAGGAAACGCTATGTGTCTTTAGGCTCTAAACTCAATCCAAACCTGCAGTCTACTCTGAACATCACAAGACATACTGTGACTTCTCACCGGCAGCAAGTTTTAGAGGAGACTTCAGCTAAATTCCGTAAAATCTGACCTGTATAAAACGCTAATAAATTAGTTAGTGTAAGAGCTTTAAAGGTTATTTTTTCTAGTGAACTCGAGATATAGAATGTATGTAGGCTTGCAATATGTTTGCAATTGTATTATTTAAGAAAGCAACCTCAAACATTTCTCTGATTTCAATAAGCAGAGAGAATTATTAGTACAGGGTAGAAGGTTTACTTAACTATAAACCTAGAAAAAAAGATGTAAGGGAATGGTAGAAAGATGAAAGACTACAGGCTTCCCAAAGCAATGCAATCCAGAAACATTGTCAAGACAATATCTAACACATACATTTGGAGACTTATTTCATATCAGAAGTCCACACAGAAAAGTTGGTCAAGATACTGGCAAACACATAAACTGTTCTAGGTTCCAACAGTTCAATGGGCTTCTCACGTGAACACTGGTCTCAGTAGCAGAAGCAAATGCTATGTAAAAACCCTCTCAATATCTCAGAGTCCAGAGGAAAAATGAATATGTAACATGCTGGGTGCTAGTCAAAGGAAATGCTAAGGCTAACGTTTCAGCTGTTTGAATAAGGGTCCACATTTCTATGTATTATAAATATCACACAGTATTAAAACTGAATTTAGCCAAAATATATTCAAACAGGAAGTTTGAAAAGTAAAAAGAATGTTAACATACCAGTTATTTTCAAAAGAAAACAAGAGTAGACAGAAAATGGGCTGATTATAACAAGGCAGTTTCTTTTAAATCCACTAGATACGTGTTACAAGTAGGAACTATGACTATACTTGATTAAATTACTTTGAGTTGCATAAAATAAAGAAGGTAGATGTTGTCTGCATGAATCTCCTTTTAGTTAACTAGATTTTTCATTTTTAAAAGCTTATAGAGCTGAATACTGCTACCACAGGGGGAAGAATCAAACAAGTCATTGCTAGCACAGATTATGAAGATCACTTGAGCTATGTTTCTGTTAAATTCCCATAATCAATTGGTATTCTTCAGGGACAATAAAAGCTTACAGAGAACTCTGCTAGATTAACAGGTTCTTCTCTGCAATAGCTAGCTTGCAAATTTAGCTACAGACATTTAATCCATACATTCATCTTCAAAAAGGGAAAAATACCCATTGCATAACCATTACACTAGCAGTCAAAAAAAATTCTATCAGTAATGCCACTTAATATAAGCTCAGAATTTAAAATAATGGGAGCAAACCTATGTGTCTTTTTTTCCCTTCTTTCTGGAGCCCTGCTCTCCAACAAAGGATTTAAGGAGAAATATATCAGCTAAAACATCTACTTCTGCTCCACTGACTACGATAAAGCCTTTGACTGTGTAGATCACTACAAACTGTGGGAAATTCTTTTTATTTTTAAATTTCATTTATTTATTTGGCTATGCAGGTCTTAGTTGTGGGAACTCTTAGTTGCAGCATATGGGATCTAGTTCCCTGACCGGGGATTGAACCCAGGGCCCCCACACTGAGAGTGCAGAGTCTTAGCCACTAGACCACCAGAGAAGTCCCCAAACTGTGGGAAATTCTTAACAAGATGGGAATACCAGACCAGCTGACGTGCCTCCTGAGAAACTTGTATGCAAGTCAAGAAGCAACAGTTAGAACTGGACATGGAACAATGGACTAGTTCAAAATTGGGAAAGGAGTATGCCAATGCTATGTGTTGTCACCCTGCTTATTTAACTTATATGCAGAGTACATCAAGTGAAATGCTGGGCTGGATGAAGCTCAAGCTGGAATCAAGATTGCCAGGAGAAATACCAATAACCTCACATATGCAGATGACACCACCCTTATGGCAGAAAGTGAAGAAGAACAAAAGAGCCTCTTGATGAAGGTGAAAGAGGAGAGTGAAAAAGCTGGTTTAAAACTCAATGTTCAAAAAACAAAGATAATGGCATCCAGTCCTATCACTTCTTGGCAAACAGATGGAGAAAATGTGGAAACAGTGTCAGATTTCATTTTCTTGGGATCCAAAAATCACTGTAAATGGTAACCGTAGCCACTAAATCCAAAGACGCTGCTTATAAGAATAGCTATGACAAATCTCAACAGTGTATTAAAAAGCAGAAACATCACTTTGCCAACAAAGGTCCGTCTAGTCAAAGCTATGGTTTTTCCAGCAGTCATGTATGGATGTGAAAGCTGGACCATAAAGAAAGCTGAGCACCAAAGAATTGATGCTTTCAAACTGTGGTGCTAGAGAAGACTCTTGAGAGTCCCCTGGACTGCAAGGAGATGAAACCAGTCCATCCTAAAGGAAATCAGCCCTGAACATTCACTGAAAGGGCTGGCTCTGAAGCTGAAGCTCCAATACTTTGGTCACCTGATTCAAAAAGCCAGCTCTTTTTGGAAAAGACTCTGATGCTGGGAAAGTTTGAGAGCAAGAGGAGAAGAGAATGACAGAGGGTGAGATGGTCAGACAGCATCACTGACTCAATGGACATGAGTCTGAGAAAACTCAGAGAGATGGTAAAGGACAGGGAAGTCTGGTGCACTGCAGTTTATGGGTCACAAAGAGTAGGGCACAGTTGAGTGACTGAATAACAACTACATATCAGCTAGCTTTCTTGCCCACAAGCAATACTGACTGACTCTAACAGGAAATGTATCGGAGGGCTGTCGTGGGCACACAGGCTTGAGGGCAAGCCACAAGCCCAGGCTAAACAAAGGACTGGAAACCATGAGAAGGCACAGCACCGGCACGACACGGGCTGGGGCCCAGGGCAGGAAGGCTCTCGTGGATGCACCAGTGCTAAAGGCTGACCCCACCCCTCCCTCCATCCTGTTTCCCTTCCTCTCACCTGTCCACCCTCAGTGCACTCTCCGAGGGCTTAAAACGCTGGGAAATAAAACACTGACTCGCTGAGTCAGATAACAGCTGACCTGTCTGACCTGGGCAGGAGAACGAAAGATGTGACTTCTGCGTTTGGAGACCGTTTCCTAAAAGGGAACCAGGCGAATGGGACGGAAGCAGTATCCGGTCAGAAAAGGGAGGAATCTGACTCACGTTGTTTTGAAATACAGTCCAGGTGTGGATACATGTTATTCCTCATGGGATGAGTTAAAAAAAAAGGGAAAATGTTTGGACACATAAACAACAACAAAAAGAATCCAGAACTAAAGGGTCATTAAAAAGCATAGTTAAAACCATGCATTCGAAGCCAGAAAAGAACAGGCTCTACATGACTGATAACTGAATGTGAAGTAGGAAGAAAAAAACCTTGAAAAAAGTCGCATAAAATGCAGTAAATATAACAAAAAAAATTAAAAAGCATATGACAAAGAGAGACCAGAGATAACTAGATAACTGAATGATAAGAAAATGAAATAAAAACTAATTAGTAAGAGTAAAACAGATAAGCTGAAAAGTATTTGAATTGATAGATGAAAAATTTAATAGTAAGTTATGCATACCCAAATATATGGCAAAAGAAAACAATAATACAGTTACAGATGATTTAGGAAAAAATATCATATTAACAAAATAACACGTAAAAATGTAAATGCTACTTAAGAACAGTGCTAAAAGGCAAACAGAGGGAGAAATACTTCTTGTTCAAGTAAATCAAATGGTCCATTTAGCATTAGTTAAAAAACAGGCAGAAGGAATTAAATAAAAACAGAAAAGTCAAGGGTAAATATCAGTAAAATGCAAAAAACTTTTTAGGAAACAAGTGGCGGTACAACAACCAATGAAACTAGTAAGAGCTTCAGCCACTAATCAAGATAAAGAAAAAAACCACCAAATAATAAGGAAAAAAAACCTACAGATGGAAATAAATCTTAAAATCTGCACAATCTAAGTAAAATGCTATAAAATAATAATTTAAGAGACTATAAAGCATTATTTATAGTCAAGAAGCAACATAAGACCTAGACAGGCAGAAAAAATTGTCTTTAAACTTAGTTTAAAAAAAATTACATATCTGACAAACACCAATTCCATAGAGCATTACAGGGCAGTTCTTAATTTTTGAAAAGTTGCAAACCAGGGGATAGCTTGATTTTAACTAAGGATGTATATATGTTTATGTTAATCTAAATTAGCTGCTAACATTTCAACTTAAAAGTCACCACACTGTATGTAATGTCTTGGAGTCCCAGCTCGTTGTGACTGCATGGAAGAGTGTCCTGACAAGCATTTCCTGTGGCCGCACACAGCGCGCGTGGAGACGGGGGCAGATCTCTGGGTGCCACGTTACTCCTGGAGAGTGCAGGCCTCTCAGAGCCTGGAGCCCTTAGTTATGACTTCCTCTGACCACTCTTGTGAGCATCTCAAGGATGCTATCAGGGAAAAAAAAATATATAGATAATAATGGAAAGCCAATTCTCCTGAAAATACCTTTAAACATTTAGGTCAAGACCTCTCAACATCTACCCCATCTTTTGGGGGGGAAGAGAGTAGGAAGAATTAATCCTAAAGCTCTCTGGGAAAATTAAGCAGTCACTCATTTAAAGAATTTTTCAATAAAGAAAAATAAGGGAAGATTTAAACCGTCTGTTAATGAAACGCCTCATAAACTTGCAACAATTACAGTTAGACAGAAAAGTCTATGAAAGAGGTCAGAAAGCCCAGAAATCAATGCTTATTTAAATATAATAAAGATGGCACTTCAAGACCGTGGAAAGAATGAACGTGTAAGGGAACAGCATGTGGGGCGGAGGCTGGCCTGGGCGGTAAGCAGTGGGCATGTGCAGCTGGGTGGCCCATCTGCACAATCAGGACGCTCGCTGGACTCACTGCACAGGATCACTGCAGAGATGAGCAGTCACCATGCGTAAGGCACTTAGCACAGGACGTGATACAGTAAAGGGTGCGTGTGTGACACTAAGTAAGTAAAAGAAGTAGCTTATGCTAAGACAGACCTTTAAACTCCCGGAAGCAGGGCAGGTGGCGGGAGGAGGGAGACGGCAGAGCAAAAGGCCTCATCACACCACATTAAAGGAAAAACCGGAGGGCTTACAAAAGGGAGCAGTGAAAACACTAAAAAAGGGGGGAAAAAAGATCCCCTCCCAGGTCCGGTAAGACTTGGGTGTGGCAGAAAAGCCAGTATCAAGAAAACAGATTAATACATTAGACTACATAAAAACTTTTGAGTCTATTTGTCAAACACTAAGAATTAAGAAGAAATTTAAAGCTTCAGAAAAAATAAGGGTTCATACGTGTGCATAAATACTCTTAGAAATCAGTAAGGAAAGTACATGATGAAGCAGTTCACAAAAAGTTCTGCCTGCATATATGAGAAAACATGCAATACTATCACTAATCAAAAATGCAAATCTTCCAATACTTAAATTGATATGGTTTAGAAAACATTACATTGTTGCCTAATATGCAGAGAAATTGGTACATTTCTCAATGAAGAACACGCTGAAACCACCTTTACAGGCATCACTTTGATTTACATGCTTCAAAAACATCTTTAAAACATTAAGCCCCTTTGACGTAGTAGTTCCATTGCGAGGACAAAGTTGGAACATAAGAATTTCAGTGGAGAAGTTTCAGGTCGCTTTTTCAAAAATGAACCAGAATCAAGGTAATAAAAAGATATGGAGAAATATTTCAAGTTTCATTTATAAAGAATTTTCACCTTCTGAAAACTTAACACAGGTTTCATTGTAAAATTAATGTATTTAATATACCTAATTTCAAAAAACAATAGTTTTAAACAACAAACCTTTTAACAGCATCCTTCTTCTGAATATCTATAGTTTCCCACCACTTCCAAAGGTAAGAGATCTCAGACCATATAAATTTTCTCCGTGGGTCTTCTTTCAACTTGACAACCATATTATTAAAAATATACTGAGTCTTCTCTCTAAAGTAGTCATCAAAGGTCTTCAACCAACCTAAATTAAGACACAGATATATCACAAAGGTCTGATTTAAACTCAGTCACACTCAATTGCATTTTGTATAACCTTAAGGGTTTCATTCATACAAAGACAACTGAAAACTTAGCAAACATTTTCAGTTAATGAAATTCCCACTGAACGGACATGAGATTCAAACAGTCACTAATATTGAAATGATAAAAAGACTCTGAAAACAGATATCAATGAGAAAAACGAGAAAGCCGAAAAACATTTATTCATCCTTAACAATTACAGTATCTAATTCAACTACTTTTAACTTATCTCTAATTTAAGGAATTTTTTAAAATTTAAAAAACCCAAACAGCATTAGCAAGTTGGACATAATGTTCTTTTAATATGGAATCAGAACTCTACTCTCTCTCCTGCTGCTGCCTAGTGGCTCAGTTGTGTCCAGCTCGGGCGGCCCCACGACGGCAGCCCGCCAGGCCCCTCTGTCCGCGGGGCTTCCCAGGCAAGAGTCCTGGGGTGGGCTGCCATGCCCTCCTCCAGGGGGCCTTCCCAGCCCAGGGCTTGAACTCTGGTCTCCTGCACTGCAGGCAGATTCTTGACTGCTGAGCCACCAGGGAAGTCCGTTTATTCTCTCATACCACACCTAAAATCTCTTCTTTATTAAGTACCCAAAACTAAGAAAAAGAAAATCACAAGTACAGAGTGCATCAAAAGCCTAGAAACAGAGCAGTAAGGTAGTTACAGCACTATTATGGACACTAACAAGAAGAATTCTGCCAAAAACAGGCATCAGCTCCCAAAAGGCTGCTCATTATTCCACTTTTCTGAAGAACAAACTGAAAATAATCAAACAACAAATGTATATACATCCATATAAAGTTTATTTCAAAAAAGAATTGCGGCAACTCAGTTCTTTGCCTTTTCCTACTACTTCCCAAATATCCTGGAAACTGCATCTAAAGACATTTACAATTTGACTATTAAGAAACATTTTTAACAAGATCTATAGTTCCAAATGCAGCCCCACCCAGCCGAGTAATAAAGCAACGGACAAGAGGCTGAGGCAGAACACGCACAACCGTCAATCCCACCAACTGGTGGGAGACAAAATGTCCTCTGTGAGAATCACCTCTTATCTGTGACATCCTACAGGATGGGGAGCTTCTATACAGACAGGCAAAACTGCTGTTCTATTGCTTCCAAGTCTCAAACATGTGGGAGGTCTAAAATATAAAGGGTCCAACTAGTTATTTCTTTTGTCTGTCTACAATTGAGTGAATATTCAATGCATATACTATATTTGCTGACAAAACAAATAAAAACTTGCAAGGGCTGAGCAGGCAATATACTCTTTTGACAATGCAAACATGAGATTCCAATGGGTATGGCCTCTATGACTGTATTTCTCCCTTTTGCTTTAACTGAAATCTATTCATTCTATGATTATTTATCGAGCACCCACAAAGTGATGGGTATAGGAGCTATGAGCCAGACAGGATATAGTTTAAAATATTCTTTAGAAAACTTATCTTGATTTAGGACATTTTCAAGCTAGTCTGTCACCTAAGAACACTACCTGAATAATTCAACTTTTCCATATTGAGTAAAAAGCCTGTACCTACAGAAAACTCAAAAATACCCCAGGAATTAGTAGTTTACACAGAATTCCACCTTGCTTCACAAAGCACTGAACCCGGACCCTGCCCCAGAGCACTTAGGCCAGGATCTACACCCAGATTCCCAAGGACAAGCAAAGGAAATTCGCCCAGTCCTTAGATGGAGACGCCCTACTTGCCTGCTGGCCATGCAGTGCCCCAAGGCACGGAAAAGATGCAGCACTCAGACCCAAGCCCAGGACATACTGCAACACTTGACAACACGGCTGCTGCGGTCATTTGTATAAACACCTCAGCCTTTCACTCTCCTTTTCCCATCTCTACAACCAAACTGGGTCAAAGGAGAAACAAAAGATATTCCTAACATCCAATTTTGAAAAGTTATACAATTTATTTATAACATTAAATAAACTGCTCCACATCTTAAACATATTGGTTGCCCAATACATCAGCACAGAATTCATTTTATGTCCCTTTAATGGACTGGATCTGTCCTCTTGAAATGCATACACTGAAGTCCTAACAGCCAGTAACTTCAGAATATACCTGTATTTGAATATAATGCCACCAAAGAGGGGCTTCCCCGGTGGCTCAAAAGGTAAAAGCGTCTTCCTACAATGCAGGAGACCTTGGTTCGATCCCCGGGTCAGGAAGAAGGAAATGGCAACCCACTCCAGTGCTCTTGCCAGGAAAATCCCAGGGATGGAGGAGCCCGGCAGGCTACAGTCCAGGGGATCACAAAGAGTCGCATGTGACTGAGCATCTTCCCTTGTCTCCAAAGAGATGACCAAGATAAAATGATGTCATGAATGGAGCCTAACCCAGTGCAGGCATAACTTGTTTTATCGCACTTTGCTTTATTTTGCTTCACAGATGTTGCATTCTTTACAAACTGAAGGTTTGTGGCAACCCTCAGTCAAACAAATAGATCAGTGCAATTTTTCCAACAGCATTTGCTCACTTTATGTGCCTGTCACACTTCAGTAATTATATTTTAAAATTTTTAATTGTGATCATATTTGTTACCATGAACTGTAAGCAGTGATCTTGATGTTTCACCTGCAATTATTTGGGGGTGCCACGAACCACACCCATATAAGACAGTGAACTCAATGTTCTGACTGTTCTAAAGACCATTCTTCATCTCCCCCTCTCCTCAAGCCTCCTGATTCCCTGAGACAAAATAAAATTGAAAGACCAATTAATAGCCCTACAATGACCTCTTAAGTGTTCAAGTGAAAGAAGAGTCCCATGTCTCTCACTTTTAATCAGAAGCTAGAAAAGATTAACCTTAGTAAGGAAGGTGTACTGAAAGCCAAGATGGCCAAAAGCTAGACAAATTGCCCTGAAATAGTCAAGCGATGAATGCAAAGGAAAAGTTCTTAAAGGAAATGAAAACTGCTACTCCAATGAACACATGAACGATAAAAAGCTAAACAGCCTTATTACTGATACGGAGAGAGTTTTGGTGGTCTGGATAGAAGATCAAACCAGTAACACATTCTCTTAAGTCAAAGCCAAACCTAGACCAAGGCCTAACTCTCTCCAATTCTATGAAGGCTGAGAGAGTTGAGGAAGATAGAGAAGAAAAGTCTGAAGCTAGTAGCCGGTGATTCATGAGGTTCAAAGAAAGAAGCCAGATGTGACTTGTAAGATGGCGGAGGAATAGGACGGGGAGACCACTTTCTCTCCTACAAATTCATCGAAAGAACAATTGAACGGTGAACAAAGTTTACAAAACAACTTCTGATCGCTAGCAGCGGACATCAGGCGCCCAGAAAAGCAGCCCATTGTCTTCGAAGGGAGGTAGGACAAAATATTAAAGATTAAAAAGGGACACAAGAGAACGAGGGACGGAGACCCGTCCCGGGAAGGGAGTCTCAATAGAGGAAGTTTCCAACCACCAGGAAACCCTCGCGCTGGCGGGTCTGGGGGAAGTTTTTCCTCATAACTGGGAGGAGAAATTAAATAAGGCTCACAGATTACGTGCTAAAAGCAACTCCCAGCAGAAAAGTGCCCCAGACGCCCGCACCTGCCACCAGCAAGAGGGGGCGGAACGGAGAGGAGCCGGCGGCATTGCTTAGGGTGGGGACCGGCCCGAAGGCCCTGAGAGCAGTCGGAGGGAGATTTTTTAAACTGTGGGAGAGCGAGGGAAGAATTGACCGGCCGGAACACACCGCCGGCGGTTCGCAAAACAAAGGGACTGAGAAACTCCAGAGAAGAGCCGCCCCATCCCCGCTGGAGGGAGGAGGCAGGGGGGAGGGAAAGGGGCAAACTCAGCCCCAGAGAAGCCGCCCCCTCCCGCCCGGCAAACAGGCCCCGGGTCCTGTCTGAAGACTCCCTGAGACCCGACCGGCGGCGCGCGCTGGGGCCGCGGAGGGAGGGGGCGCGGCGCGCCGGGGAGAGGGCGCCAAGCCTCTGGCTGCTCGGCCAGGACACGGCGAGCGCTCCCCACACACAGCGACAGCTGCCTGCAGAGCCCCGCCCTCCCCGCCCCAGGACTGAACTGAACTAGCGAACCTAAGTAAGAGACCACCTCCGCCCGCCTGTGTCTGTGTCAGGGCGGAAACTAGACACCGAACAGACGGCAAACAGAAGCCAAATAAACAAAGGGAATCACTTCAGAAAGGTCCCGCGCAGCAGGATAAAATCTCTGAAGGCAACACCGACTACACTGGAAGGGGCCTATAGACATCGACAAGTGTAAGCTGGAAAAAGGAGCTATCTGAAATTGAACTGAACCCACACTGACTGCAACAGCTCTGGAGAAATTTCTAGATATTTATGTATATTTTTTTGTTAAATTTAAAAAAATTTTTTTTTAATTTTTTCTCTTTTCTTTTAAAATTCCCTACTACTCCCCCATTACTCCTCAACGTTCATTTTCATATATTTTTATGATTTTTTTCAGTTAGGGAAAAATTTTCTTTTTCTTTTTTTCTTTTCTTTTTCTTTTCTTTTTTCTCTTTCTTTTTCTTTTCTTTTTCTTGTTTTTCTCTTCTATTTCCTTTTAAAGTCCTCTAATACTCCTCTATTCTTCCTTAATTTTTTCCATCTCACTATAACCTTGCAAAAAAAAAAAAAAAAGAGAAGCCCTATTTTTAAACTGAACTTCATATATATTTCTGAATTTTGAGTTTTTCTTTTTAAATATTTTATTTCAAAGAATCTAACCTCTAAGTTAAATTTTTTAATCTTTGTTTTTCAGTATGTGATACAAATTTTGGACATTTAAGAATCCAATATTCAATGCCCGTTTCTATTCAGGAGTGTGTTGATTACTCTCTTCCACTTTTGACTCTCTGTTTTTTACCTCAGAACACCTCTATTTCCTCCTTTCCCCTTCTCTTCCCAATCCAATTCTGTGAATCTTTGTGGGTGTCTGGGCTACGGAGAACACTTTGAGAACAGATAACTTTGTAGATCTGTCTCTTTCCTCTTGAGTCCCCCCTTTCTCTCCTCCTGCTCACCTCTATCTCCTTCCTCCCTCTCCTATTCTTCATGTAACTCTGTGAACCTCTTTGGTTGTCCCTCACAATGGAAAATCTTTTCACCATTAACCTAGAAGTTTTATTATCAGTGCTGCATAGTGGAGAAGTCTTGAGACTATTGGAAGAATAAAACTGAAATGCAGAGGCAGGAGACTTAAGCCCGAAACCTGAGAAAACCAGAAAACTCCTGACTACACAGAACATTAAGGAATAAGAGACCATCCAAAAGCCCCCATACCTACACCAAAACCAACCACCACCCAAGAGCCAAGAAGCTCCAGAACAAGACACACCACACAAATTCTATAGTAACGCAGGAACATACACCTAAGTGTCAACATACAGGCTGCCCAAAGTCACACCTTACACATAGACCCATTGCAAAACTCATTAGTGGCCACTCCATTGCACTCCAGAGAGAAGAAATCCATTTCCACACACCAGAACACTGACACAAGCTTCCCTAACCAGGAAACCTTGACAAGCCAACCGTCCAACCCCACCCACTGGGTAAAATCTTCACAATAAAAAGGAACCACAGACCAGCAGAATACAAAAAGCCCACCCCAGACACAGCAATCTAAACAAGATGAAAAGGCAGAGAAATAACCAACAAGTAAAGGAACATGAAAAATGCCCACCAAATCAAACAAAAGAGGAGGAGACAGGGAATCTATCTGAAAAACAATTTAGAATAATGACAATAAAAATGATCCAAAATCTTGAAAACAAAATGGAGTTACAAATAAATAGCCTGGAGACAAAGATTGAGAAGATGCAAGAAATGTTTAACAAGGACCTAGAAGAAATAAAAAAGAGTCAATTAAAAATGAATAATGCAATAAATGAGATCAGAATCACTCTGGAGGGAACCATGAGTAGAATAACAGAGACAGAAGATAGGATAAGTGACGTAGAAGATAAAATGGTGGAAATAAATGAAGCAGAGAGGAAAAAAGAAAAAAGAATCAAAAGAAATGAGGACAACCTCAGGGACCTCTGGGACAATATGAAACGCCCCAACATTCGAATCATAGGAGTCCCAGAAGAAGAAGACAGAAAGGCCATGAGAAAATACTCGAGGAGATAATAGCTGAAAACTTCCCTAAAATGGGGAATGAAATAGCCACCCAAGTCCAAGAAACCCAGAGAGTTTCAGGATAAACCCAAGGCAAAATACCCCAAGACACATATTAATCAAATTAACAAAGATCAAACACAAAGAACAACTACTAAAAGCAGCAAGGGAGAAACAACAAATAACACATAAAGGGATTCCCATAAGGATAACAGCTGATCTATCAATAGAAACCCTTCAGGCCAGAAGGGAATGGCAGGACATACTTAGAGTAATGAAAGAGAATAACCTACAACCTAGATTACTGTACCCAGCAAGGATCTCATTCAGATATGAAGGAGAACTCAGAAGCTTTACAGACAAGCAAAAGCTGAGAGAATTCAGCACCACCAAACCAGCTCTTCAACAAATGCTAAAGGATCTTCTCTAGACAGGAAACACAGAAAGGTTGTATAAATGCAAACCCCAAAACAACAAAGTAAATGGCAACGGGACCATACCTATCAATAATTACCTTAAATGTAAATGGGTTGAATGCTCCAACCAAAAGTAAAGGACTGGCTGAATGGATACAGAAACAAGACCCCTATATATGCTGTCTACAAGAGACCCACTTCAAAACAAGGGACACATACAGACTAAAAGTGAAGGGCTGGAAAAAAATATTTCATGCAAACGGAGACCAAAAGAAAGCAGGAGTTGCAATACTCATATCAGATAAAATAGACTTTCAAATAAAGGCTGTGAAAAGAGACAAAGAAGGACACTACATAATGATCAAAGGATCAATCCAAGAAGAAGATATAACAATTATAAATATATATGCACCCAACATAGGAGCACCGCAATATGTAAGGCAAATACTAACGAGGATGAAAGAGGATATTAATAGTAACACAATAATAGTGGGAGACTTTAATACCCCACTCACAACTATGGATAGATGAACTAAACATAAAATTAACAAGGAAACACAATCTTTAAAGGACACAATGGACCAGCTAGACCTAATTGACATCTATAGGACGTTTCACCCCAAAACAATCAACTTCACCTTTTTCTCAAGTGCACACGGAACCTTCTCCAGAATAGATCACATCCTGGGCCATAAATCTAGTCTTGGTAAATTCAAAAAAACTGAAATCATTCCAGTCATCTTTTCTGACCACAGTGCAGTAAGATTAGATCTCAATTACAGGAAAAAAATTACTAAAAATTCAAACATATGGAGGCTAAACAACATGCTTCTGAATAACCAACAAATCATAGAAGAAATCAAAAAAGAAATCAAAATATGCATAGAAATGACTAAAAATGAAAGCACAACAACCCAAAACCTATGGGACACTATAAAAGCAGTGCTAAGGGGAAGATTCATAGAATTACAGGCCTACCTCAAGAAACAAGAAAAAAGTCAAATAAATAACCTAACCCTACACCTAAAGCAACTAGAAAAGGAAGAAATGAAGAACCCCAGGGTTAGTAGAAGGAAAGAAATCTTAAAAATTAGGGCAGAAATAAATGCAAAAGAAACTAAAGAGACCATAGCAAAAATCAACAAAGCTAAAAGCTGGTTTTTCGAAAAAATAAACAAAATTGACAAACCATTAGCAAGACTCATTAAGAAACAAAGGGAGAAGAACCAAATTAACAAAATTAGAAACGAAAATGGAAAGATCATAACAGACAACACTGAAATACAAAGGATCATAAGAGACTACTACCAGCAGCTCTATGCCCATAAAATGGACAAGTTGGAAGAAATGGACAAGTTCTTAGAGAACTATAACTTTCCAAAACTGAACCAGGAAGAAATAGAAGATCTTAACAAACCCATCACAAGCAAAGAAATCCAAACTGTAATCAGAAATCTTCCAGCAAACAAAACCCAGGACCAGATGGCTTCACAGCAGAATTCTACCAAATTTTAGAAAAGAGCTAACACCTATCTTACTCAAACTCTTCCAGAAATTGCAGAAGGTAAACTTCCAAATTCATTCTATGAGGCCACCATCACCCTAATTCCAAAACCAGACAAAGATGCCACAAAAAAAGAAAACTACAGGCCAATATCACTGATGAACATAGGTGCAAAAATTCTTAACAAAATTCTAGCAAACAGAATCCAACAACATATTAAAAAAATCATACACCAAGACCAAGTGGGCTTTATCCCAGGAATGCAAGGATTCTTTAATATCCGCAAATCAATCAATGTGATACACCACATTAACAAATTGAAAGATAAAAACCATATGATTATCTCAATAGGTGCAGAAAAAGCCTTTGACAAAATTCAACAACCATTTATGATTAAAACTCTCCAGAAAGCATGCATAGAAGGAACATACCTCAACATAATAAAAGCTATATATGACAAACCCACAGCAAGCATTACCCTCAATGGAGAAAAACTGAAAGCATTTCCCCTAAAATCAGGAACAAGACAAGGGTGCCCACTCTCACCACTCCTATTCAACATAGTTTTGGAAGTGTTGGCCACAGCAGTCAGGGCAGAAAAAGAAATAAAAGGAATCCAGATAGGAAAAGAAGAAGTGAAACTCTCACTGTTTGCAGATGACATGATCCTCTACACAGAAAACCCTAAAGACTCTACCAGAAAATTACTAGAGCTAATCAATGAATATAGTAAAGTTGCAGGATATAAAATTAATACACGGAAATCTGTTGCATTCTTATACACTAACAATGAGAAAACAGAAAGAGAAATTAAGGAAACAATACCATTCACCACTGCAGCAAAAAGAATAAAATACTTAGGAATATATTTACCTAAAGAAACAAAAGACTTATACATAGAAAACTATAAATCACTGATGAAAGAAATCAAAGAGGACACAAACAGATGGAGAAATATACCATGTTCATGGAATGGAAGAATCAATATTGTCAAAATGGCTATACTACCCAAAGCAATCTATAGATTCAGTGCAATCCCTACCAAGCTAGCAACGGTATTTTTCACAGAACTAGAACAAATAATTTCACAATTTGCATGGAAATACAAAAAACCTCGAATAGCCAAAGTAATCTTCAGACTATACTACAAAGCCACAGTCATCAAGACAGTATGGTATTGGCACAAAGACAGAAACATAGATCAATGGAACAGAATAGAAAGCCCAGAGATAAATCCACGAACCTATGGTCACCGTATCTTCGACGAAGGAGGAAAGGATATACAATGGAAAAAAGACAGCCTGTTTAACAAGTGGTGTTCGGAAAACTGGTCAACCACTTGTAAAAGAATGAAACTAGAACACTTTCTAACACCATACACAGAAATAAACTCAAAATGGATTAAAGATCTAAATGTAAGACCAGAAACTATAAAACTCCTAGAGGAGAACATAGGCAAAACACTCTCCGACATAAATCACAGCAGGATACTCTATGACCCATCTCCCAGAATATTAGAAACAAAAGCAAAAATAAACAAATGGGACCTAATGAAACTTAAAAGCTTTTGCACAGCAAAGGAAACTATAAGCAAGGTGAAAACACAGCCCTCAGATTGGGAGAAAATAATAGCAAACGAAGCAACAAAGTATTAATCTCAAAAATATACAAGCAACTCCTCCAGCTCAACTCCAGAAAAATAAATGACCCAATCAAAAAATGGGCCAAAGAACTAAACAGACACTTCTCCAAAGAAGACATACAGATGGCGAAAAAACACATGAAAAGATGCTCAACATCACTCATTATCAGAGAAATGCAAATCAAAACCACAATGAGGTACCATTACACGCCAATCAGGATGGCTGCTATCCAAAAGTCTACAAGCAATAAATGCTGGAGAGGGTGTGGAGAAAAGGGAACCCTCTTACACTGTTGGTGGGAATGCAAACTAGTACAGCCACTATGGAAAACAGTGTGGAGATTTCTTAAAAAACTGGATATAGAACTGCCATATGACCCACCAATCCCACCTCTGGGCATACACACCAAGGAAACCAGATCTGAAAGAGACACGTGCACCCCAATGTTCATCGCAGCACTGTTTATCATAGCCAGGACATGGAAGCAACCTAGATGCCCATCAGCAGATGAATGGATAAGGAAGCTGTGGTACATATACACCATGGAATATTACTCAGCCATTAAAAAGAATTCATTTGAATCAGTTCTAATGAGATGGATGAAACTGGAGCCCATTATACAGAGTGAAGTAAGCCAGAAAGATAAAGACCATTACAATATACTAACACATATATATGGAATTTAGAAAGATGGTAACGATAACCCTATATGCAAAACAGAAAAAGAGACACAGATGTATAGAAGAGTCTTTTGGACTCTGTGGGAGAAGGCGAGGGTGGGATGTTTCAAGAGAACAGCATCGAAACATGTATATTATCTAGGGTGAAACAGATCACCAGCCCAGGTTGGATGCATGAGACAAGTGCTCGGACCTGGTGCACTGGGACGACCTAGAGGGACCGGGTGGAGAGGGAGGTGGGAGGGGGGATCGGGATGGGGAACACATGTAAACCCATGGCTGATTCATTTCAATGTATGACAAAATCCACTACAACAAAAAAGAAAGAAAGAAGCCATCTCCGAAACATGCAACAGCAAGGGAAACAGCAAGTGCTAATGCAGAAGCTGCAGCAAGTTATCCAGAAAAATCTCGCTAAGATCATGAATGAAGGTGGCTACATTAAACAAAAGATTTGCAATGAAGACGAAAGAGCATTCTACTGGAGGGAGATGTCATCTCAAACTTTCTTATAGCTAGCAAAGAGAAATCGCTGTCTGGCTGCAGAGCCTCGCAGGACAGGCTGACTGCCTTGTTCGGGGATAATGGAGCTGCTGACTTCAAGTCAAAGCCAATG
This sequence comes from Hydropotes inermis, assembly GCA_020226075.1. Lineage (NCBI taxonomy): Eukaryota > Metazoa > Chordata > Mammalia > Artiodactyla > Cervidae > Hydropotes > Hydropotes inermis. The sequence continues at coordinate 103,333,125 of CM035271.1, read as the reverse complement.
CTCATTTACCATTCCAAAAACGCGAGGGCCCTCAAGAATTATGCAAATCTATTCTGCCTGTGCTCTATAAATGGAAGAGCAAAGCTTAGATAACAGCACATGTGTTTACAATAGGATGTACTGAATATTTTAAGCCCATTACTGAGATCTTCTACTCAGAAAAAAAGATTCCTTTCAAAACAGTACTGCTTATTAGCAATGGTCACCTGGTCACACAGGGTCTCTGATGAAGATACACAACAACATTCACATTGGTTTCATGCCCACTCATACAACATCCATTCGGCAGCTCATGGATCAAGTACTAATTTTGACTTTCAAGTCTTACGCTTTAAGAAATACCTTTCATAAGACTATATAGCTGTCATAGATGGTGATTTCTCTGATGCGTCAGAGCCAAATCAACTGAAAAACTTCCGGAAAAAATTCACCATTTTAGATGTTATTATTAACATCTGCAATTCATGGGAAGAGGTCAAAATATCAATGCAACAGGATTTTGGAACGTACTGACTCCAATCTTCATGAATAATTTCAGGGGTTCAAGACTTTAGCAGAGGAAGTCACTGCAAATGTGGTAGAATTAACAGTGGAGTCCAAAGGAACTTCCCTGGTGGTCCAGTGGTTAAGAATCCAGAAGACCCTTGAGAGTCCCTTGGACTGCAAGGAGATCAAACCAGTCAATTCTAAAGGAAACGACCCCAAATATTCATTGGAAGGACTGATGCTGAAGCTGCAGCTTCAATACTTCGGCCACCTGATGCAAAGAGCCAACTCACTGGAAAAGACATTGATGCTGGGAAAGACTGAAGGCAGGAGGAGAAGGGGATGACAGAGGATGAGGTGGCTAGATTTTATCACCAACTCAATGGACATGAATTTGAGCGAACTCGGGGAGATGATGAAGGACAGGGAAGCCTGGCGTGCTGCAGCCCATGGATTTGCAAGGAGTGAGACATGACTGAGCGACTGAACAACAAAGACACACATCTACCACTTTCTACCTAAATTTTAACAAAAATCAAAATTAATCCCAATTATTTGGCTTATAAACTCAATTAAAGAAAAGAACTACAGTGAAATGCCTCTGAAATTAATTTAATAATAAAATACCAGCATAAGAGACAAATTTAGAATAGTCTTTATGAAATTTAATAAGTTAAAGGATTTTTTAAAATACAGCTACTTATTTTCATCTTTGTGATGAACTCAGGCCATTTCAAAGAATAGTTTATCAGGGGAGTGTTCATAGAGGAATTACAGTGACTGATTAATCCATTTTGCCTTCAACACTTCATTCGCCCTTCAACAATCATGCAGACAATATGTCAAAGATATTTACGTGAGCCAAAAGACAAGCTCAGAGATGTCAATTTAAAAGGGTTCCATAAAACTCATATATAATAGATATGAATATCACTACAATACAGCACAATTAATGTAGAATGAACAGAAAGATAGTCTCTTGCAGTTTTCAATATTGAGTAATATAACAGTAAATTAGCTTTTATTGCTGTTATACAATAGAGTAATCAAGTATTCCCTTTTACACTGAATTGACTCTTTCTTTTTCTAAATTAGTGTAAAACTCCAACTGTATATTAACATGAGACCAATCACAAAGATAGCATTTTATAAAAAGTTGTATGGAATGAATTTTTGTGATATAAAATTACATTCCTATGTCAAGATTTAATAATCTTGGGACATTCTGATACAAACTGATTTACTTAAATGGTCAATTCACAGGCTTTTTCTTTTCTTTGAATATACTTAGAAATTGAAACAGGGCTAGAACAGCATTAAGAATACCTTTCAATTTATCCTTTTTCATTCTAACAGCACCATCACCCATAAAACAGCTAATCACTATTTTAAATAAGTGAGGAAATGTTAAAAAACAAAGAGTACACAATTAGAAGTTTTATTCAGCCATCATAATTTCAAAGTCATTATCACCATTTTATCAGAGAAATTTTTAATTTCTAAAATATAAAAATAACAGTTGAAAACCCTATTGCTTATTCTTAATCTGCATAAACAAATATATACCTAATAACTGTTCACTAACAAAACACAGTTTATTTTTTAAATTGTGGACTTTGATCTAGCTCAAAGTCTGCAGGCCCGCAGGGTCTGAGCGTCTGAGGAGCGCTTCACCTGTCTGGTGAGGGCACGTACAGGGGCCTGGGCAGGCGTGCCCGCCCTGCACACTGGACCCCAGGGGTCTCCCTGCTCCTCCTCTGAGCCCAGCCTCTCCACAGGACAAGGCCACCAGGCAGAGGCTGTGCCCACCCACTGTCTGCACCACACAGCCCTGCCCTTCTGAGCCCCCAGGGTTCCAGTTTCTGGCCTCCCAGGGCCTCCTAGTAGGCCGCCCCCGCCAGGACAGGTGAGCCTGCAGCTGGCCCAGAGCCTGGCAGTAGCCAGGAGGTGCAGTGTGCAAGGGGTGTGCGGAGAGGGCTGGGGTGTCTGCAAGAAGCGCCCTCCTGGGTTCAGGCAGGGTCAGAGTGCCAGAGGCTAAGGCTCCCCACAGCAGGAGCACAGCCAGTGGGGGAGCAGAGCCCAGGCATCTAAATCCTCACTTGGCCTTTCAGGTCACTGAGCTATTACATCCTAAGGCAACAGGAAAAGATCTACTTTATTTAGCAATGTATTAGTTTGATTTGCAACATTTAAATGTTTAGACATAGTGTTTAAGGGCCCCCAAGTACTTCTGCCCCAGGTCATGCAAGTTTTAAAGAAGGGAGCCTAAATAAATGCTGCCAGCTGAACTTCAAACAAGTCAATTCTCCTGACTCTAGCACCTGGCACAGTCCACAACAGCAAAATGTTAGTAAGTACTTGATAGATGAATGAACTGTATGGCGAAAAGGACTGGAAAAAAAAATGCATGTGGAATAAAAAATGCAAATTTACTACTTCAACTGAAAGTGAAACCAAACGTCAAAGACACCACATACTATTAGCTCTATTATGTTCACAGTCCTGATACTAACCTAATAATCTTTGAACAATGTCTCTAAGTTTCTATTTTATATTTATAAAGGCTCTGTCAGTCCTAAGATGACTTAAAACACACACATCCGGAAGAAGGCATGCCCCTCAAATCACTGTTACACTGTTATGGTTTTAATTGCGACAATAATGACTTTTTAATGAGTACATTAATTCCACTCAAATAGGTACCAACTGTTAAGAAAACATAAAATGATTCTGAGTCAAAAATATATCCAGATAATAAACACTGAAAAAAATCCAACATGTTTCAAGTTATTTCCATTTTAACAAATATTTTCAAATTTAAAAATATAAGTAGAGTTCATTAAAAAAGAAAGCGCCTTTTAGTCATTAAGTTCTTCTATATTAACAAATGATCAACAAGTTTCTTACATCACTTGTCAAACCTTTCCATGTTCAACTGCAACATCCAATCCTACGCTTAAGGGGTTACAAACAACTTTAACTGATGTTACCATAATTTACATGATGATTAATTTTAATTATAATATTTCTAGTATAAAATAAACTTACTTTTCCCCCTGATAAACTGTGAAAGAGTTTTAATTAACTTTCTGTTCTGGTTTATTCATTCAAAAACAATCCAAGCATCTAATAATGACAAAGCAATAAAGCTAAGTTGAATGAAAACATTTTACAGTGAAAATATAAACAAAATTCTGTGGGAATAAAGAAATGGTGAGTTCCTACTAGAAGAACAGAAGAGAGATTCTTAGATCAGATGTCACTTGGTTAGAGAGAAAAGGGGGAAGTTCCAAACAGAGACAAGAGGAGACAGAAAAGACAGGAAGCCATGAAAGGATGTGTCAGTTTCAGGAAGCGGCAGGCAGCTGGGCATGGCCTCACCGCACCTCACGCAGTGGGGACACAGTGAGACACGGAATCACAGAAGGGAGGTCAGACCACTGAGAACTCCTAAACCATCCTTGTTCTCACCAAAAACTTAGAAGGAAGGAAGCGAAGGTTTTCTGTGCTGGCTTTTCAAAACTATCTGCACTTCGAATGTAAAGGATAAACTAACCAGGTAAAATAGGAGAAAAACAAGATATTCGGCCCCCGCCATCATCCTGCTGAAGGACCTCCGTGGGAACAAACACAGGGAAATAGAGGCCAAGAAGGCACAGTGAAGGGAGTTGAGTAATTAAGTTTTCAGGAGACAGGAGAAGCAGAGTCAGAACTGAAGCTGAGTCTTTGAAAACTTACAAACCTGCCGATTCCTCTAAATGCTTTTAAACTCAGATATCCAAAATAACCCAACCGTTTTGCAGGTGAGTCAGTATCATCTAATAGTTTTTAAAACATATCAGCTTCACTTCCATTAACTTGTTTGAGATACAGCATTTTTTTTTAACCTATGTAAGATGCTGTCACTGGAAATTCTACCCCACACCACAAGAATCTATTTGCATTACTATCAGGACAGCTGGATTTGATTCACACTGCAGTTGTATAATGACCAAATGTGACCTCTTTCTGTATTGCTTTTCTAAATGCCCTTTAAAAGATCTGCACACCTTGATACCTGACACCTGCAATTGTGAAATAACCCTCCAAAATATTTTCTAAATCTGTGCTTCCCTGTGTTACTTCCCTTCCGTGTTAAAAATTTCATTCATGAGTATTTATTTGAACCAAATGAGGACACTTCCGGACTAGTAAGTCCTGTCCAAACAAAGTTTGATCATTTGAAATAAAGTATCTATGAGAGACATGCATATTCCTTTGGGAGCATTACTCTTAGGATATGTGAGGAGTCTACTAACTTAGCCTTATGAGCAAGCCAATACTGGGCAAATTATCAACGTTTCTAGAAGAAATCACTTAAAAGTTGGAAAATACTGCTTCTCAATCACTTTCCAATTGTAAAATATGTAGCAATGAGAAAAACCACTCACTACTTCATGCACTAATGTAGCATTTAAGGACTGAGCCATCCCTTTCAATAAGGACAGAGAAAGCAAGAAAGGGCAGCATACAGTGTAGCCACGTACCTACTTTAGCAACAGTTGCTAAAATGTTTCATACAGATTGATAATACTAAAGGAGATAGCATTTGGCTTGGAAAAACTTAAAGACATTCTTCCTAGAAGCTCTTTTTGTGGTTTCAGAAGTATTACCTGCAAGAAGCAATATTAAAAAATAGTTATGAATTCTGATTCTGGGCCCAGATGACTTGGGTTCAAACCCAGCCCTGCCACAGACACATTACTTATCCTCTTTTGTGCCTCAGTTTGTTTTTTTTTTCATCAGTGAGATGAGGGTGAAAACATGATTTTTATCATAAAGTCGCTGACAGGACTGATGGATTCAAAACAGGAAAGCATCCACCTGAAATGCAGGAAATCCGGGTTCATCGCTGGGTGGGGAAGATCCTGGAGCAGGAAATGGCAGCCCACTCCAGCAGACTTGCCTGGAGAATCCCATGGACAGAGGAGCCTGGAGGGCTACAGTCCATGGGGTCACAAGAGTCGGACACAGCTGAGCGACTCTCTCTCTCTCTCACACTCTCACACACACACACACACACACACGTGCCTGGAACATGGTAAATTCCCACTGTACCAGCAGTTAGTTGTATAGTCAGCATAGTGGTGAGCTCTGAAGCACCCAGGACTGAAGACAGACAAAAGTAATCAAAACAGGGGAACTCGAAGATGTTTAATGATAACCCACATTTCAGGCACTACCTGACATTTGTGCTCCTAAGGAATACAGTCTAGTGAGAGCCCAAACAATCAGATTTTTTTCCTTCTAAAGAAGAATATCAATATACCAATTCTAGAGATCTCTTCAAAACAAATGCCAAATTTTCTGAACAATTAAGAGTGCCAGATAAAATACAGGATGACAGTTTAAATCTGAGCTTCAGATAAATAATGTTTAGTGTAAGTGTGTACCATATGATAGCTGCAGCACATGTAAAAAATTATACATTGTTTATAGGAAGTTAAAATGCAAATGAGCAGCCTGTTGTTTTCTTTTTTCCCCAGATAAATCTGGCAACTCTGTTAACAACCAAAGTTCAGACAAATGTGCTAAATTAGCCAATGCCCATAAAGCAAGAAGAAAAGAAATACCAGCATCATTTGAACTAAACAAAGTATCTTAAGAGGCAGTATAGTAAATGGAAAGAATATAGGGCTTAGAATCAGGCAAATCTGAGCTCCAATTCACCATCCTCTGCCACTTTATAACTGTTTAACTGTGAATAAACAACTAGTTACTCTAGCCTCACTGTCCTCACCTAGTAAATGGGATTTGAATTTACCACTTTTAAGGGTTGCAGGACAGGTTACACTAAATAATGCATACCCAACATTCCCTGAGGCAAGATGGGCAATGAAGGTCAAAGTGTCTTAGCTCCAGAAACTCAAATTTCCTGTACAGTAGCCAAAACCAAAGAACTCACTTTACCCCACAATAACTAAACAGAAAACATATGCACTCCCCAGTGTTGCCGCAGACAGAGCTCGCCTTCTCCCGACGCCCTCCTTCCACCTGGCAGTCTCCTCTGGCAGCCTAAGCTCCGTCCCCGGCCTTTGGCCTGCGTGGACGTTCACTCACCCATGGAGAACCACAGCTGTCCTCTCTGGACTGTGCTTAACGTATTGGAACAGATGAGCTGGGGAATAACATTACACTGTGATGTCCTCACATGTTTCTCTTTTCCACAGACTTTTTAAGAATAAGGATACATAAGCAAATTCATTTCAAATTATCATATAATACTAAATGCAAAAATCCATCCTCTCAGTTTTCAAAAAACAAAGGCCGAAAATCCTAAACACTCATTTGAGTCAAAAATTCTGCAAAAGAACTGAAAACTCATGAAAGAAAATTATCTTCCAGTGTGACTCTTGGGCCTAGATCTTCCTTCAGTTTTGGAGTCACACCACAAGGGAGGATTATTTTCTCATATTCATTTTACAAACTGCTTAACTAGCAATATGCTGTCCAATTTTTCATTTAGTATACCTTACCTTCTCTCTACACACTTTTTTCCTTTGAAGGAAAATTAACTATTTCCACAGTTAACTAGCAGGAAGCAAAGAATTAAGATTGTAGATAGAAAGGTGCTGTAATGGTGTTTTAATCAGCTTATTAAATACAACATGAACATGTTTCAATCAACTAACATTTAATTTCATGGTCTATGGTCTATGATTCAAAACTTTTCAAAAGAGTAACAGTACACAATTATCAGCATTTACTTAATTCCTTTCCAAGTTTGTTTCAACTCATGTAAATCATATAAAATATTACATGATAATTGTTACATGTCCTTATGTACTAGAAAAAGACATAGTTAGAAATTTTATTAATATATAAATATAATTTGAAATTTACCTTTTCAATTCAATCCAAAAAGAAAAATGTCTCTACACACAAAAATGCAGCAACATAATTTTTTAAGTATGGTGACTTAATATAGGAATTTCCTAAAAATTTATTTCAAATATTTCTAGCCCCAACAGACAAAACCCCACTGATGAAACCAACTACTGGGCTAAAGTCTATTTTAAACTGTTGCTGCAGAAAAGGAAAAACTCTCTGTAAATTTCATTCACAAGTAAATTGCACGCTCGTTTAGGAGTGTTATACAGATGTTTCCCATCACGGAGTCAAACTTTACCTTGGAATGCATGTGTACACACTCATCTCTTTTCCTCTACTGAAACAGTGGTTTTTTCATGATCTGAATGATTCAGTTTTTTACAGAATAATTCAGTTATCTAAATTCTATTTTTGTTAAGGAGCAATGAAAATTAAGTCAGCAGGTTCTTTTCTCTAGCAGTTTGCTTGATAGCAAAAACTGCTTTAGTTTTAAAAGGTCTGTTTCTGACCATTACTTTTGACTCCAGTGGAAAAAGGGCCTGAGGGTAAAGGTCATTAACATCTTTCACTAAGACAAAAAGATTCAACTGTGGTTGCTAAGATACCAACAGACAGACTCATTTATTAGTCAGGAACAATTATTCAGAATGCCTTCTCACAGAACAACATACTAACTGCAACAGGAAGCTTAATGCAAACACAGTTTAAAAGGCAGAGACAGTCCCTGCCCTTTAAGGGCTTAATATCATGTTATTGATATTCAAAATTATACAGTGCACTTTAAAGAAGGTATTTTTTTAAAGGACTGGAAATAAGTAGACAACAAGAAGGAGGGCAGTTGAAAGTACAGGCCAAAGGATAAGCCAACTGTTTGATCTGAGTCTGCAGAATCAGATTCCTTTGTTCATTAGCTTATTTAACTGAATGAGTCTGTACTATGTGCAGTTTGAGGTATTAACAACCCAGCGGTTAACAGGACAAAGCTCAAGCCCTCACTGGGCTTACACCCCAGCAAGCAGACCAATCAAACTTGTGTCTGTGCTGATGTGCAAGCATGAAGTGTGTGCCTGTGCGTGTACACAAGTGTGAGACAGTTGTGAAGGCGCATGGAGGCAACTTAGTAAAGGCTTCACACATAATAGCGAAGGTTATATGTCAACTACTGGGCTAGGCAATGAGGACGGCGTGTAACAAGAGACCCATGTTCTCTGCCGATCCGGGTAAACCAACAGGGAAGTACTCTGGTGCCACTTACTGCTTGTGTAACCTTGGCAAGTTGGTAACACCTTCATCACCAATAGTGGCACTAACCTTCAAAAGTTATTGTCAGCATTAGCTGTTTATAAAACATCTGGCACACTGCCTGGTAAACTACAAATTTTATTATTTCAGTTAAGAGCCCACATTATAGAATAACGAGAAATGAGATCAGTGGAAATTGAGGATGGCAGAAAAGAGGAAAGGATAACAAAGGTCTCTAAAAAATAATAAAAGGAAGGAGAGTTGTGCTCACATGAGGAGGTCTTGTGAAACACACTGGTAAGTGTATTTATAAACCCATAAGGAATTCCTTGGAACTCCTATTATGGATTTGGAATTACGGAAACATAATGCAATAACATCACAAACCCAATTAAGTGACGAGAATTAAACTATGCATGATTGGCAGAGAAAAGACAAGGAGAGAACAATTTAAATAATAAAACCAGCTTGGCCACTATCTCACTCAATGAAGAGATATTTCAGAGTAAATGAGATTTATAGGGAAAAAAAGATCCACAGTCCTACAGTCTCAGATCCCATATGTGAAGTGTGAGCACCTCACCTCAATGAGTGAATCCAAATATAAATGAAGATAGTATGTCTTTCATATGTGTCCCCTAAATGCAAATATACTACTTAATCCGGTGCTCAAGTGGGTAAATAAACAGCAAAAGAAATTTTGATTAGGTATGATTTTCATCACCTTCTGCACTTACTTTATAACTAAATCTCACTTAAGATGCTGAGCCGCCTACATGACCTCCACTTCATAGACACACACACAAACAAGCCCAAGGACACCCGGAGGTCGGCCTCATCCAGGCTGGCCCCAGAGCTCTGCGGCCTTTACACGATGGGGGCTTTTGTGCATGCTTAGTGAGCATGCACACTTAGGCTCTCTGTGAGCCTTTGTACTGCAGGCGGCCAGGCTCCTCTGTCCACGCGATTTTTCAGGCAGGAACACGGGAGTGGGCTGCCATTTCCTCCTCCAGGGGTCTTCCCAACTGAGGGGTAGAACCTGTGTCTCCTGCCTGCAGGCAGACTCTGCACCTGCCGAAGCGACGACTCACAC
>CM035271.1:103299541-103323034 GCA_020226075.1 Hydropotes inermis | reverse complement strand
TATATATATATATATATATATATAATACTTCTTCTCATACTAAATACTGAAGTATACTAGAGATTCACACGTTTCAGCATCCAAGCTCTGTCTTGCAGACCATCTTTCACATCTAAAAGCAGTGTACGTGGACATACACATGTGAAGCTTCACCAAATCATACTTCCAGACATAAAGTAACAAGTTCTACTGTCGTAGAAAGAAATACATAAAAATAAACTAGTGGAAAAGAATATGAAAAAATTGAATGTTAAGAGCAAAACATGCAAAGTAATAAATGAATACAGTGCCTCTGATAGTAACAATGAAACTGAGAAAAAAGACAAACAGAAGCCTAAGTCAGTCCTTCAAAAGAAGTCTTTGAAAGTACATTCCAAAAAATCCTGCAACTTAATTTATGGGTCATTTACTCATTACCTGTGTCCTCACACTAATAAAGATAAACATTGAATTACATTTCCCATTATCATTTTAGCAACTTTCCTTTACCTTGGGTGGAAAAATCTCTGATAAATACCAAAAGGTGTCAGATGAATGAATATCAACACTAATGGTAATGACAGCAGTTATTCTTGGGCTGTGCAACATGCCTTTAACCTTTCACTCTTTATCCTGTCTCTACCTGGGAAAAAACTTACTCTGGCCCAAGGTTGTCTAACACTGTTGGGGTTGGGACTCACATTCATGCCTGCTTGAAACCAAAGCTCTTAACCACTTTATGTTGTTTCTATATTTTAAAGATACAAACTTTACCATGAGCATTCTGCATTTTCTAATGCAGAGTTTATGGACATGAAATAATTCTCTCACACAATATTTAAGAAGTAACTAAAATGAACTATCAGTACCTTAAATGCATGTAACTTTTCATCTCCCAAAGCTAAGACTTTCTTGTGTTTAGTCCCATTTGATACTGCACAAGTACTATCCTTGAATGGCCCATAAATTGGTAAAATGGGAACACTGTGACATACAAAATATGTTAAAAGTCAGAGAATAACATCCACAAAATTTGAAAAGTAGGTTTACCTGATTCTCATTAAAATTCTTTGGGCCTACAAGGACTTAAGAACTTCCAGATTTTTGAAGGGCAAATTTTACCTGGGTCATTATGGGAATGAGGCACCACAAAGACTTGAAGGGGCTTAGTGTCCCATTCATCAGGTTTATAAGTAATGTCAAATCCTTGCTTCCAAACTCCACCATCTGGATTGTCAAAAGGAATTAAACTGTAAACATCCAACATCTAAAAACAGAAAGACAAAAAAAGTTAAGTTTAATCGTGTATGCATGTGTGTTAGTAAGTCATGTCCAGCTCTTTATGACCCCATGGACTGTAGTCTGGCAGGCTCCTCTGCCCATGGAATTCTCCAGGCAAGAATACTGGAGTGGGTCGCTGTTTCCTTCTCCAGTTAATCGTGTATAACCATTATTAATTTAAACTTAATGTTGGGAATATTTGCTCAAAACTACTTGTTACTATACTCTGTAAATATATTTAAAAAAATGAAACTATTTCTGTAGACCTTAAAGAGGTTAAGGCAGAACACCTTTAACCATCATTCAAAGGGCTAAAATAAAGGTTAAAATTGTGCTATATAATAAACCTGATAAATAACCCCGTTCCTCTTTTGCTCCTAATATAAAATAACTTCATTCAATTCCTCTTCCCCTACTTTACTTCCAATACAATGTAATAGAAAATGATGGGATCTGAAGAGCTAACAAAAAATTTCAATATGATCAAATATTTTAGCATTTTCAAACAAAGTACTGAAAATTATTTTATAATTTGTCTTATAATCTCCTATATTTTGAATTCTATATCTGAATGGAAACAGATCTATAGATATTCTTTAATTTAGCTTATGTATGTTTACCTTTTTTTATACTAAAAATAAAACTATAACAGGGTCAACTAGGTTTAAAATAATTTTTTTTAATTGAGATTCAGTTTTTAAGTGTTCAAATGTTTGCTAAGTCCCAAAGTAGTATTTCTTCTAAATAATAATCCATTTGGGGAAAAAAGGGAAAAAAAATATTACAAGAAAACAAAGCCAAACAAACCTAAAGACTTATTTTTCATACTTTCTGTGGCACTAAGTATGACAGAGAACATGACCCTCCTTTGGTAAAATTTAAACTACTTGAGAATTTACATCCTAATTAATACATAAATGGGTTACAAAACAATTTTTTAAGATAACAAGCAAGTTATACAAAAGTGAACACAAAATATTTTAAGAAAATAACATACCTTTCACTTGGACACTCACAATGTAAATAAAATGCCCCCAAGGATAAGAAGGGATGTCTGTGAAGCGGCAGAAGAGGAGACGGAGAAGTCCCCCCTGCGGGTCCTCCTCAGGCCCTGCGGCTCCCAGCACCCTACTGCCTCTCTCTGCCTGAGCTCCATGACTGCTCTGCAACTCCTTTCTAGCCGGCTCAGATTTAGGACCACCCCCCAAAAAGATTTTATCACTTCCCTTTAAAGGTACTCAGTTGAAACCTAAACACAGCCAAGCCTCAGAGGAACAGATATCCCCTCAAAGCCCAGGCTCCTGATCCTATCTGAACCCGGCCACACACTAGCTGATGAGACAACCCCACTGCCCCCAGCTTCCGGCTTAGCATGCCAGCCATGGCCTCAAGATCATATCATGTTCTCTGTCCCCAAGAGTCAGTGAAAGTTTCTACACTGAAGCAAGGCCAGAGCCAACTCCTTTTGCCCAACTTTAAAACATTTACTCCTTAGGGTACGGCACCAAGATCCAGTTTCCGGTCTAAGGTACAATGTTAAAATAGCTCTTTGTCAACTTGCAGAATGGAGCAAATATGAGCGACAGGCTCAAAGTTTAAGAAAGGCAGAAGTCCTGTCTCACCTTAGTTCTCAACACCACTACCCTCCAAGAACAGTGCTGCTGGAGGAAAAAATTGCATTGGCCAAAAAGTTTGAGTGTTTCCTAAGCTATTACAAAACACCCAAACAAGCATTTTGGCAAACCAATATAATGCAAGCTAAATACATAATTTAAAATTCTCTAATAAAATGAAATCAGTAACCTCCAGTTGAAGACGGTGCAGCAGAAGATGCACTTATCTTCTCCTGCCAAAGCACCAAAATCACAACTAACTGCTGAACAACCATTGAAAGGAGCACTGGAACCTAACAAAAGATACTCCATGTCCAAAGACAAAGAAGAAGCCGCAGCAAAAAGTAGCAGGGACACAATCACGATAAAATCAAATCCCATACCTATCAGGGTGAAAAGTGAAGTCACTCAGTTGTGTCCAACTCTTTGTGACCCCATGGACTGTAGCCTACCACGCTCCTCTGTCCATGGGCTTCTCCAGGCAAGAATACTGGAGTGGGTTGCCATTTCCTTCGCCAGGGGATCTTCCCAACCCAGGGATCAAACCTGGGTCTCCCACATTGTAGGCAGACGCTTTACCATCTGAGCCTCCAGGGAAGTTATCGGGGTGGGTGACCCACAAACTGGACATCAGTAATACTAAAGAAGTTTTCCCCCTCTTGGGAAGGTTCAGAACCCCACATCACGCTTCCCAGACCCGGGACCCAACAAAGGGACGGGAATCCGCAGGGTATCTGACCTTGAAGGCCAGCAGGATTGGACTACAAGACTTCCACAGGATTGGGGGAAACAAAGATTTCAGTCTTGAAGGACACAAACAAAGCCTTGCGCACACCACGACTCAGAGGAAAGGAGCAGTGATGCCACAGGAAACTGACCCAGAACCACCTGCTAGCACTGCAGGGTCTCCTGTGGAGGTGCAGGTCAGCAAGGGCTCACTGCAGGGACCAGGGGACTGGCAGCAGCTGCCTGGGAAGGTCCCCTTTGGCATAAACTCTCTTGGAGGTCCCCAGTAACCCAATCACAGAGCCAGTACACCCAACGGCTGGGTGGCCTCAGGCCAAAAGACTACCAAGGAGGAAGTGCAAATCCAGCAGATAATTAGATTAAAACTTTACTGAGCAAGGCACTGCCCAGGCACTACCAGAGCAAGACCCAGACTTTTCCACCACCAGTCCCTCCCATCAGGAAGCTTACACAAGGCTCTTGGCCTCCTCCATCAGAGGGCAGACAAAAGAAGCAAGAAGAACCACAATCCCACAGCGACTAAAACAAAATCACCATGAAAAAGCAGAAAGTTACATCCCAGATGAAGGGACAAGACAAAAACCCCAGAAAAACAACTAAATGAAGTGGAAATAGGCAACGTTCCAGGAAAAGAATTCAGAATAATGATAGTGAATATAATTCAGGATCTCGGAAAAAGAATGGAGGCAAAGATTGAGAAGATGCAAATAGTGTATACCAAAGACCTACAATGGACATGTTTTGAGTGGACTCCGGGAGTTGGTGTGCTGTGGTTCATGGGCTCGCGGAGTCAGATACGACTGAGCGACTGAACTGAACTGAAAGACCTACAAGAACTAAAGAACAAACAGAGAAGAATAACTGAGGCAGAAGCACAGATAAATGACCTGGAGGAGAGAATGGTGGAAATCACTGCTGCAGAACAGAATATAGAAAAGAGAATGAAAAGAAATGAAGACAGCCTAAGAGACCTCTGGACAACATTTAATGCACCAAAATTCACATTATAGGGATCCCAGAAGGAGGAGAGAGAGGGAGAAAGGGCCTGAGAGAATATTCAGAGATAACAGTTGAAAACTCACCTAATACGGGAGCCGACCAAGCCCAGGAAGCACAGAGAGCCCAGGCAGGACAGACCCAAGGAGGAGCACAAGCTGCACAGCAGTCAGACTGACAAGAACTAAAGACAGAGATAGAACATCAAAAGCAACAAGGGAAAATGACAACACACAAGGGAACTTCCAGCAGGATACCAGCTGATTCTCAACAGAAACGCTACAAGCCAGAAGGGAACGGCATGACATATTTAAAGTGATGAAAGGGAAGAACCTACAACCAAGAATACTCTACCAGCAAGACTCTCCTTCAGATATGATGGAGAAATCAAAAGCATTCTAGGCAAGCAAAGTTAAGAGAACTCAGCATCCTCAAACCAGCTTTATAACAAATGCTAAAGGAACTCCTCTATGCAGAAAACAAGAGAAGGAAAAGCCCTAGCTACAGAAAGTAAATCCAGAACAATTAAGAAAAAGGTAACAGGATCATGGGTGCATGCATGCTAAGTTGCTTCAGTTGTGTACAACTCTTTGTGACCCTTATGGACTGTGTCTCACCAGGCTCCTCTGTCCATGGGATTCTTCAGGCAAGAATACTGGAGTGGGTTGCCATGCCCCTCTCCAGGGGATCTTCCTGACCCAGGGATCGAATTCCAGTCTACATATCAATAATCACCTTAAACACAAACGGAGTAAATGCACCAACCAAAAGACATAGCCTGGCTTAATTAGCAGATATGAAAACATACGTATGTATGCATGTCCGTTTACCATATCACTCTGCTTGACCCTCTAAACTGCATGTAATTATTTTATATTGTTAGATTAATCAAGTTCCCATTATACCTTGCAATTGTAATCTATACAATTTTTTGTATAGATTTTATGTTTTGTCTGGCTATTAATGGTGGAAACTAATAAACATCTTTCACTATTGTGACGATATAACTATTACTTAATATCATTGTATCATGATTGGTCAACAGAAAAATCATAAATAGAATTTTATATCACCAAAACTACCATTTAATAGAAAAACCTGTAATCACTTTTTGAAATCTAGATGCATAGCAGAATTATTTTGGTATTTTTTGAAAAATACAAATGCCCAAGAATTGCTTATTTGCCAGAGGTCCAGATATGTTTCTAATGAGCAGTCATATTTAAAAGCAACCAGACTGTATGAGAATCTTTTACTTTTATCTAGCTTGTTTTGCTTTTTCTATTTCATATTCAGTGCTCCCATTTCATTTGGTTTATGTTTTCCAATCTATCCATCGATTTTTTTAATGTTCTTTCTCAAGCCTTTATCAAGCATATTAGAAAAGCTTTGTTTTTGTATATATATATATATAATATGTATATATTTTACAAAGCTTATCAATCTTTGCCTAACTAAAAAAGTTCATGACATTTTGATTCCACTTGTCTGACTTAGTATGAATAGAATGCTAGATTTCTAATTATAAAAAATAGATATGCAATAAGCAACAAAGGTTTTCTGTATAGCACAGGGAACTATAGTCAGTATCTCGTAATAACCTATAATGGAAAATAATTTCACAAATAACATATGTGTATAACGGAATCACACACACAAAAAAAGAATTCTACTTTCTGAAATTTAGTTATGTCTACCTTTTTGCCAGCTTTTCTAATGTCCTATGCACATCTAAAAACAATGTATAAAATACAAAATATTAAATATATTTGTGTAGGATATGATTAATATAAATTAATTAAATCACTGCAGATGGTGATTGCAGCCATGAAATTAAAACACGCTTACTCCTTGGAAGGAAAGTTATGACCAACCTAGATAGCATATTAAAAAGCAGAGACATTACTTTGCCAACAAAGGTCTGTCTAGTCAAGGCTATGGTTTTTCCAGTGGTCATGTATGGATGTGAGAGTTTGACTGTGAAGAAAGCTGAGTGCTGACGAATTGATGCTTTTGAACTGTGGTGTTGGAGAAGACTTTTGAGAGTCCAAGATCCAACCAGTCCATCCTATAGGTGATCAGTCCTGGGTGTTCATTGGTAGGACTGATGCTAAAGCTGAAACTCCAATACTTTGGCCACCTCATGCGAAGAGTTGACATCTTTGGAAAAGACCCTGATGCTGGGAAAGATTGCGGGCAGAAGGAGAAGGGGACGACAGAGGATGAGGTGGTTGGATGGCATCGCCACTCAATGGACATGAGTTTGAGTAAACTCCGGGAGTTGGTGATGGACAGGGAGGCCTGGTGTGCTGCGATTCATGGGGTCGCAAAGAGTCTGACAAAACTAAGTGACTGAACTGAACTGAATTAAATATAAACCAATTATACTTAAATTATTAATGGCATCATTCAAGATGCTCCTATTCTTATCTTTTCTGCACTTGATATTCTCAGAGAAATGTTAATATAACTCATTATGATATATTATATATATGATTATATATTTTTCTTTTCCCTCATATTTCTTCTGATTTCTCCTTTATGTATCTTTGTTGCTTTATTGTTAAGGTGTCTAATCATTTATGTCATCTATCTTCTTTGTGAATTGTACATTCTATCATTAAAAATATTCATCTTTGTTTCATTAAAAAAAAAAAAAGAATCCAGGGTGGAGGAAGGTCTCTGTAAATAAATGCAAAAGTGTAAAGAAAATAAAATCATACTACCTAGATAGGAAAAAATAAACAAATAAATAAATGAAAGATAGAAGTTATTTGAAATCCAAAATATAATATCTCAAAATTAAAATCCAATAATTACTACCTGAAAGTAGCTTTAAATATTACTGGGCAGCAAACTAAAGATACTAGAAATAAAAACAGGATCAAGCTAAAAATCCCTAAATAAACCCTCTTTAAGAAAGGAAATCAATCAGAAAAATGAATAGCCTTATAGATCATAAAGAGAATGAGAATATCTCCTACTAAATGAAAATGGTAAAACTGATCATGTTTAGGGAAATATATATCAACTTCCTTTTAAATAACTGCACAACTAATTTTTAAAATGCAGCTCTGACTAAACCAATAAAAGGAAAATAGGTGAAATTAATTTTGATGATATATTTTAACCTAATACATTCAAAATATTACCATCCCAGTAATAATCAAAATAAAATAAGCAAGATATTTTACATTCTTCTTTTCACACTAAATCTTCAACACTCTGTGTGGATATTAGTGCATATCTCAACTCAGACTTGCCACACTTGATGTGCTCATTAACCACAGGTGGACAGCAGCCTTCATACTGGACAGCTCTCGGACTTTCCCTTCCCCTCTCACAAAGGCATTTTCAGTAAAAAGAAGGTAACATTACACTGTGTGAAACTTATGTATGACAAATATACAGTAGGAGTAGGGCTTTTCTTGTATTCTCTAAAGGAAGAGGAAAAAATCTCTTTGCCAAGATTTAAACCTCTAAAGGTCTTTAACTAATACAGAAAATAAAACCTAAGAAGCACACAGAAAAGGCCATAGTCACATAGTATAAAAGAAAGAAAAACTAGGAGAAACACAGAATTACAGAATTTTATCACTAAAAAGAACATCAATGATCATGTGACCAATTAAATGACTTCACAAAAATAGAAACTGTAATCCAAAGAATTTAGCAAGTATAAACAGGTACCAAATCAAATCTAAAAAGACAAAAACAAATCAAAGCCCGGTAATAATTAATGAATGCATACATTACCTGCACGTCTGAACTCTGACTTCCACTTTGTGAGGCAAACAGACAGTCTCCAGGGTCAACTGTGAGGGACAAATGTTTTGACGGCAGAAGAGGAGAGCCAACGCCATGGCTGAAATTGCCTTTTGAGTTTTTCGTACCATCCTCCACAGATTCACTCAAATTGATGACTGAGTCTCTAATATTTGAGATGATTTCATTATTCTCAGCTAGCAAACGTTCCAAATGGTCTATTTTTTCTTGCAACATTGAAAGCTGGCCCTGTAATAAAAGAGTAAAAGACACCTACATGAAACTCTAAGGTAGCTCTACTGAGACAGACAACATTATTTTTTAACTATTTGCCTGACCAAAAGGGTAGCCACTCACCCTTCACTTTCCTCTTTTATAAGTGGGGTCACTGAAAGCATGAGCAGCTGGCAGGGTTTTGAACGCCAGAGTACAGCAGAAAACCTTCCCCATGGCCGTAACCTTTGTTTAGTCATATTTTAAAAGGTGCAAAACAAAGACCAAGAGTATTTGGGCCTATGTTTCCTATCACCCCAAACCCAGTCCTAAAAGACCTTCAGGGCTCTAAAACCACTAAAGGCAATACCATATTATATTCAGGTATGAAATTTTAAATTTAGGTACAATTGAGTCCAGTTACTTAAAAGAACAAAAAAGTATGAACTTGAAAATGCCTATTCCATTTCAATCAGTAACACTAGTGAACAATCATAAACAAGAACTACCATCAATAGAAAAATCTAGTCAACTCTTTTAATTAGCTATATTGTGAAAAAGACTGGCATGAGCCTTCCCCCAGCAACTGCACTGTAAGTCATTCAGATCACTTCTACCATACTGTGCACTTTTGTTTCTTTTAATTGATCCTCACATGTAGAGGCTTGCCACCTCTAAACACAAACTTTCCTTTATAGAATAAGCCTTCAACCTCTCATCTGCAGGAGGCTGCTATTTCTGTCACACGAGTCTAAGTAAACGGGCTCCTCTGGTGGTTCAGTCAGGCAAGAATTCATGCAATGCAGGAGACCGCCTGCAATGCGACAGACCAGGGTTCAATCCCAGGGTCAAGAAGATTCCCAGCAGGAGGAAATGGCAGTCCACCTCAGTCGCAGTCTTCATCTTGTTCACTCCAATACCCTGGGTCCCAGACATAGCACGTAAACGCCTGCCGCACAGACCTCTGCCCTTCTTCAACGCGACAGCAGCGCTTCAGTGACCACCCTCCGTGCAGGCATCATGCGACACGCTGCAAAGACAGAGGAGCAGGAGGTACGGCTGCCCACACGGAGCGAACAGGTGGCGCTGTGTCCTCGCCACAGCAACAGCCCTGCCCAGGACTGCAAAGAGGCCCACCTTAAGGCTTAAAAAAGTGAACGCACAGGAAGCAAAATAAATCTGGACACCCAGAAACAAAATTTCTCTCACCAGTAAATAAGAGAAAGACAGAAAGGAGAAAAGAAAAAAAACACCTACATGTCCCAAAGTGAAGGACTGCTCAAACAATATAACTAACATCATGAATAGCTTTTAGTCACTAAAAACTTAGAAATACAATTTTTTAAAAAATTTGAGAAGCCACTTTCAGAAGATAGAGTGATGCAAACACAGTTTTAAAACTATGTGTATGACATAATCGATCACCTTTTTTAATAAAAGACACATAAATAAATAAGCAGGCTGACAACATACAGCCTGACGTACTCCTTTTCCTATTTGGAACCAGTCTCTTGTTCCATGTCCAGTTCTAACTGTTGCTTCCTGACCTGCATACAGATTTGTCAGGAGGCAGGTCAGGTGGTCTGGTGGTGACTGCAGCCATGAAATAAAAAGACACTTACTCCTTGGAAGAAAAGTTATGACCAACCTAGACAGCATATTAAAAAGCAGAGACATTACTTGGCCAACAAAGGTCCGTCTATTCAAGGCTATGGTTTTTCCAGTAGTCATGTATGGGTGTGAGAGTTGGACTATAAAGAAGGCTGAGCACCGAAGAACTGATGCTTCTGAACTGTGGTGTTGGAGAAGACTCTTGAGAGTCCCTTGGACTACAAGGAGATCCAACCAGTCCATCCTAAAGGACATCAGTCCTGAATATTCATAGGAAGGACTGATGCTGAAGCTGAAACTCCAATACTTTGGCCACCTGATGAAAAAAACTGACTCATTGGAAAAGACCCTGATGCTGGGAAAGATTGAGGGCAGGAGGAAGAGGGGACGACAGAGGATGAGATAGTTGGATGACATCACTGACTCAATGGACATGGGTTTGAATAAACTCTGGGAGCTCGTGACGAGCAGGGAGGCCTGGCTTGCTGCGGTCCATGAGGCTGCAAAGAGTCGGACACAACTGAGCGACTAAACTGAACTGAAATGCACGATCAAAGGCTGTCTGAAATAAGGGAAAATTTTTCTTCACTCATCATCACAATACCCCAGACTGAGGCCTTTTGAAATCACTTCTGATGAGTTCTTTTGAATATTTCCAGCACCGCAGACACAAGCCTACTTCAGTGATACTTACAATTTCTACCACAGCAGGTCCAACAGGAAATCAAGTTCCTCTGATTCCAAGCAGAATTAGAACGTGTTGACTTGTCTGGCCTGCAGTGAAGCTACACACCTCCATAAAATAAAACCTTAGTCTAAAATACCACCATTCCAGAGCTTTTAAAGATGCCATGTGTTTTACCAGACACAATGTATACATTAATTCATGGGCGCTATGTTTCTCCAGATCTTTCTGTACTTTCAGGAAAAGATAATTTTGGAGCCATGCACATTGCAAAGTTACTTGCAGCTTAAAAGAACACACTGCAAAAGAGTTAATTAAGTTCCTTTTGGGAATGTTCTCACTGTGGCCCCAGTCCCATAACCCATGGAGGAAGAGTGCCATACAAAATAAACATTACAGGTGATCAGTGTTTCATGAAAAAGGATCCAGCAGGCACTTAGGATGACTTTAAGTTCATTGCAGCTTTAAAGATACAATGAATGATCAGTACCTGGAATTCTGTGCTGAATAATAAGTCCATAGAGAAAATCCTGACCTGGGGATATGTTAGCATAATGGTCTAGTGAAAATCATTTTCTAAACTATATTATGCAGTAGAATAAAGTCTTGATCCAAACAGCTGAAATTCCTGAAATACATATACTTCCATAAGCAAATTCTGTATACATGTCAGAGAAGAGTGATATGACTTTAAAAAGATACACTTGCGGTCTGCATTAAAGAAACAGAAATCATAGATAATGTTTCAATTATGCTGACAAGTCAAAGAACACTGATGGTAATATTGAAAAAGACAATTTTCTGTAGGGCAAGAAAATCACTTGTGAGAAAACCACTTTATTCTTTGATTTGCTAATCAGTTCTAAAGGGAGGCCAGTGTTGCACTGCCACAGAGTGGGAAAGAAGGTCATGATGATTTATTCTGCTTTTGGTGAAAGAGAATAACTGAGTAAAGGGGAAAAAAAATCACTGACAGGAAAGACTTTAGAGAGAAAATTCAGAGTCTGCTGCCAGCGAATCAGGATCAGTGCCCCCAACTGTCCTGTGGACAGAGCCAGCCTGTGCACACCTACTGCTACATTTACAAAATCGTCATGCAGCTATTTGCCCCACAGAAGCCTCTCCTTGGGGTTGGCGTCGCTGTGATCACTCGAGCAGGGCAGAATCTGCACCTCAGTCTTCCTTCCTGTGGCCACTGAGGAGAATACATGCCCTCCTGTCCCTCCGCGCTTCCAAGGCCCGCGCTCCACTGGTCATCTCTAACCCGCCTCTCAACGGCGCAAAGGCATTCCCTTTGGCTAAGTTCCCTCAACACTGCTTCATCAAATCCCCTTTTAAAAGTAACACCTCCTCAATAGCATAACTTTGTACTAGGTCAAAGAATATGAAATTACCGTTCTCTTAAGCTGGAAACAGTCAATGTCACCAGTTTCCCAGGGTTCCACTTAACACTACAACCCATCCAAAAAACCACCTTGGTGTTTCCCTGAGCCCTGCCATTCCCTTCGAGGGCCCTACTGGTTACCAAAACCACCAGTCCAAGTGCCCCTGCAGAGCGAGGCCACACAGCAGTGAAGCACTGGCGTTTGGAACAGAGACAGGCTCATTACAGCGCTAGGCAGGGAGAAGGGGGGCGCAGGCCCTAAGAGCCCCAGGTTACTGAAAGTTCCCAGCACAGCCCTCTCCTAGGAACGGGAGGGAGGGACGTGGTGATACAGACTTCGTGGTGTCAGATCCTTTGTCCAAGAGGTCAGGTAACCATGGTCCTGTCATCTCTCTCTAAGGGACGAAAACGTTTTCCTCTGTCCTCAGAAGAAAGGGCGAGTCCGGGTCCCGGCTAAGAGGAGGCGTTTTCAGCGGCGGCTCCCTCAAGGCCAGGGCCCAGACCCTGCCCACGGTCATCGTGAGGGACCGGGCCAGACGCAGCTGGTCCGCAGGCTCCGCAAGCGCCGAGAGGGCGGGCCCGGAGCCCAGGCCGCGTCCCTGCACAGGGCCGCTGCTGTCGGGGGGCGGAGGTGCGCGCGGGGAGGATCCCCGCCGCCCCGAAGTCTGGGCCTGGGGAGACGGAGGCCTCGGACGCGGCATCCCCTACTCACAGGCCCGGCCTGGCAGCTGCTCGGAGGCCAAAGAGCCGGGTGGCCTGGGGAGAAGGCAGACTGCCTCTGAGCTCTGACCTCACACTCTGCCCGAGGACCACCCTCTGCCCAGCAGGAGAACGGAGGGTGGCTCAGGGAGTGCTGGCGAGCGGGAGGGGCCCACCCGGACCGATGGCGGAGCAGGACCACCGAGGGCCCGGGACCCCTGCCTGCTCTGCTCGGGGGTGGAGGGTAAGGGTGCAGAGCAGTGGCTGCGCCATGGCCGCCCTGGTCTACTCTCCCTTACAGTCCAAGCAGCCGCTTAAGGATTCCCTAGATCCACAGCATCAACCATGCCCTCCTAAGATGGAACACGTTTAATCAATCCAGTGGTAGTTTCTCAAAAACAAAACACGGAAACAGCCCACACTAGACTCAATAAGGACCTGCATATCTACCTCCCCACCTCACTCTTTCTCTCCTCCAACTTCAGTTCAGTTCAGTCGCTCAGTTGTGTCCAACTCTTTGAGACCCCGTGGACTGCAGCACGCAGGCCTCCCTCTCCATCACCAACTCCCGGAGTTTGGTCAAACTCATGTCCATCCAGTCAGTGATGCCATCCAACCATCTCATCCTCTGTCGTCCCCTTCTCCTCCTGCCCCCAATCCTTCCCAGAATCAGGGTCTTTTCTAGTGAGTCAGCTCTTCGAATCAGGTGGCCAAAGTATTGGAGTTTCAGCTTCAGCATCAGTCCTTCCAATGAATACCCAGGACTGATCTCCTTTAGGATGGACTGGTTGGATCTCTTTACAGTCCAAGGGACTCTCAAGAGTCTTCTCCAACACCACAGTTCAAAAGCATTAATTCTTCGGTGCTCAGCTTTCTTTATAGTCCAACTCTTACATCCATACATGACCACTGGAAAAACAATAGCTTTGACTAGACTGATCTTTGTTGACAAAGTAATGTCTCTGCTGTCTAGGTTGGTCATAACTTTTCTTCCAAGGAGCAAGCGTCTTTTAATTTCATGGCTGCAGTCACCATCTGCAGTGATTTTGGAGCCCAAGAAAATAAAGTCTGTCACTGGTTCCACTGTTTCTCCATCTATTTGCCATGAAGTGATGGGACCAGATGCCATGATCCTAGATTTCTGAAGGTTGAGTTCTAAGCCAACTTTTTCACTCTCTTTTGCTTTCATCAAGAGGCTCTTTGGTTCTTCACTTCCTGCTTAGCCACACCCTTCTCCTGTGCTGTGCTGCTCTTAGACATTCAGTCGTGTCCGACTCTTTGTGACCCCATGGACTGTAGCCTCCAGGTTCCTCTGTCCATGGGATTCTTCAGGCAGGAATCCTGGAGTGGGTTGCCATGCCCTCCTCCAGGGGATTTTCCTGCCCCAGGGATTGAACCCAGGTCCCCCACGTTGCAGGCACATTCTTTACTGTCTGAAAGCCCAAGCTCCTCCCACCTCGTCCAGATCTCACACAGGTTCTCTCTTTAAACAGCGCTTCACCCCTTCTCAAGTGTTCCCTCCGCATGGTTTTCCCCAGTCATCCTCTCTGAAACAGGCCTCCTCATGTCACACTTCATGTCAGCTTATTGTTTTGCTTCTTTCACAGTGTTTTGCCCACTTTATCCATGTATTTTTACCTGCCTTCAGCACTAAGTGAGTCACTGTTTAGAACAGGCCCTGCGGCCGCCTTACTCACCACTGTGCCCACAGTGTTCTGATGCCGAGCACAATGCCTGGCACAAAGCGGAACTGGAAACATTCACTTTAAAAAGTGGGCAACGTTCTCCCTAAGATAAAGCAGTGGTAACCATCATTTTGTGGCACATACACCTACACTACAAACACAAATAAAAATGAAACTAACAATTTTTAAAGAAAGGAAAATCTTCACTGTAACCCTAAATGTAGGTAAGAAAAGCATGAGGAGTCCTGAATAGTAGGGTGATCTTCATGGACTGTCTGGGAAACAAGAGAGAAACTGATCCATATTCAGCCACAGGGCGACCATCATGGCCTCGTGAGCACAGCAAAAAACACGGCTTCCTTTCTAAAGCAAAATTATGGATTCTGCACAGTCCAACCAAATGTTTTCAGGTTTCACAACCGTCAGTAACTGTGGCTCAATAAGCTATGATTTTTAGCTGACGAGGGTGACTGAGGGCATTTGAATTCAGAACCCTGAGACAATTCTATAATTCTTCTTACCATGTTAGTGATACGAAATCTTCACACACCAAATCAAACTTATAATTAAGGGAACTCCAGAGGAAATAATATTACACATATATAACCAGCATTCTGAAGAGGCAGCATTCTAAAGAAAAAAGCTTTCCCCACGGTATGCTTGTGTGTACACCTGATGCTTTTTCCCCTTTAAATCTAATTTGTTAGAGTCAGCTATCACTCCATCACATCAAGATTTTTCTGCATTTGGATTCTGTCACTAAAGGGCCCTTCATGTAGTGAGTGTTGTTGGATCAACAGGCTCCAACAGTGACCATCAAGACTCACTGTAAAGGCTGCTCAAAAGTACAACTCCCTGGGATCCACCCTAGAATGTCACGTAGGGCCCCAGAAACTGCAATGTTTATGCTCCACAGGTGACTCTGGTGATCATTTAGGTTTGGGACCTGTGGCTCTGAAGTCACACATCTCAGTGAGGTACCAGGGGTCCCCAACCTCCATAATCTAATGCCTGACGATCTGAGGAGGAGCTGATGCAGTAATAACAAAGGGCACAATATATGTGAGGCGCCTGAATCAACCCGAAACCATACCCCCGACCTCGGTCAGTGGAAAACTGTCTTCCACAAAACCAATCCCTGGTGCCAAAAAGATGGGAGGCTGCTGCCTAAGGGGATGCAGCAGACAGTCAACCATTTGGAAGATCATCCCTCAACTCCCCACAGGGTGACATGAATTCACAGAGCTGCACCATTCAAAAACCCGTTTAAACCGGACAGTAACGGTCACCCACCTCATGGTCTTGTGGTAGGAGATCACATTTGTATTTTCAATAGCAGCAAATAATGATTAGTTTTATTTTTAATGACTCCTTTTACCAAATAAAGGCAGAACCAGTTTAGCTAAAAAGCTAAAGTACATGGGTTCTGGATCACACTACTTGGGCTCTAATCCTAGTTTCAGCACTTTCTTGCACATTCCTGCGACCTTGGGAAAGTAGCTTAACTTTTGGAAGCTTCGTTTCATTACAGGCAAAATGTAGTGCTAATCCCCATGGCTTGCAAGTGAATTAGCACCGAGTCTGCCATCAAGGGGAAGGGCTTCCCTGGTGGCTCAGACAGTAAAGAATCTGCCTGCAATGCAGGAGACGCAGAGACATGGGTTTGACTCCTGGGTCAGGAAGATCCCCTAGAGAAGGGAATGGCTACCCACTCCCGTGGTCTTGCCTGGAGAATCCCATGGACAGCGGAGTCTGGCGGGCTACAGTCGACGGGTCACAAAGAGTCAGACACGACTGAGTGACTCACACTTTCACTTTTGCTGCTGAGTAAACACTCAGGAAGACATCACTGCTGCTACTGCTCTAACAAGGGTCTGGCTTTCTAAACTTACGCTGAGGGGACCAACAACTGTGATCAGGAGCAGACTCTAAAGCCATGTCAAACGAGTGGCGTCACCAAAACAGCAGCATGGAAGACCCTCACCTCCATCCTCCCACAAAGACCAACAGTTAGACAGTTATCCACAAGCAAAATTGTTCTGGGAGAGCTCTGGAGGCTACTTAGAGAATTTCAGCAACCTGGTGGAACAAAAAACCCTTGAGAATCCCACCCATAAAAAGAAGGACTGCAGCTTCACTGTGCTGCCTCATCCCATCCCGCAGGCTGGCGCTGCTCAACGCCAAGAGGGAAGTCCGCAGCTGGCAGAGTTCCTCTTTCCGGGAAAGGGAAGCGGGGTAAGGGGCGCAGTCCTCAGTGCTCCAGGCACTGCGTGGGGAGATGCACAGAGGCTGCAAGACACGGGGAGGGCGGGCTCCGGGGAGCAGTCACACAGCCGGGGCGGAGCGGCTCCGAGGCCTGTCTCCCAGAGAAAGCCGCAGCTGCCCCTGAAGGAGCCCAGGGCCAGCACGGCAGCCGCAGGAGCCCCGCAGAGCCCACCAGTTCTCGCCTGCAGGCGGGCATGCCCTCCTGCTCCCCCCACGCAGCCGCTCTGGAGCCCAGGAGCTGCACCCGCAGCCACTTCTGGCCTCCGGGGCGGCCAGCAGGCACTGCAAGATGCCCCAGCCGGTGCCCATCCCCAGCCTCCACTGTCTCCGCACAGGGCACTGTCCCGCAGCGGCATGTCAGCCAGGATGAGGCCCCGTCTGCTGTCACTGCAGGCGCCACTGTGCCCACCCGCACACACACCCCCCACTGTCACCTACGCGACACCTGCCTGCCCGTCCCCAGCACTCCGCCTCACGCCCGCCGTGGGACCGAGCTGTCCCCAGAAACACCAACAAGCAGGAGGCCTACAACCACCTGCGCACCCACAGCTGGCTCCAGCTCTGCTGCCTGACGTGGCCCCACAGCTACACGCACGTCTGCAACCAGCCCGGCCGCCACCCTGCTCCCTGCAGCTGGCCCCACAGCCAGATGCGTGCACATCCCCATGCTGGCCACCATACCGTGTGGTCTGATGCACAGCTGTCGAGCCCAGGAGGGCCCCGAGGACGCACAGCCCCGGAGCCCTCTGCACACGCCTGCGGCACTCACCAGAAGCCACACGTCTCAGTGCTACGGGATGCAGGAGCCTGAGGCAAGACACAGCACACTACCCCCAAAGCTGGCGCAGCCGCACATGGCCGCACTGAAGCCCTGACCTGCTAGACCTGGGATCGCAGCACGCTCCAGCACGTCCCACGCACAGAGGCGAGGCTTCACGGACTGAAGTCAAGCCACAAAGTGTGGGAGAGGACACTGCTTCTTCAAATGCAGGTACCTTTACTAGGCTAGAGGGAAGACAAAGAATCAGAGAAGGATGACTCCATCGAAGGAATACAGGAAACCCCTAGTAACTAGTCCCAAACAAAAGAAGATACAGGAATTGCCCAACAAATAATTCAAAATACTTGTTGAAGAGGTGCTCAGAGTTACAAGAGAACACAGATAAGCAATATAAGAATATCAGAAACACAATATAACAACAAAATGAGACATTCAATGAAGAGAAGGAAAACACATGGACGAGCCAAACAAGAAGTTTTGACCTGAAGAATACAATGATCAATGGAAAGTTCTAACATCAGACTTGACCAAGCAGAAAAAAAGAATATGTAAGCTCAAAGACAGATCGATTGAAATCATCCTATCAGAGGAGAAAAAAGAAAAAGGAATGAGAAAGAATTTTAAAAGCCTACATGTTCTGTGGGATACCAGTAAAAGACCCAGTCTGCAAATCACTGGAGTTTGAGAAGGAGAAGGATGCAGAAAGCTTATTGAATAAAATAACGGCAGAGAACTTTCCCAAACTAAGGAGAGATGTGGATCAGGTTCATGAAGCTAACAGGTCACCAAATACACTTAAAGAGATCCACACCAAGACACATTATAATAAAATTGACAAAAGTCAAAGACAAAGAAAAATCTAAAAAGCTGGAAGAGAAAAAAAAAAAGCCTATAAATTTTAGGGGAATCCCCCATTAGGCTACTGGTGGACTTCTAAGCAGGAATCTTAAGATACCTTACAGGGCAGGAGAGAGTGGGATGATAAATTTAAAGTGCTAAAAGAAGAAAACTGCCAACCAAGGGATACCTTATCAGGCAGAGCTGTCTTTCAGAAATGGAGAGGAGATAAAGACTATCCTAGACAAACAAAAATTAAGGGAACTTATTACCACAACACCTGTATTATGAGAAATGCTGGAAAGAAGTCTGCAAGCTGAGGACATACTTATTAGTAACACAAAAACACAGAAAATGCAAAACACACCGGTAAGGGTAAGTATGTAGTCAAATTCAGAATACTCTTAACAGTGCAATATGGTAGCCTGCAGTGTTACCCCTAATTTTAAAAAAAGTTAAAGAACAAGAGCATTAAAATAACTATTAGCTACGGTAATTTGTCAGTGGATAAACATTATAAAAAGAGGTAAGTCATGACATCAAAACATCAAAAGGGTAAAAGGAGTAAAACAAACTCCTTCACATCAAAAGGAGCAGAAGGGTAAAAGTTTCGGTCTGTGATCAGGATTGACTTGTTATCATGGTGAACAGACTATTACAGCCACAGAAAGTTTCCTGTGAGCCTCGTCCTCATGGCAACAACAGAGCAAAATGCTACAGCAGATTGGTAAAGATAAAGAGAATCAAAGCACAATGCTACAGGAAGTCAAGTTGCAAAGGAAGGCAGCAGGGGAGGAATGAAGAAAAAGGGAATTACGAAACAGCCAGACAACAAAATGACACTAGTAAGCCCTTACCAATTAGTCATTACTCTAAATGTAAACGGATTGAATATGCTGACTGAAAACCAGAGTGGCTGGATGGACAAAGAGCAAGACCTAACTAAATACTGCCTACACAGCACTCACTTCTGCTTTAAGGAGGCACACAGATTCAAAGTAAAGAAGTAGAAAAACACATTCAGGAGAATTCCCTGCTGGTCCTGTGGTTGGGACTCAGTGATTTCACTGCCAGGGCCCAGGTTGGATCCATGGCAGGGGAAATATGATCCCACAAGCTGTGCAACTCAGTCAAAAAAATTAATAAATAAACTAGCAATTTTTTTGAAAAAAGACATTCTGTGCAAATAAAAACCAAAACTGAAGTATAATTCTATCAGACAAAATAAACTTTAAGCCAAAAATGGTAAAAAGAAACAAAAAAGCCACCATATATCGATAATCAATTAGTCAAGCAGATAGAACAATCTTAAATATATATGTGCCCAACACTGGAGCACCAAAATATATTAAAAGCAATTATTAACAGACCTGAAGGGAAAACAGACAATACAGTAACTGTAGTGGACTTTAATGTTCAAGCTGGATTTAGAAAAGCCAGAGGAACCAGAGATCAAATTGCCAGGATCCACTGGATCATCAAAAAAGCAAGAGAGTTCTGGAAAAACATTAACTTCTGCTTTATTGACTATGCCAAAGCCTTTGACTGTGTGGATCACAACAAACTGTGGAAAATTCTGAAGGAGATGGGAATACCAGACCACCTGACCTGCCTCCTGAGAAATCTATATGCAGGTTCAGAAGCAACAGTTAGAACTGGACATGGAACAACAGATTGGTTCCAAATCGGGAAAGGAGTACATCAAGGCTGTATACTATCACTCTGCCTATTTAACTTCTATGCAGAGTACATCATGAGAATAGCTGGGCTGGATGAAGCACAAGCTGGAATCAAGATGACTGGGAGAAATATCAGTAAACTCAAATATGCAGATGATAGCACCGTTATGGCAGAAAGCGAAGAACTAAAGAGCCTCTTGATGAAACTGAAAGAGGAGAGTGAAAAAGTTGGCTTAAAGTTCAACATTCAGAAAACTAAGATTATGGCACCCTGCCCAATCACTTCACGACAAATAGATGGGGAAATAATGGAAATAGTGACAGACTTTATTTTGGGTGGCTCCAAAATCACTGCAGATGGTGACTGCAGCCACGAAATTAAAAGATGCTTGCTCCGTGGAAGGAAAGTTATGACCAATCTAGACAGCATATTAAAAAGCAGAGACATTACTTTGCCAATAAAGGTCCATCTAGTCAAGGCTATGGTTTTTCCAGTAGTCATGTATGGATGTGAGAGTTGGACTGTGAAGAAAGCTGAGTGCGGAAAAATTGATGCTTTTGAACTGTGGTGTTGGAGAAGACTCGAGAGTCCATTGGACTGCAAGGAGATCCAACCAGTCCATCCTAAAGGAGATCAGTCCTGGGTGTTCATTGGAGGGACTGATGCTGAAGCTGAAATTCCAATACTTTGGCCACCTGATGTGAAGAGGTGACTCATTAGAAAAGACCCTGATGCTGGGAAAGACTGCAGGTGGGAGGAGAAGGGGACGACTGAGGATGAGATGGTTGGATGGCATTACCACTCAATGGACATGGGTTTGAGTAAACTCTGGGAGTTTGTGATGGACAAGGAAGCCTGGAGCACTGCAGTCCATGGGGTCTCAGAGAGAGTTGGACATGACTGAGCGACTGAACTGAACTGAACTGGGGGACTTCAATACAGTTTCAACAACTGACAGATCATCCAGACAGAAAATCAACAAGGAAACATTGGTCTTGAGACATACTTTAGAACAAATGGATCTAAGACACGTATGGAACATTGCATCCAATGGCAGCAGAACATAATACTCTCTCTGAGCACACGAGGAACACTCTAGCACAGATGATACTATAGGCCACAAAGCAGGTCAGCAAATTTAAGAATACTGAAAGCACATCAAGTATCCTTTCCCACCAGAATGGAGTCTAACTAGAAACTAACTAGAAATCAACTGACTGGAAGAATCCTGGAATATTGACAAATATGTGGAAATTACATAACACACTTCTGAATGACTGATGGGTCAAAGAAGAAACCAAAGGGAAATCTAAAAATACCTTTATACAAATGAAAATGGAAACATAGCATACAAAAACCCAGTAAATGCTGCAAAAAGCAATTCTAAAAGGGAAATTTATAGTGATAAATGTCTACATAAAGAAAAATAAAGATCTCAAACAACTTAACTTTACAACTCAAGGATCAGAGAAAGGAAAATAAACTAAGCCCAAAGCTAGCAGAAGGAATTAAATATTAGAGCAGAAACAAATGGAAAGATATTTCTTTTTCACAAGTTAAAAGAACAAATATTGTTAATATGTCCATATTACCCAATGCCACCCCTATCAAAATTCAATGCAATCTCTATCAAAATCCCAACAGCATTTTTGACAGAATAGAAAGAACAATCTTGCAATCTGTATAGAATGATCAAAGACCTCAAAAAGCCAAAGCAATCTTGAGAAAGAAGAATAAAGCTGGCATTTCCTGATTTCAAGCTGTACTACAAAGCTACAGCAATCAAAACAGTATGGTACTGGCATAAAAAGTGACCCAAGGCAATGGAACAGAATCAGAAGCTCAGAAATACTCACATATATGGTCAACTAATATTTAATAAGGGAGGCAAAAATATTCAGTGGGGAAAAGACAAAAATGTCTTCCACAAATGATGTTGAGAATAATGAAAAACCACAAGCAGAAGAACTGAATTAGACCCCTATTTTATACCAGTGAAATGGACTCAAACATAAGAAATGAAACTATAAAACCCCTAGAAGAAAACATAGGGAAAATGTTTATTATTGGCCTGGGCAACCATTTTTTGGATATGACCCCAAAAACACAAGCAGCTAAAGCAAAATTAATAAATCAGACTACATCAAACTAAAAAGTTTCTGCACAGCAAAAGAAGCAAACAACAAAACAAAAAAGGGACCTATGGAACAAGAAAAAAAAATACTTGCAAACATATATCTAATAAGAGATAAATACCCAATATCAAAAGAACTCATACAATTCAGTATTTTAAAAAAACAACCTGATTAAAAATTGGGCAGAGGAACAGGTATTTTTCCAAAGATGACATATAGATGGCCAAGAAGTACATAAAAAGGTGCTCAGCCTCACTAATCATCAGGGAAACAATATCACCTCTTAATGGGTAAAATGTTGCCAAAAAGGCACGAGGAAGTGTTGGTGAGGGTGTAGAGAAAAGAGAACCTTTCTGCATTCTCAGTGGGAATGTAAACTGTAGAGTCATTACGGAAAACAACATGATGTTTTCTCAAAAAATTAAAAACAGAACTACTATAGGATCCAACAATGCCACTTCTGGGTATGTATAAAAAGGAAATGAAAATAGGATCTCAAAGAAATGTCTGCATCCCCATGATCACTGCAGCATTGCTCACAACAGCCAAGACAACACAACAATCTAAGTGTCCATCAGCAGATAAAGAAAATGTGGTACACACACACACACACAGACATATACATATACACATACACAAATACATACACACATATACACACACGCATACACACACAGACACACACATACACACACATGCGCACACATTTGTGCGCACACACACACACACCCTCAGTCATTAAAAAAAGAAGGAAATCCTCCACCTGTGACAAAACAGATGAAATTAGAGGGCATTATGCTAAGTGAGGTCAGTCAAAGAAACAGATACAACATGCAGCGCCGTTTACAGGTGGGACCTGAACCATCACAGAAGCGCAGAGCAGACTGGCCGTCACTCCGGGCTTGGCAGAGGAGAAAATGGGGAGACGCCAATTAAAGGGGGTAAACTAGCAGCTGTAAGATGAGTACCTTCTGGGGATCTAATGTACAGCATGATGACCACAGTTAAAGATACCGTATATGTATGCTTTCTCACCACAAGAGAAACAGTGAGTATGTGAGGTGACGGATATGTCGACTAACATTATTTCACTATACATGTATCAAATGATCACTTGTACACCTTAAGCTTATGTGC
>CM035271.1:103283332-103299531 GCA_020226075.1 Hydropotes inermis | reverse complement strand
TATATGTCAGTTATTTCTCAATAAAGCTGGAAAATAAAACAGGATAAAATAAAGCCAAGTCAAATTTGAATTATGATTCCACTATAAATGGTTCTGTAACCTCGGGTAAATTACATCATTTCTCTGCTTCAGTTTCCTCATCTGTAAAACAGGGATCACAAGTTAAGAACTAACCCATAGGATAGTTATGAGTGTTAAGTTATATGTCAGTTATTTCTCAATAAAGCTGGAAAATAAAACAGGATAAAATAAAGCCAAGTCAAATTTGAATTATGATTCCACTATAAATGGTTCTGTAACCTCGGGTAAATTACATCATTTCTCTGCTTCAGTTTCCTCATCTGTAAAACAGGGATCACAAGTTAAGAACTAACCCATAGGATAGTTATGAGTGTTAAGTTAGCTTTCATATACAAATCAGGTTAAATTGCACCTGGTGTGGTAGGCAGAATGGCCTCCCAAAGATGTCCATGTCCTAATTCCTGAAATCTGTGAATCTGTCACTTTACATGGCAAAGAAGACTTTGCTGATGTGATTAACAAGATTTTTGAGATGGAGAGACTGTCCTAGAATATTCAGGAAGTCCAAACATAATCACATAAAATGGAAAAGGTGACAGACAGGTCAGAATCAGAGGTGACACGGAGACAGAAGAGGAAGTCTGAGTGATGCTGAGCTGGAAGGGGACCTTAGAGCAGTGAGCACGCACAGACTCCAGAGGCTGAAAGAGGTGAGGAAACAGATTCTTCCGTAAAGCCTCCAGAAAGAGGCAGTGCTGCCAACATCTTCATTTTAGTCAAGTAACACCTATTTCAAACTTCTGACCTGCAGAACTATAGAATAATACATTTTTTCTTGTATAAGCCACTGTTAGTTGTGATTTATTAGGAAACTAACACACCTTCCTTAACTACACTAAATCCCTTGACTGTAAGGAACACAAAAAAATGTGGCAAATTCTAAAAGAGATGGGAATACCAGACCCATACCTGCCTGCTGAGAAAACTGTATGCAGGTCAAGAAACAACCGTTAGAACTGGACATGGAACAAAAGACTGGTTCAAAATTAGAAAAGGACTGCAACAAGGCTGTATATTATCACTCTGCTCATTTAACTTATATGCAGAGTACATCATGCGAAATGCCAGGCTAGATGAAGCACAAGCTGG
Organism: Hydropotes inermis; assembly: GCA_020226075.1. Lineage (NCBI taxonomy): Eukaryota > Metazoa > Chordata > Mammalia > Artiodactyla > Cervidae > Hydropotes > Hydropotes inermis. The sequence continues at coordinate 103,298,361 of CM035271.1, read as the reverse complement.
AATCAAGATTGCCGGGAAAAATACCAATAATCTCAGATATGCAGATGACACCACCTTTATGGCAGAAAGTGAAGAGGAATTAAAGAGCCTGTTGATGAGAGTGAAAAAGCTGCCTTAAAACTCAACATTCAGAAAAAGATGATCATGGCATCACTTCATGGCAAATAGATGGGGAACCAATGGAAACAGTTACAGACTTTATTTTCTTGGGCTCCAAAATCACTGCAGATGGTGACTGAAGACATAAAATTAAGACATTTTCTCCTTGGAAGAAAAGCAATGACAAACCTAGACAGCAAATTAAAAAGCAGAGGCATTACTTTGCCTACAAAAGTCTGTCTACTCAAAGCTTTTGTATAGGCAAAGCTATGGTTTTTACAGTAGTCATGTACAGATATGAGAGTTGGACTATAAAGAAGGCTGAGCACCAAAGAATTGATGCTTTTGAACTGGGATGCTCAAGAAGACTCTTGAGAGTCCCTTGGACTGCAAGGAGATCCAACCAGTCCATCCTAAAGGAGATCAGTCCTGGGTGTTCACTGGAAGGACTGATGCTGAAGCTGAAACTCCAATACTTTGGCCACCTGATGTGAACAGCTGACTCATTGGAAAAAATCCTGATGCTGGGAAAGATCGAAGGCGGGAGGAGAAGGGGACGACAGAGGGTGAGATGGTTGGATGGCATCACTGACTCGATGGACACAGGTTTGAGCAAGCTCTAGGAGTTAGTGGTGGACAAGGAAGCCTGGCGTGCTGCAGTCCATGGGGTCACAGAGTCGGACACGACTGAGCGACTGAACAACAACAACAATGCAGCTGGCAGAGAGCTGACCTATACGGAGCTCAGCAAGCATCCGTACCATTGCAGGCAGTGTAAGGACATCTGTCCAAATGTGTGTAGGAGAGGCGGAGGGCTGGGAGCGTAAAGAGCTGAGAGCTTGTACCATGGGGCAAGGAAGGTGAGACCATGTGACTTTATAAGCTGCTTTCCCAGGGGTGCTGTGATCTAACAAGATTATATATTATGTTTACATAAAGGAGGTGGGAAAAGACATGGTTAAAAATGTTTTCCCAGGAAAGAAACACCCATACCATCAGTGTGGACACTTTGGAATCAAAGAACAAAAAGCACTTAAAGCTCCTCTGTACTGTGGGGAAGCAGTGGAGTTAAGAGGTGACTGCGGTTTGCCCAGTAAATACCAGGGCAACCAGGCCAAGGAGCCCGAGGTGGAGAAATGTGAGCACATCTGCCAGGATAGATGAGCCGAGGGGAGGGGGGCACCAGGAAAGGGAGAAAAACGGCCCCTAATTTTTGCTGAGGCAGCTGGGGAACTGAGAGGGTGGGGGCGGCAGCCTAAGAAATCAGGACACGCTGGGGAGGAACAGGAGCCATCAGACAGCTCAAGGGTGGTGTCACACAGACAGGCACTCTGAACGGCAGGAGAAGGTGTGAACCTGAGTGGTCAGTACCAAAGTGAACTTAAAGCAGTGGCGACAAATGGGATCACCCAGAGAGAGAGTGCATAGATCTGCCTTTTATCATTTTGTGAAAGGCTCACCAGGCAATTTGCACACATCCTCAGTTAAGAGCCACTGCACTAAAGCTAAATATAGGAACAGTGATTTGGTAAAAGAGAGTCCGCATTCCTAGCAGGTGTGGCACCGTAACCGCCACAGCCCAAGGCAGTTAGCTGCTGTTGAACTGTTCAGAAAAACCCTCCCATTGAGTCAGATCTCAGGCTCTCAACAGGGAAGCATTTTGGTCTGACTGAATGAGAAGTCACCCAAGTGACCACCTGCCCCTTAAGATGCGCACTGCTCAGGCCAGGAAGAGTGTGAACTACAGGGGTGGCCACAGTCATTCATGCAGCTCTATCAAACAAGCCACAAACCAACTACTGATGGCTCGCCATGGTTTCCCAAACCCAGGGCTTATCATTCCTGAAGCTCTCCCAAGGTACTGTCTTTGTGCTTCTACTTGTCCATCCAAGGAAATAAACGCCCTCATGATGTGAGCACAAAGAATACTTAATTACATACCACCCTATCAAAACACAGGGGCCAAGGCACTCTCTGCCCCAGAAACCATCCCTCATAGATCACGCACCTGCCAAGGCGCTACAGTCACAAAGGCAGCGTGCTGGAGCGCCAAGTCACTCTGAAGGGGGGAGCTGGGACTCCACATCCACCAGCCCTTACTTCCTGCAGGGGGCCCGAAAGAGTCACGGCTGCATGTGGACAACCACTCTGCAGCTGCTGGACTCCCTACAAAGCCCCGACCCAGAAAATCAGCAGGCCTGGTCCTCGTGATCCCATCCTCTCCACCTCGCCAAGCACGGTCAGCACCCCAGCTGGCAGCAGCACTCCGCAGGCTCTGGGACACAGCTTTCCTTCCCCTCCGTGGGTTTCCAGTGTTCCCTGAGGTCAGAACCCAGCCGCCCCCACCCACACTAGCCCAACGCACCTACACAGAAACCACCTCCTGTTCAGGCAACATTTTAGGCACAAAGGCACTGTACAAAGTGAAGTTCTGCAAAACGGGCATCTTTTTAAAAATGATTAGAGAACAAGGGCTTGTAGATAGCACAAAATGTTTCAGCTCTAAAATATTTTCATACAGTACAATTTTATTACTTTCAAATACATTTAATAACTACAATTGACACTAGCAAATTAGGTGCTGACTAACAGAATTCTTTCTTTAATTCCACACTTTGCAAACTGTTCTAAGGAACATTACTTTTCTTTATATTTTGCAACATTTTAAAAAACCACACTGATTTTTCTTCTAAAACATTTCATATTTTAATGGAATTTCTATTCTTAAATATAGCACTCGGAAATAATATGTCAACATTGTATCCCACCCAAGAACCTGCATAAAAGTTCATGAGACACACTTTCAGAATGCAAAAATTCCCAGAGAACCAGGGTTATACATCATATATTTATCTCATCAAAGACTCCTGGTCTATGTTGTTAATCTGTCTCATATTTTTTTGACATATGCCTGTCTTTGTACACAAGGGTTATTATGCATGATCGATTTATACTACCTAAACTCATTTTCCATGAAGGAGAGGCATATATTATATTTTAGGTTCTCCTAATAAAAGTTCTATCGACATAATTTCACACAAATAGTTTTGAGAAACATGATTTTAATGTAAAAAGAGAGTAACTGCCAATAATGGAGAAAGCAAAACAACCTAAACAGCATTAGCCTATTAAAATAAACGCAGCTGTCATGTCTAAGACAGTTTTTCACACACAAATTGTTCAGGGGAGCCTTCTGAAGGCAGGACTGTAGTAAGTAGTCTACCTTCAGTCTTCTTTATACTAACCATTTCCTGAATAAGCCCCTCTATTCCTTACTCACAAGAGACAGGTGTTTAGACAAGCCCCATCTTAATTATTATAAATTCTGAATTTCCTTACTTTTATTTACAAGCATCAAAGATTCTAAAGTTTTACCAATCCTTTCCTGCTGCTGCTGCTGCTGCTGAGTCGCTTCAGTCGTGTCCGACTCTCTGCGACCCCACAGATGGCAGCCCACCAGGCTCCGCCGTCCCTGGGATTCTCCAGGGAAGAACACTGGAATGGGCTGTCAATTCCTTCTCCAGTGCATGAAAGTGAAAAGTGAAAGTGAAGTCGCTCAGTCATGTCTGACTCTTAGGGACCGCATGGACTGCAGCCCACCAGGCTCTTCCGTCCATGGGATTTTCCAGGCAAGAGTAGTGGAGTGGGGTGCCATTGATCCTTTCCTAGTGACTTTATAAAAATCGGTATGATAGCGAACAGACTTGTGGTTGCCAAGGGGTGGGGGATGGATGAGGAGTTTGGGGTTAGCAGACACAAATTACCACACATAAACAAGAAGGTCCTACTGCATAGCATAGAGAACTATACTCAACATACTGCAACAAGCCATCATGGAAAAAAACATGAAAAATAATGTGAAAATATTATATATAACTGAATCACTTTGCAGTACAGCAGAAAGTAACGCAACACTGTATATCAACTATACTCCAATAAAATAATTGTTTTTTAAAAGAAAGGGTCTGAACCAGCTGCTCCACAAGGGTGCAGAGGGGCATGATGCCTGCCGTGGGCACAACAAATGTGATAGTGTGAGGCACGCGGCATTTCACATACAGAAATGTAAAGCAGCAACCTGCGAAATATCATACTATCAGCTACAAAAGATGAGTCAGAGATAAACATTTGTTGGGTTCTTCATTTTTTTTTAAACAATTACTAGTTAAATCTCCCCTGAAAGTCACAAGAACTATCTTGCATCTTGAGTGCTGTCATTCGGCCCTAAAAATTTTCAAGAATTGCCCTGAGGACCAAAACAGTTCTTCAGTTTGGGGTGAGAGTGGTGTGGGGGCCAGTCACCAATCAGATGGGAGAGGCTCGCGTTTACTATAAACAAGAGGTAGTTGGGGGTGTTCACAGACATCCGAGATCTTCAGACCGACCTTGAGCAGTGAAGCCCTTTAATCTCCTCTCTCTCTCCCTCTCCCTCCTCCAGCCTCCAACACAAACCCGCACACATACTCTATTTTCATTCTTATAACCTAGAAGAAATAATTCCGGACCAGAATTTGGGCCAAAGATGAGATGGGCCTTTTTTCATTTCCTACCAAAATGCTTCTTTGAAATCCTTCTTTGTGATAGCATTATCTGTTCTGAGATATGCTCATCAATAAGCTGGTTTCTGACAATTTGAATACAAGCTGCTGCCTTTCATTAACATCTGCTACACAGTAGTCTTAACCTAGGACGCATGGGTTCTGGCTGTAAGGAATGTTGCTTGGCGCTCTGCTCTATGTTCACAAAGCCAAGTCCCAAGTGCACGCCCCATCCGCCCCTGCGAGGCTCCTCACCGCCTCTCCCTCTGGCACACCAGCCCACTTGGCTATTTCCACGCACAACCACCTCATCACAAGCCAAACTGAACTTGGCTTCCCAAACCAGCTTATCCTTCCAACTACTCCCTTCTGCAAACAGTACAAGCAGTCTCCAAACGCCCCAAAGGACAAAGGTAGGAGAATTTGTTTTAACTCAAGTCACCTATCGTTACCCTTTATCAAATCTGTGAGGGAACCCAGATGCTTCTTTTCACAAAACATCTCCACATTTCCCCTCTGCCTCTTGATTCCAGCCAATTCAACACTGTTACAGGGATTTGCTGCCTCTGTCTGTATTACCGCAAACAGATTCTCAGCTGACCTCCTGCTTCTGAGTCTTCCTACACACTGTTACCAGAAAAATTCAGACTGAATATTCTCTTAGCTCCCTTCCAGGTCTAAAATTTTCTATGCAATTAATTCTCCGTCATTGATTCTCTCAAGCAGCTTCCTGACACACTCAACAATTCTGAATGGTTCACCCCCATCCAACGCATAACTCCCCACACTGGCTCTCAGGGCAATTCACAAACGGATCCCAGACTACCTACTGTGTTTTCCCCAGCTACTCTACAAGTTCAAAGGTCATAAATCAAACCAATCCCCTCACCCCTTCTCACGTGGCCAGGCTCCACGGGGACTCCAAGCCCTTGGAGGTGTGGTGCTTCACACAAGAATGCCCTTTCTCCCTTCCAAGTCCTACTGGATCAGGGAGGCCGAGCCCTGTCCTGTGTCTCAGGGTCAGTGTGATCTAGGCCACTACATGAACCTAGTTCTGAATTCTAAGGCCCCTGCCCTTATCCTAAAAATATGAATTAAGAACATGGACTCTTGTTTTGCTCTTAGTTCCTATACTCCCAGAACCTGCAACACTGCCTGGCACCTAACATGTACTATTTAAAACTGCTCATCAGTAACAACTAGCATTTACTGAGCGTTTGCTATGTGCCAAGAAGTCTTCTAGCTTCTCAAAATTAACTCTTTTAAAGAATAACTAACCATTCAACTGTCTCTAGCTGTCTCACAAATGACAGTTGTGTCTCCACAACTAAGCAGCTCTATCAAAGCAAGGAACATGTCCGGTATGTCAATCACAATCTGCACAGTACCTAACGCACAGCGAGTCAGCAAACGATGCTGGCGACAGCACAACAGGAAGCCCCCTGAATCACGGGACAGCAAGCATGTCGCAAGGATGCTGCAACAAGGTACGGGACACAAATCAAAAGAGACAAAATGACCGCTGAGGTCCAGTCTACACATCTCTGTCCTTATCTGAGAAATCAAATACTGAATTACCAACCCTGGAAGGACCTGCCCAACTCCAAAACTTCCATGATGTTTTCGTATGACTTTTCCGGGATTCTGATGACTGCTGAGAGAATGACGACCTCACTGGATTTTAAAACATGCACATTCAGGATTACTTTATGCAGAAGAGAACTCTGAGAATGATTCATACTGTCAGGCTTCCGTCCTCTAATGCTCCAAGGGTAAAATTGTTGCCACAAAAGCCGAGACCACACCTGCGGCAGGTAAGAGCGGGCAAGCGCTGCAAAGGGCGCCCTCAGCTCAAAGCATAGCTGCACTCTGGAGAGGAAAAGCTCCTCGCCTCCCGCCACAAGGCTAAACACCAGCAGGCCTGGGAAAAACACGCATTTACAAGAAAATGGCCATCGGCAGGTCCCCTGGCTCTCTAGACCTGCGATTCAGGACAGTGAGGTTCACTGGTAGGATCAGGCCTCACTTGAGACCTGCTCTGCCTCTCCAAAAGGCGTTTCATTTTCTCTAGACTCCTGAAGGCGACGACATGCAAAGGGAGCCAGTGTGGAAATCTATTTACATATGAAAAATGAATATGTTTTAAAATGAGGGTAAAAACTTTAAGTTGCATCACTCAATGAGATGTATTACACCTGTTTTGTTGATGTGAAATGTACTGCATTCTAATGGTGACAGCCAAGTCTCTGAGGATGTAAATGGAAGAGTGGCCTGTGCCACAAGGAATGATGAAAATCACACATAATCTTTAAGAAGCATGAAGACAGCTCAGAACCAATGGAATTCATCACTCCTGGACAAACAGACTAGCACAGGGCCTGCTGACACCCTGGAAGTCAGTTCCTCGCCTCCACACTGACCAATCCTCGGGCTCCCATAGATGACGGCCTGGATCTGGCCAGAGTTCTGGCCTGGATCTCTGGCTTATGAAGAAGATACCTGGACTTGGGCAATCTAAGCAGTCAGATTAAACTCAGGATTCAGCCCACCTGTGAATTACAACAAATCTAAAATGCAATAAAGTCACAGTTTGCATCTCAAGACTATGGATCAATTTTGCATAGTTCATGCCCCAGAACCCTCCATCCCAGAGCAGTCACAGGGTAAGAAATCTTTAGGTGGGAGCAAAGAAACAAATGAAACATGTCAAGCATATCAGTGCTGTAACACAGAAGTTCCCCAAGGACATCTGAAAAATCCATGAAACATGCAGACAACAGGAGTTTTAAACAATACTCTCAAAACACAAACTAAGTTTGAATAATGCTAACCTAATAACCAGCTTACAAGAATTTTGTTTGTTTTTAATTAGCCCACACTGTTTGCTTCCCATGTGAATGACAGAGAAACACAGTTTAAAGAAGGGGTTGGAGAGCTTCTGCAAAGGGCCAGACAGTCACTGAGGCTTTGTGGGCTCCGCTGCTTTCATCCCAACCACCCGTTTCTGCCCTGGTAACACAAACACAGCCAGAGACGATTCGATTCAGAGGAACAGGTGTGACCACGTCATGAACTATTTAACCATGTAAAAATGTAAGCTCCAGTCTCACACTGTGGTCCTACAACAGGGGGCAGGCCCGACTGGGCTGAGTTACCTGACTTCGCCAGAGTTCAAGCCCAGAGGCCTGGGAAAAAGAAGGAAGGAGAGCACGTGCCCAGAATGTCACTCTTGCCCTACCCCATCTCCACCCCCTTCTTTAAAAAGCCTAGTTAGGACAAAATGAAGTGAACAGGAAGAAGTCTCCAACAGTGACTTTCTAGTTTCCTTCCCAGCTTTTTCTGATCTCAAGAAGGAATAAAAAATGCAGTAACCAAAGTCATCAGAATTAGAAGAAATAAAACAAGTAATACTCTGAAGAAAGTAAATAGCTTGCCTGAGAAAGTTTCAGACCTCTCAAATTATTTTTGCATAGGCCTTTCATACTACCTTATTACTAATCAATATATTTTATCTTCCTGTGCTAAAAGGCAAGGGGAATAAATCTAAACCTTTAAGTTTGCATAAAGGAAAAGATGGCTTATTTACTATCATTTGATCAAAAGTTCTTCTCAGAATAAAAAACTTGCCCAATTATTTTTTAATTATTTCATTATAAAAATATTCTGTTTTTAACTTCCATATGAACATAATCTACTCTTGCATTTTTTGTAACATATTGTAATGAGGAATCCTAAAAATGTAAGTGAATTTGGGACATCTAGTTAAAGGACACATTTCAGTCATGGGAAAAAAAAGCTAGTTATCCCTGAGTGTTAGAATTAAACCTTTTGATTTAAATATAAGACATTGTCATATAAACTTAAACTTTATAAAACATAAAACTCCCAGAAGAGAACACGGGCAAAACATACTGTGACATAAACTGCACCATTGTTTTCTTAGTTTCCCAAAGCAGTAGAAATAAAAGCAAAAACACACAAATGGACCTACTCAAACTTACAAGCTTTTTTGCACAACAAAGAAAACCATAAACAAAAAGACAACCTATAGACTGGGAGAAATGATGTGCAAACAATGAGACGGACAGGGCTTGATTTTCAAAATATACACATAGTTCATACAACGAGAAAACACAGTCAGAAAATGAAAAGAAGACCTAAATAGACACTCCCTCAAAGAAGACACACAGATGGCCAATAGGCACAAGAGAAGAGATGCTCAACATCTCTAATTACTAGAGAAATGTAAATCAAAACCACAAGAAGTACCACCTCACACTGGTCAAAATGGCCACCATTAAAAAGTCTACAAATAAGAAATGCTGGACAGAGTAGGATAAAAAGGGAACCCTCCTACACTGCTGTTGGAAATGAAAACTGGTGCAACTCCTATGGAGAACAGGAGGGAGGTTCCTCAAACAACTAAAAAGAGAGTTGCCACGTTATCCTGAAATCCCATTCCTGGGTATATATACAGACAAAACTATAATTTGAAAAGATACATGTACTCCTATCTTCATACTAAGTTAGTTGCTCAGTTGTGCCCAAATCTTTGCAACCCCACAGACAGTAGCCTGCCAGGCTCCTCTGTGCATGGAATTCTCCAAGCAAGAGTACTAGAGTGGGTAGCCTATCCCTTCTCCAGGGGATCTTCCTAACCCAGGGATCAAACCTGGGTCTCCTTCATTGCAAGTAGACTCTTTACCATCTGAGCCACCAGGGAAGTCCCTTATGTTCACAGCAGCACTATTTACAATACCTAAGACAGGGGAAAAATCTAAATGTCCATCTGCAGATGAACAGGTAAAGAAGATGTGGCACACACACATATCATGGAGTATTACTCAGAAATTAAAAAAAAAAGGATGAAATAACGCCATTTGAAGCTACATGGATAGACCTAGAGATTATCATACTAAACAGAGTCAGAAACAGAAAAACAAATACTGTATGATATCATGTATATGTGCAATCTAAAATATGACACATACACACTTACCATGAAACAGAAACAGATCCACAGAAAGAGAATAGACTTGTGGTTTCCAAGGGGGTGGGGGGCAGGGTTGAACTGGGACTAGCAGAGGCAAACTATATATATAGAGAATGGATAAACAACAAAGCCCTAATGTATAGCCCAGGGAACTATATTCGGTATCCTACAATAAACTACAATGGAAGAGAATATGTAAAAGAACACACACACACGTATGTATAACTGAATAGACTTTGCTATACCCCAGAAACTAGCATAACACTGCAAATCAACTCTGATTAAAAAAAACAAAGAATTGAGCCTTTTATAACTTTTTCCTAAAATGCAAAATTACAACATAGTGCGATCGGCATAAAGAATATGTCTTTGGCGAGAGTGAAGTCAAAGAGGTTTTCAAAAGGGTTGATTTTTCCTCAGGAGGCCGTTTAGCAATGTCGGGAGGCATTTCTGGTAGCTCCCAGTTGGAGAAAGGTGTTTCTAGCATCCCGTGGGTAAAGTCCAGGGATGCTGCTAGACTCCCTAGGATGTGTACAACAGCTCCCCACACTGAAGACTGCAGCCACCGACGTCAGCAGCGAGGGCAGTGAGGCAGCCAGAGGGGGGGCACGCACATGTCTAAACCAGGGTTCGCCAAGGGTGAGCCTTTCTTTAGAAATAGTTAACTTTACAAATTCAACATAAAACACTTACCAGCTACCAACTATGCACTGGGTGGCATAAGAGTATAAATAACATTACCTTAAACTAAGTACACTGTCTCACAGAAAAACTACATTGTAACCTCAGGAGACTGAATTTAGACCATTCAAATTATTTAATTCTTCCCTATCATAAAGCAAATTCAGCAATACCCAAGCACTAGGTCTGAAATCCATTTCAGTACAATCAACCCTCAAACCTGTTTGAACCTAAACATGGTTTCGACCTTAAAAATAGCAGTTTTGCTATTAACTATTAACACCTATTACTGAAACAGAAACCCGTTTTAGCTAAAATGGTCTACCTCCTGTCCTGATCAACTTGCTAATCACAACTATGAACAGAAGCAAAATTTGCTCTTTAGAGTTCCTCCTCCTCTCTTGAGTTCTCCATTTCCTGTAAAAGATGGTACTACCAGGACAGAAGGTACAATCCAGCAGCTGGAGATGGTATCCTAGTTGTTGAATATCCTCCTGTTTTCTTAAAGATTACCATGGAAATGAGGGAACAACAAGGGAAAACTAAAACTGTTGGATTTTAAAAACTAAGAGCAAAGCAGGGAATCAGCAGCAGCTACTGATCTACTCCTTTTGGGAAAATCTCAACACTTAGTCCAGTCTGTTAAAAAAAAAAAAAAAAAAAAAAAGCCAAACTTTTAACAGCTATCACCAACAGCAATAGCTGACTTAAAAACAACAAATAAAAGTGGTAATTTTAATCAATGTATTATCCACAGCCCAGATATCCCTTAATGCTAATTAAGGAGTCACAGAGAAAATCTCTTTTAGATAAACAAGATTGCAACATCTCCCAAGCAAAAGTATTTGGTTAAATCCTAAGAGCAGTGCTGATCTGGAAATAAAACATTGAATTCAACTTAAAAATTAATAAACTTAAGCTTTCAAACCGGATGCAGTCCTGAGTGTCTGTCCATAGGAAGACCCTTTAGCCTTAGTGAAACACGCAGGTAAGAGAAGTGCTGAAGGACTGCTGGACTCGGGAGGAGGAGGAGACCAACTCTCTTCAGGGGCTTTCCTGTTCGTTTACTCATTTCTCTGAAATCCCTGGATGTCACCCTGATCAAAGTTCCATCACTTCCCAGAAGTCACAGATCTCAAACAGAAGACCTCAAGAAGTGAAACAAACTCTCTGAGACACACCTGCACAAACCCCAGGCACAAGTGCCATAGTTTATAAACGGAGTGCACTGGAGTGTGGAGAAGCAGAAAAGATCATATTTTTCTATTTATTACCCTTAAGAGTCACAGATTTTAAAAACAAGAAAAAAAAACTGGGGAACTGAGGTCAACTTTTATTAAATATATATTATGTTAACTCTTAAGAAAGTAGTAGTGATGTAAAGTGTTCTAGCATATTTTTACGGTTGTATTATATTTTCACAGTCACAGTCAAAAAACAAAAAAGGCAGAAAAGTCTCTCTCTACCAGTGCCTTTCTTTTTTTTTTCACCAGTGCCTTTCTATCAGATACTTAAAGACATTCACACTTTGTCACTTGATAAATGTTACCTTGGCACAAAGATAAAACCTGAACTTCAATTTTACATTTTCCATCAATCTCAATCTCTGAACTTTCAAGAGGTAAAATTAATCCCTATATCATATGCTATACTAAAAATTGATAATTTGTTATACACAACCTGAGTCATTAATTCTCCAGAGCCAAATATAAGACATTAATAGGCCATCTGCTTAAACACAATGTAGATGGTAAGCAGCCTGTGAAATCTGCTTATGGGAAGTGATGAAGAATTTCAGGAACACCTTAACAGTGTTTCTCCTTTCCATTTGCTTCAATTCTTACATTATCTCAAAGCATATTCAGGGCATTAGGCCCCAGTCAACCTCTCATTCAGAGTGGAATTTTTATTAATTTTTCTAGCTGAGATTTATTAACCCTGAAATAAGACACACAAAAGCTACTGTTGCCTCAAGGCTTCAAAGGAATCCCTCCCAGAAACAGAGGAAAGCCTCCTAAGGACTATATCCAGGGTAGAGAAACTGGAGCACCCAGAGTTGGGCTTACTTCCACCCGAGTCCGGCCAAGTGGTGGAGAACACAGACCTGTGGGAGGAGGGAAGAAGAACGAAAGCTAGAATAACCAGCACACACACTGCTCTCAACTGAAGACAGTTTTAAAACATACCTTGTTTACATGATGGACCATGTAAGGTTCCATGTTAACTGGAAGAAACTAAAATGGACAATTCAGAGCAAATCAATCCCTTCCTAGAGAAACCATTTTACTAGACACCAAAAGTGGTTTACAGTGACTGACTACCTTAAAGAATTCAATACCCAAACTCATCAAAGAAATATAATTTAGTGCCACCTAGTTTTGCTGTTTGGTATTCTCATCAGATTAAGGTTTACACAGACATTAGAAGGAGTGAAAAAAATAAAAATCAACTCAAATGCTGGGATGCTATGCTGCATAATGGTTTCCATTATAACATCTACGTCTCAAATGAGCTAGAAGATATTGCAGGAGAGGTACAAATCTCAAGCACTAAAGGTTTCATAAAAAGGAGCACATTCAGTGGTCCAGAACTGAACCCACAATATCTCTCAGGTATGCCTGTACAATATGTATGTGTTTATGTGTGTAGTATACATGTGTGCATGCTCAGTCGAGTCCAACTTTTTTCGACCCCATGGACTGTAGTCCGCACAGCTCCAATGTCCATGGGGATTCTTCAGGCAAGAATGTTGGAGTGGGTTGTCATTTCCTCCTCCAGGGGATCTTCCTGACCCAGGGATGGAAGCTGCATCTCCTGCGCATTGGCAGGTGGATTCTTTACCGTTGAACCACCTGGGAAACTCTATGCCTATACTATATGACCCAGAAATTGTACTTCTGGGCATTTTTCACAGAGAAATAAGAACATGTGTTCACACAAAAACTGTATGTGAATGTTTGTAATGTCCATAGAAGCTTTATTCAAAATAAACTATCCCAAACTGGAAACAATCCAGATGTCTTTCAGCTGGATGAATGGTTAAACAAACTATGCTCTGTCTATGGAATATTACTTGCTAGTAATAAGGAAAAAAATAAAAATGAAAAAATAACAACATGAAAAATAATAAGGAACAAACATGTAATAACCTGGATGTCTCTCCAGAGATTTACACTGAGTGGAAAAAGCCAATCCCCAAAGGTTGCACACTATGTGATTTCACTAGTTATTCTTGAAATGACAAAATTATAGAAATTGAGGAACAGATGAGTAGCTGCCAGGGGCTAGAAGGGGAAGGGATAGGAAGGAAGTGGTTGGAGCTATTAAAGGGCAATGTAAGGGGTACTCGTGGCAATGGAAATATTCTGTATCTTCACTATATCAAGATATCAATATCCAGGGTGTTACCCTACAGTTTTGGAAGATGTTATGGCTGGGGGAAACTGTTAAAGGATACATATTGTCTCTTTGTATTATGACTTATACTTGCTTGTGACCCCACAATTCTTTCAAAATCAACAAATTTTTTAAGAGCATCAAAGGAAAAAAAAAAAGCAGCAGCACATTCATTGGGGCTTCGTATTAAAAATTCCTTTTAAAAAAAGTCCTATGCTAAGAAGCCACAGAGCACCACGCTCTATTTTCTACAAGGACGCTGGGGCCTAAGCAGCAGGCAAAGGGTCACTAAGAGGCAGTACAACACAGTGGCTGAGGGCTTAGGCTCCGAAGGCTGCCTGCTGAAGCCTCAGCTCTTAGCTGGGTGACTTTGGGCAAGTTACCCTCTTCACGCCCGAGCCTCCTCACCTACTAGGTGGTGACTGTGTGAATGCAGTTTATCAAGTAAGACTAAAACACAGAGACTAGTATCAGACATACATGGGTATAAGAATATTTATCCACTCCACCTGCCTGGGGATTCAGTGGCTCTTCAAAACTACATCAGCAAAGGTGTCTTTTGCACTAAAACCCCAGTATGAAAATCTAAGAAAGACAAACTTAAGTATAAAAAGTTCCACTTTCCAAACCGTCTCCCCCTGCACACAAAACAAAATTCACAGAGGGCCTTTTCTTCCAGCAGTTACTATCACTTTCCATTAAATCCTTTATGTTCTAAGCAGAACTTCAGTCCCTTGATGAGAACTAGGGCTGGATGCTAAAATATTAGAATTAACTTCACCTAAGACTTTCTAGAGACCAAATGAGTCACTCACTTCTTTAGAAATAGTCAAATGTCAAGGTTGCCAGAGAAGCCAACCTCAGATGTTTGCATAAATCATTTCCAAGTGATCTTCAAGTCAAACCCAAAGGATATTACTCAAGATAACATTCTGAGTAAGATCAGTTTTTATGGTTTTTCCTGTAATGGAGAAAATTCTAAAAGTGGGACTACTGGGGCGAAAATCACATTAAGTTAAGCCCCAAAATTATACAACATATTTTAGAAAGGTTTAAAACTCCAGGGTGTCACCGCTCCCCCCCACTTTTTTTACTGTTTATCCAGTCTCATCAACAAGCACTGGACAAACTCTAAACTCCGTATTTAACGATACCCATAGTGCCCATCCCGCCGTATTTTCTCCATACTACTACCTAAAAGTGTAGAGAGCAAGGCGACTGCAGCCCTCAGAACAGAGCCACTGCTGCGCATCACTACGCCATTACCAGGTAACAGGTCCTGCTCAGCCATTGGCTGGCACCACAGTGGGCCCCGCCCACTG
>CM035271.1:103249723-103278332 GCA_020226075.1 Hydropotes inermis | reverse complement strand
GCCTCCCTTTCGTCGCCCCGGTCTCCTGACCTCGAGGCCCAGGCCTGAGGGACCGTGGGCAGAAACTCGTGAGGAGAAGGGGGCTGCGCGTTGTGCTCAGACCCAGCCTTGCCTCCGTTGCCTCCCTGACTTCTGGTCAAACCTGAGGGCAGGAGCCCCCCGACAGGTATCGACACCCGGCCACAAAACCTGAGAGAAACCGGCCTGTGCCGGCCGTGTGTCCATTGCGGCTCGGCTCAGCTCACCCTTTTTGGCTGCACTGGGAAAATGGATCTGGGCCTTGTGAAGTGAGCGTTCCTCTGCCAGCAGAGGCGGACGCCTTGTCCGTGGAGAAGGCTGAAGAGACCCTCGGGGAAGAGCTGCGTCTTCTGCCAGGTTTTGCTGTGTCGGCAGGCAGGCAGTGGCAGCATACCTTGCTCTCCCCGTACCACGCTCCTGTGTTGCTCAGGGGCCAACGGTTAGCTGGCACTTCGCCAGCTCTTTATTTCAGTCAGTTCAGTCGCTCAGTCGTGTCCGACTCTTTGCGACCCCATGGACCGCAGCACGCCAGTCCTCGCTGTCCATCACCAACTCCCGGAGTTTACCCAAACTCATGTCTATCTAGTCAGTGATGCCATCCAACCATTTTTGTAGTAGAGGGGCTAAAAATAGACTCGACCTCCTGAATAACTTTCTGAGCACCCTGAAGGCAAGATGCAAGATTCATAGCAAGCTCCAGAGGGCGGATTTTTCTCGCGGAATAGCACCGCAGTGTTTCATCGGCCATGCAGTGGGCCAGGCCCTGCTCTCCCCAGTCAGGTCTGGGTCTTAGCCCTGGGAAGGACAGGGGGAGCTCATCTTTAACAACTCTGTCTCCCAACCCCAGGGTTATTTATAAGTCTGACTCCTTATAGTGGCTATTTCTGTATTTTCACTCATCTTACTAGTGAATCTCTCATTAGTCCAAAACCTTGTCGTAGTTAATAATTCTTTTTATTAAGCTTATTTTATAGTCCCAAAAGATGGTTCAGTTTGATTGGACACCTGGGCTTGAGCTGGGTGCTGAATTCCTTGACAGAATCAAGAGGCTAGGACTTTGTAGTGCCCAGGGCATCTCAATTAACCAGCTGCCTGTGGACTTTGTGGTGCTGGCATACCAAGTGCCTTGGGGCCCCAACTGACAGTTACACCAGACTCTTATGGCTGTGAGGTAACTGTAAGGACTGTGGTGTGAGATGTATTCTTTTGAGTTCCTTTGAATGCTTAAAGAGAGAAATAATAAGCACAGTTTCACATCCATGAGAGGAAGACGTACATCTCTGAACATTTCTGTGGGTGTTTCCCTCAGTAGGCCATGTATGACTATTAATGATGCCACTATTAAGGTGGACTCATTGATAATGATGGGGATAACAAAACCCCAAATTAGCACAGACTACCACCTATGATGTGACTACATCTGCCTTATGAAAGGGCAGCAGGTGTGTACAGGCAATCAGAATGCCTTTGCCCACAGAGAGGCCCTTGGAAAAAGAAAGGCAACCTAAGAGAATGCTATGTGTGCTCAGTCGCTTCAGTGTCCAACTCTTTGCAACCCCACAGACTGTAGCCCGTGGGGCTCCTCTGTCCATGGATTTTCCAGGCAAGGATACTGGAGTGGGTTGCCATACCCTCCTCCAGGGGACCTTCCCAATCCAGGGATTGAACCTTCTGCATTGCACATTTGGATTCTTTACCACCTGAGTCCTCAGAGAAACCCCCCTAAGAGAATACTACTTGGTATTTACTAACAAGAAAAGCTCTAAATCAGGTATCCAAAATCCACCTGAGTCACCACAGTGGATTCTCTCAGTTTTTAGACCTATATCGATTCTCAGACCCAGAACCCCTTGACTGAAGGAGAGTCTGTGTACTCTTTAGGAATTACCTTACACCATTGCCACAGTACATGTTGTAAATGATCCCTCAACCTTGTCCCCCCTAAATGTGTAGCCATATACTAGAGTGGTGCTAGAGTGATTCTGAGGTTTTCTGGATCTCGGATCTGAATTGATGCTAATTCCTGGGGACACACAACACCACTGTGACACTTCAACTAAAGCTGGACTTGATCTTGGTCAGTTGATAGATGAAGCCTTAACTCATATCCAGCTCACACTTGGTCATTAGGTCACTTGATCCACACACCAACTGTGTGATTATTTTGTGAGGTCCAGAATAGGCCATATCCCCATTTTGGCTTTCTTACCCATGGGATGAGGGCCGCTAGAGCAGGAAGAGCTCAGTGGTCGCTCCTGGAAATTTCACTCCCTTACAAGATACTAAAGCGATTGATACTGTTACCAGGTCCAAGCTCATGCTGCTTGCTTCAGGACAAGCCAATAAATCAAGAGACAGTGTATTGAGACAAGGAATAGTGACTTTATCAGAAAGCCAGCAGACCTCGAGGATGGGGGATTAGGGTCCCAGTGAACTATCTTGCCTGGATTTGGATGCTGGTTTCTTTTACAGAGCAAGAGGAGAAGATGAGGAGATAGAGTAAAAATGGAGGATACGTTTTTGCAGATATTTCTAAGTTCTGGCCAGATTCTGGAGGAGATATGTTAATTTCTACCTTCCTGTAGATCTTTACAGGTGAGCCTGGTCAGGATGTTTCTTGCAAGCTAAAAAAGGTATTTTATCGTAAGATCAGTCAAGGGAAGCTGGGCTCCCTGAGATGGGCCATTATGTATACTTTAAGCTATAGGCAACATCCCTTAAGTAATTAACTTACAGCAAAAGTAATAGAATACAAAGGTTAAAGTGAAAGAAATAGACCCGGTATAGAGTCAGCTTTGCTCTTCCCTGTTCAGTGTCACCATAAAAGACTTGGAAAAAAGCACAGGTGCTGATACCTATCTTATTCTCATTTAACTCACCAGTTTGGCCAGTGCAGAAGGAGATCTTAAAAATTGACTGTGGACTATTATAAACTTAGCCAGAAGCTAATTCTAATTGTGGCTGCTATCCTCAGGTGCAATATTTTTACTGGAGCAAATCAACACAGTACCTGATACTTGGTATAGCTACTGATGTGACCCATGCTATCTTCTCTATACTTATTTATAAAAACCCTCAAAAGCTGGCTTTTACCTATCAGGGCCAACAGCACGTTCCTGAGTCCAGGCTTGAACTGCTCACTGCTCAATAGACCAATAAATCAAGAGACAAGTTATTAGAACAAGGAATAGTAACTTTATTCAGAAAGCCAGCAGATTTAGAAGATGGTGGATTAGTGTCCCAAAAAACCATCTTTCTCTAGAACACAGGCTTCTTTTACACTAAAAGAGGAGGTGCAGTTGGTTATTGCAGACTTTTTGGTGTTAGAATCCTTTGTTCTTACAGCTGTCCATGTAGGTCCTATCACAATGTTCTTGTAACACCCAAGAAGAAAATGTTATTCTCTGTTCTGCAACTTTTTATTTCTATGTGAATGGAAAAGTGTTATACTGTTAGTGATGAGAGTCTTGAGAATGGACTGTCTTATTTATTTCAAGCTATGGGCATATCTTCCTCATAGAAAAAGCAATAGAATACAAAGGTTAAAGTAAACGAAACAGATGAACTATCAAGCCAGATTGCTTCTTCCCTATTACAAGTATACCTCTCCATTCTCCTTACTCTAGCCTATGGAAACGTGATCATCTTGACATTCCATGAAACATCACACAGGTTCATTCTGGTGGTTCATAATGACAATAGTAGGGTGATTGGAGATGATAAGCAGGAAGCAGCAAGTATTTAATACACCTTCATAAGATCTATTTGAGCTAGAGGGCATCAGATAATAAAGAATGAGAGATAGCAACTCCAAAATGTTCCTGCCAAGACCCACACCTCAGGGGTGGGATAGCTTCTAGGATAGTACCAGCTGTACGAGGAAAAAGACATTGAGAGACAAGTCCAAGCAGATGGTGTTGGTCAGAAATTATAGGATTGGAAAAATCAGGGACATGGGTGCTGCAGACTTGGGTCGTACCACTCATCTGGCTATGAGGAAGGCAGCAGCACAGCTGGTAGAGGAAGAACACCTGAAGCGCCAGGAAGCTGAGAACTGGGGGAAGACTCAGTAACCTCTCAGCTGTTACTTGTAGAACACCTGGCCTGGTGTCTCAGGATGCTTTGGTAGCTGAATACCCATTCTTAACTTAGATCCTAGACCCTTAGGCCTTAGGACACAGCTCCTTGGTCCTTAGATCTTACACTCAGGACTGCTGACCTTTTGGATGACTTCCACCAATGATGACAGAACAAGATTAATTTTCTGGACATTAATATGGTTGCCCCAGCTGAGATAATTCAGTCCCATGTGCTCTCTGTTTACTAGCTAAGAGAAAATTCTCTTCTATGCTTTCCCCAGACTGTAGCTACTGCTCTGAATTTGACTGTTGTATCTATCACTGTCTCCTGACCCTACTGCCAAATACTTAACAGATGTTCCTTTGGACACTGAAAAATCAAACCTTGACCCACATGTCAACAAAACATTGTTGCTGGACTACAAACCTATTAGCAGAGTCTAGTTTACCTGGAGCAGTTCTTACTGTAAAGGCTAGGCTGGTTGGCTGTGATAGGCAGATTGTTCTCAGAAGCACTGCACCCTGCTCTGCAGGAATAATTTAGGTTTAACCAAGGGCTTTGTCCATCACAAGGAACACAAAATTGACTTGCCCTGATAAATGACTCGAAAACACTCCTAATACAGTTTATGCCCCTAGTAGGGGAGGCACGGCAACCCACTCCAGTATTCCTGACTGGAGTATCCCAAGGACAGAGGAGCATGGCAGGCTACAGTCCGTAGAGTCACAAAGAGTCAGACACGACTAAAGTGACTTAGCATGCATGCATACAGGGCACTACTTCTCAATGTGGACATCAGACTTATACTTGCTTGACAAAAACCAGTATGAACTATCTAATGAAACTGGTTATAGACAACCACATCACTCCTGACCAATCAAAGTAAAGTACATTCAAATGCCAACACCATTGCTGCACTGAGATGAATAAATCAGGGCAGGTGGAGCAATGTACATCCTACATTATAGTGGCTCTCTAAGGTCTGTCTCCGGCTTCCCAGTTGACTCAGTGAGTAAAGATTCTGTCTGCTAATGCAGGAGACACAGGCACAAGTTTGATTCCCTGGATCAGGAAGATCCCCTGGAGGAGAGCATAGCTTTCCACTCTAGTATTCATGGACAGAGGAGCCAGTCCATAAGGTCACAGAGCATGAGACACAACTGAAGTGACTGAGCATGCATGCAAGGTCTTTCTCAGTAGTACTGAGACATGCTTAGCTGGCTTAGCTCTGGTTGGGAGTCTGTTTGCAATTTAGCTTTCAAGTTGGTCTGATCATCCTTCCAGGAGTCAAAGTCTTGGTCACTCTCATCTGAATAGAAAATGTTTGGTCCAAGCCCCTGCAGTTAATCAGTAGAATTAATTAGGTAATCTAATGGGTGGCCTAAATTCATGAAAATAGTATATCTTTCTTGGATGCATGGAAATTTAGGGTTGTAGTTACTAAGAAACAGCTCTGCTAACACTTGACTTCACATAGCTTTACTCAGACCAGACAGCCCAGTCTGAGCAGGGTCTTGGTGGAATGCCCTGTAGTCCCTTCTTGGCCAGGGGAGATAAGCTTGTGAGGAGCTGCCATAAAACCCCTGCTCCTCCATCTCCCTCATCTCAGTTGATCGCTTTGATTCCTTCTAATTGCACCTTCCTGCAAGTACAGCTCTAAGCTGTGTAAGTCTAGAAACTGCCTGGCTGTGGCTGAGACGGCTCTCGGTAGCAGACCTGCCATCGCTCCTGGCTCCGTCTTGGGTCCCCCAGGCCAGTGCCCTTCGGTGGGACTAGTGCTGTGGGGGTGACGCGATGTGGGACTAGAGATGTGGGGGTGACGCGATGCCCATACTGTTTTTGCTGTGCGAGTGATACACTGTCTGAGTCCAGTTTAGCCAGTGGTCACATTAATGGCTATATCTCTCAAGCTGCGGTAAGCCAACCTAGAAGCTTCAGCTGTGACCCTTGGGCTCTGTCAGCTACTGCAGTGTTACTTAGGAGCCGCTCAGCCAGTCACTTAGAAAGGTAGGATTTCCCCCAAACTGAAGAGGGAATAAAGCCAGTACAACTCAGGGGAAAAGACTCATGTGAAAAACTAGGGGTGAGCAGGGGGAAGTCTTTCATATATTGGGGCAACTAAAGGCCATAGGGGTGAAGTGGAGAGAGATTGAAGACACAGGAAAAAGGAGAGTTAAATAAAATATTGAGATAATAGAGAAGAAGGTACAGTGATGGGGATCACCAGTAGGGCTAGTAGAAAGGATCACTCCCAACAGGAAGCCACCCAAGAGGCCTCCTCTCCATTATTTTCTGTCATGCACTCCTGCTATCTTCCAGTCTGTCTCTCACCAGGTCTCCTGCCTTCTCTTATTATCATGACTTTTCCAATATCCCCTGTTTGTGAAATTTTTAAAATTTCAATCTCATACTATTGCCTAAAATCCATCGGTAGTTTCCCAGTACCATCACCTCTGATGCTAATCACAGTAGTATGGACCCTAGGTTCCTTCAAGTTCTGACCTGTGCCTTTGTTTTTATTTTTTTTTAATGAATGCTATTTTTAAAGGTTACTTTCCATTTATAGTTACTTCAAAAGTTGCTTGTATTCTCAGTGTTGTAGAATACATCCTTGAGTTTATCTTATACCCAGTACTTTGCACCTCCCACTCCCCACCCTTTTTTGCTCCCCCCCCCCCACAGATAACCATTAGTTTCTTCTCTGCAACTGTATGCTCTTTTCTGTTTTGCTCACAAGTATGTTGTATTTTTTAGATTCCACATATGAATGATGTCATACAGTAATTGTCTTTCTCTGTCTGACTTATTTCACTTGGCACAATGCCCTCCAAATCCATCCGTGTTGCTGCAAATGGCAAAATTTCGTTCTTTTCTATGGCTGAGTACTGTCTCCTTTTGTGTGTATGTGTGTGTGTGTGTGTAGCACATCTTCTTTATCCATTCATCTGTTGATAGACATTTATGTTACTTCCGTACCTTGGCTGTTGTAAATAATGCTGCTATGAGCATTGAGGTACATGTTTCTTTTGGAATTAGTGTTTTGGGTTTTTTCTGGATATAAGCCCAGGAGTCTGACCTCTGACTTTCTATCCAGCCTGATTGCCTATCATACTTTCACATACAATCTTCACTCGAGTTATGTTGAACAACTTGTCTCTAATGGGCCAGGCAGAGCAGTCTACTGTGTATGGCTGTATACACCACACATTTAACATTTCCAGGAAGCGCCATGCACACTGCTAATACAGTCAACCTGTGTAGTTATTAGAGCTGTCTTCTGGAAGGCGTCAGTAAGCTGTCTTATTCCATTAAAGTTAATATGACAGTTTTGTGACAAATAGAAGTTAAGCACCGCCTTGAAGAGAGGGTCAGTTTTATAAAAACTTGAACAAAGGTGTGCCTCAAATCCTTGTCTTAGTTCTTTTTGTTTAGAATGTCCTTCAGCCTTCTTGTCCACCAGCAAATTCCTACTCATTCCATATAAGGAAACTCAAACACTATCGCTGTATCTCTTCAACTGTGACCAGGTATTTTTTAATAGCTACTCGTCTCATGGTCTGGAAATATGTGTGTTCTTATCCCTCCTCTGAGTTGTCTAGTGGTGGGTTTTTCATATCCGTCTTTATTCACTTGACCCTGAGTGAGCTCATGAGGTGTTCTGGATCAGAGGCAGATTCCTTATTACCCCGCAGTGAGGAGGAGCTGCATGCTGGCCTTTCCCAGCTTGCCCTGGGCCTTACCCCAGGACAAAGTGAAGAAAGCCAGTGGAAGTTTTCTTACATAAGGGGCCAGATACTCTGTAGACAAGGGACAGGGAAAAGTAATTTTTATCTGCTTGTGAAGGTAAAGGGCTTAGCTGTCCCCCTCCCTTTCCTGAGAAGGTCTCCTTTTTAGCCCAGATGTCTTCAGCCTCAGGGCCTCATCCTAGCTGACATTTAAATAACTAGAGAGATGACCCTCCAGTCTCCCCAGCATGTTCAGAACCAGCCTAGGGTCCTTTCCCAGGAAATAATTTTTTGCTTTGGGGAAGATAAGAGAAGTTTTATGAACCCTTTGGATTATAACAGCTACAGATCTAGCCCTTATACTATGAGAAAATGTATCTAGAAAAAGTGAAAGAAAACAGTCTCGATAATGCATACATTTCTATGGCTTAGGAGGCTGAAACCTCATAGGAAAACAAAAAATAAAAAATGTGTGTGTGTGTGAGTCGCTCAGCTGTGCCCAACTCTCTGTGACCCCATGGACTGCAGCCCACCAGGCTCCTCCGTCCATGGGATTTCCCAGGCAAGGATACTGGAGTGAGTTGCCATTTACTTCTCCAGGGGATCTTCGCTACCCAGGGATCAAACCCGTGTCTCCTGCACTGCAGGCAGATTCTCTACCAACTGAGCTCTTCCTGTTTCCAGAAGCCTACATGAGGAAGGCCTCATGTCATAAAGGCTTCTTCTGATTCCTTCTCCAGGACACACAGCTTTTGTCACTTTGAGAAAGTTACATAAATTCTCCAAAGCACAATTTTCTAATGTATCACAATGAGATAATAATAGCTATTTTTCAGCATTTGCTGCAGGACTCAAGAGATAGCACATGACGTGTTAGGAGAGCATTCCCCAGATGCCTTCCATTTCTCTGGGAAAGGGGAAAATGGAATCCACAAGAGCTGAATGGGGTAGAGAACATCTGAAATCACCATCGTGGGAGGTGGAGAGTGGAGTTCACATAGGTCATTGGACAACGTTGGTTTCTTGTGGAGCAAGTCTGCAATTTTCTCTCCCTGGCTTGATGCTGAAGGAAAGTGGACCCTAAGAAGGACATACAAATGACCCTTTCTCCCAGGATTCAAGCACAGTGGTCATCAAGGCTCTTGCTTGGGGCTGTGAACATATATTCTGCCCTTTTCCTATTTTCCCTACCCATTTAAACACATGTTTGCAATGGAGGTTTGTTAAAGTGAGCACTCAATGACATCTTGAATAGGAAAAGATACTGGGTAAAGTTTCAAGAAGGTCTAGCACCATGCTTCTGGAAATGAGAGGCTGTATATCCAAACAGAAGCCTCAGGTTACATTTGGTAATAACTGGAAAATATCTCTCTCACTCTGTCAACTGCTTCTAATCTGCCTGAGGTCTTCAGTTGCCTAGATACATCATATTTGGGGGGAAAGGTTGGAAGGGAGTAGAAACAAAGTTCTTTGTTTTTGTTCAGTTGCCCAGTCATGTCCAACTCTTTGCAGCCCCATGGATTGCAGGGCACCCAGGCCTCCCTGTCCCTCCCCATCTCCCAAAGCTTGCCCAAGTTCATGTCCATTGCATCAGTGATGCCATCCAGTCATCTTATCCAGTGACACCCTCTTTTCCTTCTGCTCTCCCATGTACAAAGTTCTAGAACCTTAGAAAATGTTAATGATTGCACAGAACTATAAAGGATGGAGGATTCAGTTATTGTACTCCCTCTACCTGTTGAAAAAGCAACCTGCTGAGGGTCCTGAGCATCCCTGGACACACCAAAGATGCGGAGCCAAACTATCCTTCACTGGGGTCAGTTCTCAGAGCTGAATTTGCAGCAAGCAACGCTGAGCAACCAATCTCCCAAACAAAGAACTGGATTGCTTACCAAACACTGTGAACACAATTCAATACTTCTTGGCTGTGACAGAAAACCACTGTGTATGCAGCACCCAGCTGGATCCCTCCCCTTAGACCTCATGGGGTTTGGGTTAACATGCTAATGCCACTTTGACACACTCCTCTGTCTCTCCTACAGGCATATTCTGTTTTCTCTTGGCATCCATGAGACAGTAGAAGGCTCCAGTCTCTTCACATGTCCTGAAACTACTCACCTACCTAAGAGTTTCAGCATTATTGGCATAACTCCACCTCCCTGTGCCTTTCCTGCCATGGAAGGAAGCGGAAAGAAGGGATGAGTCAAGTAACACTAAACTTCTGAGAAGGTAAGGAAAGGAAGGGAAAGGAAGAACACCTGTTTCTCATAGTCCTTCTCATTGTTTGAAATTATATATTATTTTGTGTCCATCTCTCCCAGTAGAATGCAAGCTCCTGGAATTCAGGAACCTTTTGATTTACCACTGTACCTTAATGGGTGATGTCTTGGAATGTTGAGGCTTGACAAGTATTTGTTGAAATAATTAGCCAGTTATCTGAGCCCTGAGCTACCAGTTGGAGTGAATCAGTAGTACTCATAATAGAAGTCTGCTCTTGAGCTGAGTTTAAACCTATTCGTCTTGTCTCTATGAATCAGTGCCAAATCTTCGTGTTCCTATAAGGTTTTTTAAAAAGTCCTTTAAAAGGAATTGCCCCCCAAATTATTTTATAATCACCTCGATCACTAAAGGACATCCAACAAGGGGAAAGAAAGAAATGAACTCTACAAAGTGAGCGACAATTTGGTGCTAGGTACTACAGTCATGAGTTTGAGTAAGCTCCGGGAGTTGGTGGTGAAGAGGGAGGCCTGGCGTGCTGCAATTCATGGGGTCACAAAGAGTCAGACACGGCTGAGTGACTGAACTGAACTGAACTAAGGTCATAGATACTTTGCTTCTGTTGCTTCATTTAATTCTCATAACTCTATAAGGTTAGTATACTAATATGTATTATATATATGTGTGTCTGTGTGTGCATATATATATGAATATATAGGAACTTAGACACAAAAAAAGGTATATAACTTGCTTTAGGATAGATAGCTACTAAATGGTATAGCTTTTTTTTTTCTGATTTCAAAACCCCTCCCCTATTTTCTATAGCATTGCATAGAGTTATAATACTTTGCATCTTGTATTACAGTGAATAGACTTTCCAAAATAATATCTATGATGTGTATCAGTCAGGGTTTGGTGTAAGCAGATACAATTCTAAATGTTTTAAGCAGGGAGGTATTTAATAGAGGGTGCTTACAAAAATCCATGTCAGGGTTGAAGAAGTGAGTTAACAGATGAGGCCTGTGAGAATGAATAATTCCAGCACATACAGAGTTGACCTGTCAGTGGAGCTATTACTGCTGAGAATGACCGGAACATGGGATTCAAGAACATCACCCTGTGATAGGAGGTAGAGTAAAAAAGCTACTGCCCTTATAGCTGCCATAAACTGCCTCTTATCTTCCAGGAGGCTGGGAGGTTGAGTAATGAACTATGGAACATTGCTCTAGAAGAAAGTTTCCATTAGCCTAGTTATAGAGAAATACAGTCATAAGTGATCAGGAGTCTTACCTCGACTTCCCTTGTGTTTTCTAAATCTTGCATGAGTATATTTAACTGACAGACATAATTCATATCCATAACTCTTGGTACTAAAAGTCTGGGATGTGTTTTAAGCTTCCAGTCTCTGCATTATGAAAGCCTCCATAAGAGGACAGTAGACTGGACACTGAGTGAGCCACCCTGCAGTCCTTACCCTAGGCAGCATTTGGAGAAATGGAAATACTTCCACAGGGAGAATGGGTTAAAATGTTCAAAACTGTCTCTGGCCAGGAAAGCTTACATGATGTGATTATTTATTTGAACTCCAAACTCTTAACATGCTCTTGATGACTATGATTTATCCTGGGAAAATAGTCCCTGTGCACATTAAGGCCAATTACATATCTAAATGTACACATATCAGAAATGAGAAAATTATTTGCAATGTGGGATCATCACTTTCATTTTTCTATAGCCCTTTGTTTGCTGGCACTGTTATTGGCTTGAATTTTGAGAAGAGGAGGCTTATTTCCAGCAAGCCCCAGGCCTTTCTCTGGATTCTTCCTGGCTCCGACTTCTCATATGCCAACACAATACTCAA
Source organism: Hydropotes inermis (assembly GCA_020226075.1). Lineage (NCBI taxonomy): Eukaryota > Metazoa > Chordata > Mammalia > Artiodactyla > Cervidae > Hydropotes > Hydropotes inermis. The sequence goes on along the minus strand of CM035271.1, from coordinate 103,266,431 downwards.
AGAGGAAGGGCTTAGCAGTTTAGTACTCTAAATCTTCAAAGACACTTAGCACATCCAAATATTTTTACATAGAGGCCCCAGAGAAGCAAAAAAATGTGCCCAGGATCTTATGGAGACTAGACCAGAAGCCAAGTTCTCTGGCTCCCTGTCCAAAGCTTTTTTTAATCACAACCTAACCAAGCCTTAGATTTTTTTTAATTTTCTTTTTAATATTTATTTATTTGACTATGCCAGATCTCATGTGTGGCATGCCAGATCTTTAGCTGCAGCATGCAAGCTCTTAGTTGTGGCGTGTGGGATGGGGTTCCCTGACTAGGGATGGAACCCGGCCCTCTGCGTTAGGAGCTCAGAGTCTCAGCCACCTGAGCACCAGGGAAGTCCTTGTGTGCCTCTTAAACACAGTGATATTTGGGGGGGGGGGACAGGTAGAGAGAGACAGATTCCATTCATATCAAGCTTAATGCAGTGAAATGAAGCTGTACTCTTAGGGTAGTATACTTAGATGTCTAAGTATGAGGCAAAGCAAGCAAGTGTTAACCATTGTATCTGATTAGTGGTGGAGGTGGGGAATTGCTACTGGAAAAAGACATATGGAGATTTCTAGGGTGTTGACAATGTCTCAGGAAACTCAGTTTTCTAGAACCTAAGCTTTTTTAAACCCCAGCATAATGTTTTTTGACTTTTTTGTCTTTAATAACACTTAGTTTTAGTGCTTACTGTATGAAAGAGGCAGGCTAAGTGCTTCCCACAGATTATCTCATTTAACTCTCACAAGAACACTCTAGTAGAGGCACTATTATTATGCCCATTTTTATATCTGAGGAAACTGAGGTACAGTCCTTACTAATCTGTCCAAATCCACAAAGTTAGGTAGCAGAGCTGGTGTTTGATTCACCTGGCCCCAGTGTCAGACACTTCACTACTCTGCTATTGCTAGCCACAAGAAATCTGATGGATGAGTCTAATTATGGACCCCTTTATTATTATTATTTTAGTCATAAAAGTTATAGTTATGAAAATCATATTGATAAAAGAAAAAATATAGGTGCAGAATTATACACATGCATGCACACATGCACAGAACATGATGGCATCTATATTAAAAATATATATGCTTATGTATAGAAAGACCAGAATGTAAAACACTGTTAGGATGATGAAAATATGGGTATTTTTTTTGCCTCTCTTCTCTGGTTTCCAAATTTATTTTAAAGTAGCCATATTAACTTTATAATGGGAAAATGTGCTGTAAAATAAACTTCCCATTTCCCTGAAACATAAAATTTCATTTCCACACTCTTCTTTCCTGCAGCTTTGTGTAATCTTTTAGAAGCCTCTTCTGTTCAATGAGTAACTTCATTGCTAAATTGATGGCACCAGATCATTCTAGCTATGCAAATCACAGACCCACAGCCAGCTCAGGAAAAGGCAGATAAAAGATTACATTAAAAATTAAAGCAACGTGTGGAGATGTGGAGATAATGTGTGTACAATTATTTCTACATATTTAATATTTATGCAATTACAAAGCCAGTCATGACAAATCTTAAATCTTGAGTCATATTCCTTTTGCCCTCTGATATTTTTTGACCTTGAACTGAGACTGCCAAATATATCTAAAAAAAAAAAAAATGGCTGTGGAAGAAGCATTTCCTTTGGCCTATAAATGATAAATGTGTTTTTCTTAGAAAGTGATCTCATTTCTTCCTAGCCTTTCTTTGTTTATTTTCCGTGCCTGGTATTTTTTTAACTCTGTTACATTCTGATCACCCTGGAAAGTGCTGGGCCTTCAGTCTTCCACAATTTGGTTGTGTTGTTTTCTGGTGCTGCTGCTGCTGTGATGTGTTTTCTGTCAGAGGAAATTTACAGGCACATTAGCCTACTTGACGGGCACAGTGAGCCACCAGGCTCTCCTAAGGAGAAACCACTGCATGCTGCGAGGAGACTTTCTGCATCTCTCCATCTCACCCTCCCTCTTGCACCTCAGAACCCCACCACGACTCACATACAAATCCCTGCCACTTCTGCTTCGAGGTGTTGCCTCAGATCCTGGACTTAACTCTCTGGTTCCCGGTAACAGCTGTGCATTGGTTCTGCATTTATTAATTCATGTCTGCAGCAGTCTGACCCTAGCAGTTTGTGGAAAAAGCCCATGTCTTCACTCACAGCCATGTAGATACCAAGTCAGGAATGGGTGGGAACGCTTTTGTTCCCAGGATGTTATCACTGACACGAGGCAGGGGAGAAGATCCAAGATCTCCTCAAACGGGAAGCAGCACCATTGCACTTTCTGGGAGGCATTTAGAGGGAGTACGCTAAAGCACGTCATTTACTTCCCTCAGTGTGCCACAGAAAACCGGTCAAGAGAAATCAATGCAACTTATTAAAAATTCAAAAACACAAACTGAGACATAAATGAGGGGGTAAACTGTTTCCTTGGCAGATTCCAAATAAATTAGACTATTACCCTACAGCCACTGGGAAACCAAATACCTGTGCATTTTTGGTTTCACATATTATGCTACCCCTCAGGGTGAAATTTGCTGAGATAGAGCAGTTCTGGTACTGATGGATCTGGTTCAACAGGGTGTGAGGATTCAGACCCTGATTTCATGTCACTGTCTCTTCAGTTTAAAATTTTTCAGACCTTTTAAATAATTTTTGAATAATGATCTTATTGTGATAATATTCCCTGTATCCTTGGTATGTTTGACCATAAGCATGTAACTGTGTAACCTGTAGAAATTCTTTAGAAGGATGCTCCAAAGTCACATGTAAGTTTCTTGCTTGATTATCTGCCGAGAAGCAGAGATATTTACTAAGCCAATCCATCATACTGGTCTGAGATGCTCTATTTGTTGAACGAATAATAAATGAATGAACTTTGTGTTATCTGGACACCAGGACTAGGTAGCTTCCTGGTGGATTTATTTTTTAGAAATTTTACTAGAAGCATTCTTAGTTTGGCTTCCCTGGTGGCGCAAATGGTAAAGAATCTGCCTGCAATGTGAGAGACCTGGGTTCAACCCCTGGGCTGGGAAGATCCCCTGGAGAAGGGAACGGCTTCTGGCAGTATTCTGGCCTGGAGAATTCCATGGACAGAGGAGACTGGCGGGGTACAGTCCAGGGGGTCACAAAGAGTCAGACACGACTGAGCAACTAAGCAACAATGACATTCTTGATTTGGTCTTGTCCTAGTCAGTTCAAGTTTCTATAACAATATAAGCGAGGTTTCTTATAAAGCGCAGAATCTATCACTCACAGATTTGGAGGCTGCATATTTGAGCTCAGCATGGTCGGGTGAGGGCCCTCTTCCAGGAGGCAAGCTTCTCACTGAGCCCCTGAGTGTCAGAAGGGGCTATGGAGCTCTGTGGGATCTCTTTCTTTGGAGAACTAATCCTGTTCTTGACGGCTCTAACCTCATGACTCAAGCACTTTCCAGAGGCCCAACTCCTAGTCCATCACCTTTGGGGGGTTCAGTTCAGTTCAGTTCAGTCGCTCAGTCATGTCCAACTCTTTGCGACCCCATGAACCGCAGCACGCCAGGCCTCCCTGTCCATCACCAACTCCGGAGTTTTTACCCAAATTCATGTCCATTGAGTCCATGATGCCATCCAGCCATCTCATCCTCTGTCGTCCCCTTCTCCTCCCACCTTCAATCTTTCCCAGCATCAGGGTCTTTTCAAATGAGTCAGTTCTTCGCATCAGGTGGCCAAAGGATTTTCGTTTCGGCTTCAACATCAGTCCTTCCAATGAACACCCAGGACTGATCTCCTCTAGGATGGGCTGGTTGTACCTCCTTGCTGTCCAAGGGACTCTCAAGAATCTTCTCCAACACCACAGTTCAAAAGCATCAATTCTTTAGTGCTCAGCTTTCTTTATAGTCCAACTCTCACATCCATACATGACCACTGGAAAAACCATAGCCTTGACTAGACGGACTTTGTTGGCAAAGTAATGTCTCTGCTTTTTAATATACTGTTTAGGTTGATTATAACTTTCCTTCCAAGGAGTAAGCGTCTTAATTTCATGGCTGCACTCACCATCTGCAGTGATCTTGGAGCCAAATAAAATAAAGTCAGCCTCTGTTTCCACTGTCTCCCCATCTATTTCCCATGAAGTGATGGGACCAGATGCCATGATCTTGGTTTTGCCAAGTTTTTCACTGTCCTCTTTCACTATCATCAAGAGGCTCTTTAGTTCTTGTTCACTTTCTGCCTTAAGGGTTAGGATATAAAAATATAAATTGTGTTGAAATGACATGCTCGGGCCATTATAGCCCCTCCCTTCTCTCTCGGGCTGTGCTCTGAAGCAGTCCCTGCGGCCAGCTGCAGCTGTGTTCACACCTCTGTCCTGTCCCTCCACTAGGAAGACACAGCGGGTTCTTCAGCACTGGCAGCCTGCTGGTCCCTGGAGAGGCTGACCCCCTGCTCAGGCTCCCCAGGAGTGCCCTGGAGAGGCTGACCCCCGGCTTGGGCCCCCACACTGCTGCCTGTGGAGCAGCTCTTCCCGGTCTGGTGCTCGGCAGTGACGGTGGCTCCCCTCTTGGCCTTCAGCCCCTCTGTAACAACTGCAAGGGTGAAAACAGGGACCTGGTTTTCCAGACTGTCAGGGTGACTGGGGTCTTTCCAGCTAGCTCAGAGCCATGGCAGCAGGCACCATTAATCTCGCCCACCATCCGGAAAGTAAAGAATACCTGAAGAAGAGGAATTACTCATCCTCGCACAAAGAAAGCCAATATGGCAGTCACTGGACTTTATACATAGCCATTTTCCACCTAAACATCTTTAGAAATAGAACATTAATCCAGGGTGATTTGAGGAAGATTCTTTCTGAAACATGAGGCCAATTTAGGTAAAACCTGAGGTGTCTTTAAACTCATTTTTTTAAACTGAAAAGGTCATAAAATAATGATACATTTTCATGAATAATATAAATTTCTGTCTGCATCTAAACAGTGGGAAATTTCCTCTAATTTTAACACTGAAACATTTTCACAAATAATCATCAAATGCCTACTTTGTACTAGGCAGACACTATTGTAGATGCTGGAAATATAGATTAATGTGCATATTAAATCTTCAGTATGAAGACTGTGTATAGATGCTGAGAATTCTTCAGGCTCTCTGATGAATCCATTCACATTTTTCTGTACCCACTCATACTTTAAAATGTAGTCAGGTGAGCTATCCAAACTGTGGGTTTCACTTACCTCCCTGAGCCCCTAGGACTAAACCAAAAGCATTAAATGTCAGCTGCTTCATTGCCAACCCCAGCCTGGTGGATGCATTTTCACTGGGATGAAAGTATCCTGGCATAGAATTTTATCATCACCCCGAAGTCCTGAGGAGTTTTTCTTTCAGTCCCAAAAACTCTTTACTTGAAAGTCAGTACCCAGGTAGATTAATTGCCAAATGGTACCTTAAAACATGGAAGTATTTGCCAGTCTGGAGGTCTTCACTCATAGCCATCTGGGGATCTGCTACAAAATGTATAGAGGGGGGAAATTACTCTTTTGGAGGCCTGGCTGTCAAAGAAAATCCAAACCCAGGAGCTTTTCTCTAAGGAACCCCTATGACATTTTATTCTTTAAATAAATCTTTTATTCCTCTCCTTAGGCGCGAGATTGACATTTTAAGATCAATTATGCCTCTGCTTTGCAAGGTTGGTAGACTTAGAATAGGATAAATGGAAATTAAGCAAAATTTCCATTTTTCTGAATAAAAGTGATCAAAACAGCTATATTCTACCTCAGTGTAAGAGAAGGACGGTCCCCCCTCAGTGGTCACTCTCATTATGGTGGTTAATATCTCAAGACCTTTTGATGTCGGAATTTCACCCTGTTTTCTCTGAAGGAACCATTCTGAACATCCACCTGCTGTTTGAATAGCTGCGGAAAGCAGAAGAATCTCATTCTGTGTTTTACTCCATCATCACCAAGGATGCTTTAGTGTTCCTGATATGGTCACAGGTGACCAGCTCTTCCAGCCCCGCATTATGGGACGTTTTAGCTGGTTACTAAAAGCTATGGTTGAATTCTTTCCCCCTGTTTATATTATTCAGCCATCCCTCTTCTTGTTCAAAATGATCTTGCTGCAATTGGCTAGCTTGTCTGAAACTTTCAGTGTTGGTAACTAACTTACAATGATATTTTACATTATTGAGGCTCCTAGGCTGCTCAGTCAGTCCACATTTGCTGTGAGTCCACTAACTACCAGGCGTCGGAGGGATGCTGGGTGCGAGTGAATTCCAGGGTGCGTGCTCTGGTCAAAGGGGCCATCGGATGTGGTCAGGAGGTGCCATTCTATAGACAGCCTTGCCCTGATGTGTGTGGCCTGGGCAAGGCCACCAGCCTTCTCACATACAAAATAAGGGGTGGACAGAGCTTCTCTGTCCTCAGACCCTAACATTTTATGGCTACTGCTCATCTCGTTCACTCACCACCCTGGAAACCCAGTAGCCTTCCAAAAGTGAGTGCTTTTATAAGCCTTCCCAAAGGGTCCTAATTGTAATCCAAGAAGCAATTTTGTGCTAAAATGAATGCTTTTCAAAGACCCAGAAAGACATTTAGAGAAAGGGTGGTTGTTGTTCAGTCGCTGAGTCGTGTCTCACTCCTACATGTGTGTTTTTCAGTTTACTGTATATTTGAGCATATTTTCCCCCTAAATGCTTGCCTACTTTCTAGTTGCTAGGTAGTAGAAGGGAATAATTTCAAGTATGGAGGGTCAAATAGAATTCCAAGCCCCATACTCTAATCTCCTCAGAATAATAAATCAAAGATACAAAACCAAGCCATGAGTCCACATATTTCTGCACTTAAAATAGTGGCAGTTCATCTGGGCACGTTAAAACTCTCTAATTTGTGTCATTTCAGTAGCTCCGACAGTGTTCAGAGCATCTGAGACTCCCTAGTATTGCTCTGTACATATTTGTATTGACATATTGTATTGACAATAAAACTAATGCTTCCTTATTTATGATTCACTAGATATTCTAATATCATATGAGAATTACTTTTTATGTTTTTTTCTTTATATAAGATTTCTTTTACAAAATGTTTTTTAAATGCAGAGATGGCTAGATGGCATCTCCAACCTGAGTTTGAGTAAACTCCAGGAGCTGGTGATGGACAGGGAGGCCTGGCAGCTGCAATTCATGGGGTCGAAAAGACTCGGACACGACTGAGCGACTGAACTGAAGTTTGCAAAAATATGCAACAGTTTGGTATTGGGACCAGGCAGATTGTTTAAAGTTCAGAATGATTCCCCAATTTCTAACATAAAAAAGCAGAGGAAATAAAGAAAACTTTATATTGCTTTTTAGACCTTATCTTCCTGCATTTGTGGTTAGTTTCTTTCAATTTCTTATGTGAAAGAACATAGTCACTTACCATACACCAGTGACCAGAGGGAGGAGGATTCTCATTTCTGTTTCTTCAAAAAGACCCCACATACACATCACATATAAAAAACTTTATATAAAAAATGAAGAACAGGTAATAAGGTACGAGTTATATTGAGTGGCTCTCTCTACTTGTCTGACTCCCTAAGAACATCTCACGCCTTTCTCATCTCTCTTTCTTCCCTCTCACTGTAAATATCAGAGCTGATGACTGACTTTCACTGCTGCCTTTCATGCAAACTCCTAAGGCTTGCAAATCAGCTGACTCCGGGAGCCATCTGCCTGTCTCCTGCCCTTGCTCACACGGTTTCTAATGGGGCTGAGGGGCCGCAAAGGACATGCAGACTCTGTATCCGAGGAGTGAAACTTGAATGGGCGGATATTAGACTCAGCACGTCAGCTCATTTCCCTCCCCTTGGCTCATGGTACACGGCAGCCGCCCGCGGGACGTCTTGCCTGTTGAGAGGATGGCGGAAGGGCAACCTGTCAGGTGACGACAGTGGAGAAGAAACCAGAAGTGTTTGCAGAAACCTTCCTGCGAGCCAAGATTCTCCTCCCTACCTGAAACACTGCTGCTCTTTTAAGATAACATTTCAAGATATTTTACCCTACTAAAATGAGTTCCCTTCCCTCATAATGATCCAGTGTAACATTCTGTTATACCTGTTCTCTAACCTTCACATAGTACCTTACACTCACATTCTTGTTCTAACTGATCAAAAATTATGAAGCAGGTTTAGTGGATCTGTTGGGATGTGTGTATACACACACACACACACACACACACACACACACACACTCACATATATCCAAATGCCATGTTGATTTAGAAACATGGAAGAATGAAATAACTATAGTCATTAGCATTTTTGAGAATATGATATGAGCCAGGGACTGTTCTCTCTCATCATACACACACACGTAAACACACACTCACGTTCTTATTTGAAGAAGGCAATGGCACTCCACTCCAGTATTCTCTCCTGGAAAATCCCATGGACGGAGGAGCTGGTGGGCTGCAGTCCATAGGGTCGCTAAGAGTTGGACATGACTGAGTGACTTCACTTTCCCTTTTCACTTTCATGCATTGGAGAAGGAAATGGCAGCCCACTCCAGTGTTCTTGCCTGGAGAGTCCTGGGGACGGGGAGCCTGGCGTGCTGCTGTCTGTGGGGTGGCACAGAGCCGGACACGCCTGAAGCGACTTAGCAGCAGCACGTTCCCATCTAACACAGCTTGAGCAGAAGCGGCCAGCTCCGTTTGCTGGGTGAGGAAGCTGAGACCCAAGAAGTTGCGTGCGCGCTCAGGGTCACACAGTGGGAGGTTTCAGCGCAGGCTTGTCAGTCCATGCACAGTACTCCTTTGCCTAAGACTGAGACGCTCCACACAGCCCCCAGAAATGATGCAACCTGTGTGTTCTTCGGGAACTCACTGCCAAACAATAACTGAGCTTGGGTGTTACTGCCAAACTTAGGAATTTTATGACAATTCCATCCCCTGGAAAAGTGAAAGTTCTAAGAATCACAGCTCCTCAAAGCAAACTTCTGAACCTCATGCTCTTGGGCTGTGCCAGCCAATGTGATAGCAAGTGGCTATTAAATTAAGCTAAGAGCCCCAGTTGCACTAGCCACATTTCAAACGCTCGGTAGCAGCATGTGTCTAGTGTCTACTCTGCGAGCTGGCGCAGCTATGGGACATTTCCACCATCAGAGCAGTACTGCCCCAGGAGACGGATAACCGAGGAGACACAAAAGAGTAAATGATCCTTGGGTCCCTTCTAGAAAAGGAACTGATGTGTGGTTCCAAGTAAGAACGCTTATCAAGTGCCTGCTGGGTGCTAGCTGCTGAGGGCGCAGTGATCCATACAGACCGATGAGGCAAACACGGTCTCTGCCCTTTCTGGAACTCACAGTCTGTCTGAGCCAGTCACCAGGATGAGAAGGTGAGAGAGAAGGTCTGACATGCCAGGAGACATAGAAAACCCAGGAGATGCGGGGTCAAGGGTCAAGGAAGGCTTTCTGGAGGAGACAGAAATCTAAACTAAGACCTTGATTGTGAAAAAGCTGAAGACGCAAACACGAGAGGAAAAGATCAAAGGAACAGCCTGTGTGAAGACTCCTGACAGGGAGAGAGGGTGCCATGCTCCAGAGGAGTTTAAACAAGTCAGTAAAATTGCTTTCTCTATTCTGTTTCTTAGGATCAGAGCTTGAATTAAAAAAGGAAGAAAAAAATTTTTTTTGCAAAGTCAGTTATTTGACACAAAGGGAGGGCAGTAAAGAGAGAAAAGGCAAGGGGCATCTCAGAGCAGCCTCGCAAGGCCCCGGGTGAGAGGCGCTCTCCCACCTCCACCGCGGCTGAGGCACTCCGCTGTGCAGACACCACACCGGGGCCACTCTCGATGAGGGCCGTGTGCCAGACACCACGCCGGGCAGTTCGCTAGCATTGTTTCTTCAGTCCTCATCCTGAGCCGAGCCATGTACTTCATTTACGTAATTTGAAATTGGTAGAGCAACCCATGAGACAGAACAACAGGACTCATAAGCTCTTTATTTGTTTGCTCAGATACCCGGCTGTAGAGGGTCCCCAGTTCCTGCCCTTCCCTGCCCCAGGCTAGTACCCCCCTGAGATGACCAGCTAGAGGAAGGACTGAACTGACGTGAAGGCACGGAGCTGAGCCAAGGTGAAACCAAGTAAACCTCTGCCACAGAGAAATTAGCTTGCACCAAACTAAAAGTAAAGAACAACTCCCAGAAAGAAACACGTGACTAGGGGACACACCTTCTCTCTTTCAGAACTGACTCCTAATGATTAGCCATTTATGCATACTGATTAGCCCCAACAGAAGAGTTGTGGTTTTTAAACTTTTCCAGAAGAGCGTTAAACTAGGAACACTTGTATTTGTCGTCTTATCTAGCAATCTTCAGACTGACTCAAAACATTTATGACTTAGAGTGAGATAGTTCAAGCCAACTTTCCTCACAAAGTTCCCTCTAAGATTGCCTCAATCTGTTGAAAACTGTTTTATGACTCAACCCAGCTAAAATTTCAGCGGTGCATGTCTTTGGATAAAACGCTTCATTCACATCAAGCAGTAATTAAATGTGCAGGGCATGAAATAAGCAGCAAGCTTGGCTTCAGAGCCATCTTGCAATCTGTAAGCAATCCAAGATAGACCATATGCCTTTAAATCTAGATGACTGCATATGTATCCAAGGGAAAGCTAGCTGCCATTTCTGCACAAGATTCATCAAAAGAGGACGGAAGACAGATTTATGTTGCTTGTCTGACAAATGGATGGTAATATATATGTCCATTGATACTTGGTAAACTGCCCTTAACTTTCCCCTTTGCATTCTCAATCCCATTCTGCTTGAGGAAACATCAAAACTGACGTCTCAAATCAACATTGTTTTTAAGGAGCTCATTGCATTGAGCTGAGGTAGCCATTTGGACAGACAGAGGTTTTGTCTCTCTAGCAAGGGTAGCCCCCTTCTTTTTTTGGTTTTTTAAAGAAACTCTTTCCCCATTCCATACTGGGACTGTGCCACCCTGACTCCTGCAGACGCTCGCCACGCCTGGGTAAGGGGAGTGGGAAACTGGTTCAGTCATAAACATGTGACATACGGAGTGTGTCCCAAACCAAACCTTCCTCAGGATCGCTATATTCACATGGGAAGAAGTCTTCCCTCCATGGGCTTGCTAAGCCAGGAGGACATGAGGATGGAGCTGGTGTCATCTTGCTGCCGAACGAGAGAAGTCTTCTCTATGGGAACAGTCAGGAAAGAAAAGCAGAGCTGGAACACGGAGACGGAGGCCTGCCCTCACTGCCGGGCCCAGGGGTTTCTTCATGTCTGATGACATCTCGTGAGGACTGCATGAGGTAAGCAGTGTCTGCTGACACAAGAGGTGCTCACGGAATGTGATCTCCCATCTCTTTTCTTCCCTCTGACTTTGGTGGTTGCCAGACAAGGGTTCGGACCATCTACGGCAGCCAGCACTTCTGTTCTTTGTTTTAGAGGAAAGCCAGCCAGACAGACTGGACAACAAGGAGCATGCAGCTGGCTGCCCAGAGCGGTGCACGCTGCCTCTGCGCCTGGCAGATTCTCTCTTCAGAAACGACCGTTCTTCACTCAGCGGCCTCTCATAGCATAGGCAACAGCCCACTCCCAATCAAGCTGCTACACAAACGGCACTTTATACCCTAAGAAAGGAAGGAGTTGGCCTGGTCAAACCATGAGTGCACCCTACTACAGGACGCAGGCCACATAAGCGCCTCAGAATACAGTTTTCCAGTGGCCAACTGGGTGAAGCTTCCAATCTGTACTTGTCTGCCATTTTCCAGTGGCACCATTCTGTAGAAAGCAGACAACCTAGACTATTAAAAATGTAGAATTCAGCGCCTCGACACAGTGTTTAACCTCACGAAGCCCACACATCATGGGTGGTGCACATGTACGTGCTAAGTCACTTCAGTTGTGTCTGACTCTTTGCAACACTCTGAACTATATAGCCTACCAGGCTCCTCTGTCCATAGGCTCCTGCAGGCACAAATACTGGAGGGTTGCCATGCCTGCCTCCAGTCATGGGCAGTAGCTAGTGCTGAATATTAAGTGATCTAAAATTCGGTCAAGATCAGGCGCATAAAATCATCACTGCTGAGTGATGTTTGCAGAATACGCATCCTCTCCTCCCTGCGCAGGTGCGCAGATAAGTGGTTTGCTTGCACAATAAATGCTGGTGGTTGATTATCAAATTGGATTGCGTACGGGATGCAGTCTGTGTAGTGCGACAATCTTAAAGGTAGTTTCTGAGACCTTATGTTTGTGAAATTTTCATACTCAGTAAGCAATGTCATAAAATATCGTAGAATTTGGAACTTGAATGGATCTTATAGATGCACGAAGTCAAGACTCAGAAAAGTTTAATGAGTTGTTAAATGGCGAGGGGGGGACCTTCAGCTGCGTCTTCTGGTTTTCAGTTGGGCCTCTCTGTCGTACCGTGCTCTCTGCCAGATGAGAGCACCAAACACGAAGGTGGTGAAGGGCCCTGTAAAGCAACTAGTCTAGCCTGCTCATCCATAAGCATAAAATGGGGCTCAAAGACACGGGCTTCTCGCGGAAGTTCAGTAAGAAATTAGGCTAAAATTTATTGACTCCTGGACCAGTGTCAGTTCTTGGCTGCATTGGATAAGTGTGCTTTATCAGACTTAGTTGTAACTACAAGTCATCCCACCACTTAATTTCTGTCAGAGGGCAAGCAAGTTAGTAAACACCTAGTCATCACCAGAAAAATCTGGCAGCTGGGTAACATCTAGAAATAAAATTTTTTAGAGAATCAGGGTCTGCTAGTCAAGAAAGTTTGTGGTGAAGTATACATACACAGCAGAGCTGAAGGACTAATCTGTCAGGCATGTTGTGGTGTTTTATTTTTCCCAGAGTCACTGACATCTAGAGGCTGTAGTTATCTTTGATAATGAAACCTACCGGCTTCAGTGAGAAGGCCTTTAAATTGCCTACAGCGTCCCGTCTCTTCTTGGTTCTTGCTTCCTAATTTATTCTGATATGGTAGACAGGGTTAAGCAAAGAGTATTTGTCTTGTTAGAAAGTTCAGCGCTTTCTACGCTCCTGTAGGATATGTGTACCCCAAGTGGAGGCCGCATCACTGTAAATACGTCTCTCTGTGCTCCAGCTCCCAGCCCTGAGTCTCCCTCGCTCTCTGAAAATCAGAAGAGCTCTATCTAAGGAAGTGGGGGAAGATGGAAAGCAAGCCTCTGAGCTGCCTGTCCGCCTACAGACACACATTAACATTGTTGATCAGCATTGCAGGCTCGGCTTGGCTTCCCAGGGAGTCGGTTTGTAGTGACAGAAAGCGTTTCAGTCCTCTCCAAGCAGTGCTGTCCTTGGCGATAGCCAGGAAAGAGGGGTTCTTCGCATTTATACCTTTCAGCAATCTTTGTACAGTTTTTTGAGTTGCTAACAGTAAGATCAAACTCGTCGAATAAAGTCATGTCAGGTTAATGAGGAATTATCAACTTCTTGTGCTATGCCCAATATTATCCTGAGTCCTATTAGACTGGCAAAAATAGTACTGTCTTTTCCCTTGAAGAGCTTACCATCTTCTTGGAGCAACAGTATGTGCTAACAAAAATGATACAAGGCTGCTCTCCCTTGTAAACATTCCTAGTAAATTCTGGTACTGTGACCCTTAGCCTGTGGGGCATAACTTGTGAGAGCAGTCCAAAGGCCAGGGAGGAAAAGAAGGTTCTGATGAGCCAAGGACGGACGTGAGGGCTGTTCCATGTGAGCTCCTGAGTAGAGTGGTTTCTGGGATTTTTGTTTATTTGTTTGCTTTGGCTTCCTGCACCCAAGACTCTTAAAGCTGCACTGTAAAGTGTCTCTCATCCCACACGCCACCCCTTGGTCCATATGTGGTTTGTTATGTGGCTTAGAAAGTGGCGGTCTCAAAGCCTCGGAGAGACAGTAAGAAATAGCCCACTGGTGAGCTTGCTTGAAACACCTTGGCCTCAGACCCAGGGATTGTTATGGATATGAACAGATGCTTCCTTCTGGTCCTGAGTGATTAGCCTGAGATCATACCTGCAGTCTTGACTGCTTTATTATGAATGATGAGAACATGGTTTTTATTGTTGCTTTCCCTATTTTTTTTTCCTTCCACAGCCTGTGTCTTTATCTTTCATACAAATAATTCCCCTGATGGATCCACCCTATTTGTTCTTCAGTTATATTCTGATTTATCTAAGTCTTGGGTAAACAAAGCTGAGACAACAGTCACAACCCTTGAACAAAGAATAATAGTCAATCAACCCATTAATCCTGTTAAAATTAAATAGATGTACCTGCCAGCTCCCCATTCTAAACTGCTTATCCAGGCTCCATTATGGTTACTGTAAAGACCTGGGAGACACACTCCAGCTAGTGGGCATTCCCAAATCAGTTATCTAACTTCTCAGTCTTTGATTCCTTATCTGTAAAATAGAAACAATAGTAATCCTACCTCCTAATGATGTCAGGAGGATTAAATGGGGTGCTACAGCAAGGTGCTAAATACTGTGAATAAGCAACTGGGGCTTTAATTTTTAATCATTTTCCTTAATGCTGATCTTAATGCTCTTTTCAGTTGAATTTTACTGTGTCAAAAAGCGTTTGAGGTGAGTCAGAGGAAGACCACAATACACTCTGCTGTTAGTACAGTTCAGTTCAGTCACTCAATCGTGTCCGACTCTTTGCGACCCCATGAATCACAGCACTCCAGGTCTCCCTGTCCATCACCAACCCCCGGAGTCCACCAAAACCCACGTCCATCAAGTCAGTGATGCCATCCAGCCATCTCATCCTCTGTCGTCCCCTTCTCCTCCCACCTTCAGTCTTTCCCAGCATCAGGGTCTTTTCAAATGAGTCAGTTCTTCACATCAGGTAGCCAAAGGATTGGAGTTTCAGCTTCAGCATCAGTCCTTCCAATGAATATTCTGGACTTTAGGATGGACTGGTTGGATCTCCTTGCAGTTCAAGGGACTCTCAAGAGTCTTCTCCAGTACCACAGTTCAAAAGTATCAATTCTTCAGTGCTTAGCTTTCTTTATAATCCAACTCTCACATCCATACATGACTACTGGAAAAATCACAGCTTTGACTAGATGGACCTTTGTTGGCAAAGTAATGTCTCTGCTTTTTAATATGCTGTCAAGATTGGTCATAACTTTTCTTCCAAGGAGTAAGCATCTTCCAAGGAGTAAGCTGTTAGTATAAGAGGCAATTCTGAGTTTAGGCACAGGCCTGTGCCAGTGGAACTCTCACAGAACTTTTATTATTCAGTTAGTAGTACAGTCATACCCAGTGATAGAGAATAGCAAAGTACCTGCTACTCCTCCTCACCCTAACAAAGCAGTCATTATTTTTCTATGTTCTTTTTCAAATTTGTCCATCATCAAGCATAATTTTGCAGTTGCACATATAGCAGTTGGGATCCATTCAAAAAAGCAAATAAATCCCCTGACAAGCAGTTACCAACCACCTACTAAGTGCCACTGTTCTGTGCTGAGATCATGAAGAAGAACACACCTTGAAAATTGATAGCCAGTCTAATTAAAATACTGGTTTTTATTCTGGTAGTGTATTTTTTCTGAAGGGTAAGAGTTTTCACATGTTGCCACAGAGGAATGGAGGAAGAGTCAAGAAGCAGAAGATAATGTGTATTTCAGAGCTGGTAGTAAAATGAAGAAGTGGCTGGAGAGTGCCTGATCCATCGATGTGTGACAGCTGAGCCCATTCTAAGAGGCACAGGAATGTTCTGCATTGGGAATTATTTATGTAACAGAAAAGGTGAAAATAAGTTCGTGTAACACATGTATCGTGGGGTATCTGCAATAGTGATGACTTAAGAAATAAATAAAAGCAGTCAAAAGTATGAAAAGAGACTATTTATGAGATTGACACCATTAAGAAAATGAAAGAGATGAAAACTTAAAGATAAAATTGTTCATGTTCACTATTTTATGTTAGTAGGTACCACAAAATAATGGAATGCCAACCAAAAATGAGAAATCTATCCATTCACAGAAAGGTAAGAAGTCAATTTCCATTTTAAAAAATTGTATAACACTCAAAAGCAACAAAACCTAAAAACTCTACAAAAATAAATGAGATAAGTGGGAGGCATTTGGAGCATTTTGTAGGAGATTTTTTGAATCCTCTTTTTCACTTTGAATTATCTCGCTGCTATTAGTTCATTTCGTATGGGAATCACACAGACAGTTATGCAATGTACACAGTCTAAGCTGAGATCTTACTGATTCATGGCCTTTCTGGTAAGCATTCGTTGTCATCAAAAAGAAAATTATCTAATTGGCCATCAAAATAATCAATCTTAGTAAATCATAGCAAACTGTCACCTAGAAATGAAAGCATAAATATGTTTTACTGACAAGAGTAGTGATGCTAGGAAGGCTGTTGTTTTAGTTAACTCGTTTGTTGAGCACTGCTAGAGAAGCAGAGTATGAATTGTTATTGGTGAATTTCAAGTCTCTCCTCTGGTCAATTGATGGCCATTACTCAATTACAGGATAGACAGTTTAATTGATATCCATCATTTTATTAAAAGTAACCTAGCATATCCCATTCTTTGGATCGGAAGAATTGATATTGTTAAAATATCCATACTCTCAAATAAATCTATGAATTTAATATGATCCCTATCAAATTATTCATGACATTTTTCACAGAGTTAGAACAAATGATTGTAAAATTTATATGGAACCACAAAAGACCCAGAACCATCAAACCAATCCTGAGGA
>CM035271.1:103194184-103249713 GCA_020226075.1 Hydropotes inermis | reverse complement strand
AAAAGAACAACCCTGGAGGCATAACCCTCTGAGACTTCAGACAAGATCACAAAGCTACAGTAATCAAAGCAGCATGATGTTGGCACAAAATCAGACTTATGGATCAATGGTACAGAATAGATGGCCCAGAAATAAATCCACATACCTAACATCAATTAATCTTTGACAAAGGAGGCAAGAATATACAACAAAGAAAAGGCAAATATTGTTAGCAAGTGGTGTTGGGAAAGCTGGACAGTCACATATAAATTGATGAAGTTAGAACACTCCCTCATATCATACACAAAAACAGACTCAAGTGGCTAAAAGACTTAACTAAGACATGATGCCATAGACGAGAACGCCGGCAGGACATTCTCTGACATGTGTTGTAGGAGTGTCTTCTTAGGTCCATCTCCCAAGGCAGTTGAAAAAAAAATAAGCAAATGGAATCTAATCAAACTTATAAGCTTTTGTGTAGCAAAGGAAACAATAAACAAATGAAAAGGAAACCTACAGATTAGAAGAATATATTTGCAAACAATGCGACCAACAGGGGCTTAATTTCCAAAATATACGAATAGCTCGTACAACTCAATAACAAAAAACAAACCCAGTCAAAAAGTGGACAGGAGACCTAAGTAGACATTCGTTCAAAGAAGGTCTGCAGATGGCCAATAGATGCATGAAAAGATGCTCAGCATTAGAGAAATGCAAATCAAAACGACAGTGAGGTACCACCTCACAGCAGTCAGAATGGCCGTCATCAAAAAGTCTGCACAAAATAAATGGTAGAGAGAGTGTGGAGAAAAGGCAACCCTTCCTACACTGTTGGTGGGAATATAAGTTGGTGTAGCCACTATGGAAAATAGTATGGGGTTTCCTTAAAAAAATAAAAATATTTTTAAAACTTAAAAAACATAAAAATAGAGTTACCATATGATCAAACAATCCCACTCCCAGGCATATATCTGGAGAAAATTAATTTGAAAAGATACATGCATTCCAGTGTTCAAAGCAGCACTGTTTACAATAGCCAAGATTTGGAAGCAATCTAAATGTCTGTCAGCAGATGAATGGATAAAGATGTGTGTCACTCAGAAATAAAGACTGAAATAATGCCGTTTATAGCAACATGAACAGGCCTGGAGAATATCATACTAAATAAAGTAAGTCAGACAGAGAAAGACTAATATGATATCTCTTATTTGTGAACTCTAAAAATGATACAAATGAACTTGTTTACAAAACATAAATAGACTCATAGACATAGAAAACAAACTCATTGTTACAGAAGAGGAAAGGTCAGGGAGGGATAAATTAAGTGTTTTGGATTAGTAGATATAAGCTGCCATATGCAAAAACACAAAGTCCTATTGTATGGAACAGGGCACTATATTCAATACTTACAATAAACTATAATGGAAAAGAATCTGAAAAGATTATATGTAGCTAATTATATATAACTGAATATATATATAATACTGAAGATTTTATATAGATATATATATATATATGAATTGCTCTATGGTACACCAGAAACTAACACTTTAAATCAAATATACTTCAATAAAACAGTAATCTATCAAAGAACTTCTAAATATCTTAAATGTTGATAAATTGAAAACTGAAAATTATAGTACATCCAGTGCAATGCAGTATTGATCAGCTATTAAAATAACATGTATACAAATATACATGTGTACAAATATACATATATTTAAATACTTTACAGAAATCTCATAATTAGCCTGGATAGATAAGATGTAGATACTCAAGATATAGAAGAGTATTCAAGATAACTATTAAGTAAAAAATAATTATAGTTATATACTGGATCATATATATACCTTTTTAAAGGGAAAATACATATCTAAATATAATTATTTCTGGAAAGATACACAAGAGATTGTAAACAGTGACTACCTCTAGGAGATAAAGTGTGGTGAGAGGTATATTTGTGCTTTTCAAAGTACATACATTCATATTCTTTAAAGTTTTAGCTATGAGCCGGAATTAATTACCATAGGTAAACTAGTTAAAAAGTGAGAAAAATTTACTAAAAAATTGTAAAGAGAGTAAATGGCAAATATCAACTATAGCAAAGAAAAAACTAAAAACTTAATAAAGGGAAATTATCTGGTCAAAAAAGTGAGGTAGATAATTTTCAATGGAAATAAATTTATCTCATAATTCTAAAAACAAACACAAAATAAATGCTGAACAATATGGTAAACATATTAGTTGCCATGTGTTAACAGTACTAACTTAACAACAAAACTGTGAAGCTAATGGTTCCCTTTCAGTCAGTTGCTTTAATTATCAAGAATCAAATATATAAATGAAACTTTTCTCAAGGAGCTTTATGAGTCTCCCCATGAATATGCATCTGAAAGACAGAAGGCTTCTTCCCTCCTTCCTAACTACACTCACTGAAAGTTCTGCCATCCCTGTCAACAGATGCTCACTACTGAAAGGAAATTCAATTTCATGACCCACTTAAAATATCGACATCTAAATGTAGACATTCCTTTCATTGGAATAACTGCTGTGGCCATACCCTTACAGGATAAAGGCAAATTCAAAGGGATATATACATGTTTGGAGTGCATCAAATGGTACTTTAAATGTGGCACTTGGAAAGGGTATGCTTTGGGGTGGGAGGAGCTATCTCCTGTTTCTTAACCTGTTCTGAGCCAATACTTGTTATCAGATGCATCTAATACTTCTCTCCTTTCAGCATTCATGTTAATATCACAAGGGATTCTTGTAATGTGAAATTTTGTGATGACAGTGGAAGGGGCAAAATAAGAATGCCTGAATCCACATTGGGGAGTGGAAATATGGAGTCATGAATAATTAATTAGGCATAGCAATACTACTTGATCCCGTCAGTGACCCCAAATCTTTCTCGTCCAAGGACTGATGATGTCTTGAGCCTGGTCCCATTTGGATGCTCACCTTCTTGCATGTCTTCCATTGATCCTCAGCCAAGTCCTTTAACTGTTATCAGTAACTACTATTATTAATGATGACTCATCACCATATATTGGGAGCCTAGCATATGTCAAGCACTGAGCCAACCACATTGTATATAGCTTCCAATTTCTTATAATTCCACCAGGAAGTGTGGGCTCAGACAGGACACCCAGTTAAAAACTGTAGAAGCTAAGATGGGAACCCTGGTGTACCACTTAGGGTTCTGGGTTGCAAACACAGTAATTCTGATTCTGGTTAACATAGACTAAAAGGGTAGTTCACTGAAAGAATGTCAAAGACCTCGCAACATCTGTGTGTATCTTTCCAGAAATTTTACATATGTGTGTCCCCTTTCATAAAAGTATAATATTATGCAGAGAAATAGGCTCAGAACTAAGCAGAGCATCAAAGGGGAGGCTAGGTATTCAAGCTCAGCCCAAGTCATGCCACTTGTTCATAGTAGAAAAAGATATGGAGACAGCGAATGGCCATCAGGGAGAATGCCTGAATAAATTACAGTGGAATTAATTGAATATATTGCAGCCACTAATTAAGATGGATAATGCTCTCCCTGGTACCATGGATAGATTTTCATGAGCAATTGCTAAATGAGAAAAGCAAGTTGCAGAAAAGTGCTTATACCAGAAGTGACTGGCTGAAGCAGGGAAATGCTGGGAGTGTGTTCTGGATGAGAGTTGATGGAATCAAGCAGAAAAGGCAAAGAAAAAAACCTAAAAAGATACACCATACGTGTATAATTATATTTCTGCATTTATGTGAAGTCGTGTTTATATAATACATGTAACAATTTTTTAATGCTAAAGGAAGGGTAAAGGGTCTGATGAGGATTCGGTAACCCCTGCTGTCACCCTCAACATCAGCTGTCTGCATCTGAAGTTTTTCTGGATTCTTGGCTCCAGATGGAGAGCATCTAAGGAAAGAAAGCATCTGCTTGGCCTGGGCAAGTGTATCAGTCAGCTCAGCTGCATAACAAACTACCTCAGGCTGGGTGCCTTAAACAACAGAAAACAGAAGTCTGCTACTGTTAGTTCGGAGACTGTGAGTCGACGGCCAAGACTTGGCCAAGTCAGCTTCTGTGAGTGCCCTCTCTCTGGCTGACAGATGACCTGAAACTCAGAGCACCCTTACATGACCTTTCCTTTGTGTGCTGGCAGAGATTTCTCTTTCTCCTTCTCCCTCCCCTGCCACTCTCTTTCCTCCTCCTCTTATAAGGCCACTAGTCTTAATAAATTAGAACCCGACCCCTGTGATTTCATTTAACCTTAATTACCTCCTAAAGACCGTATCTCCAAATACAGTTACACTGGAGTTAGGATGTCAGCACATGAATTCTGTAGGTACACAATTCAGTCAGTAACAGTAAACCAGCTTCTTTGTTTTTTCTTCTATCATGGGAATCTAGATCCTGACTTCCACTTGACCTATACATACAGTGGCAGATTCTTCAAACATGAAAAAGTGATTTGGCAGGATGGCACAAGACACTTGACAAAAATGTAGATGTCTGATTCCAAAACCTGTGCAAACTTTTCACAGTTAGACAATTTCTGCAAAGAATTTCAATCTCTGTTTCAGTAAGGTATATTCAGGCTTCACCTATGGAGTCTTGAGCAAGTTTATGCCTATTGCATTAGCCACCAAAGTTCCTAATTTGCTATTGTACACTCCAAACCTAAACTGCTTCTAGAATCAGCACCTTCAAGAAATAACACTGAAAAAGGTGTACTTATCATCTTACGGGATTGGAATGCAAAAGTAAGAAGTCAAGAGATACCTTGAGTAATAGACAAGTGTGGCCTTGGGGTAAGAATGAAGCAGGGCAAAGGCTAACAATGTTTTGCTAAGAGAACACACTGGTCATAGCAAACACCCTCTTCCAACAGCAGAAGAGAAGACTCTACACTTGGACATCACCAGATGATCAATACCAAAATCAGACTGATTACATTCTTTGCAGCCAAAGAGGGGAAGCTCTATACAGTCAGCAAAAACAAGACCTATAGCTGACTGTGACCCAGATCATGAACTCCTTATTGCCAAATTCAGACTTAAATTGAAGAAAGCAGGGAAAACCACTAGACCTTTCAGGTGAGACCTAATTGAGCCTCTTATGATTTACAGTGAAGGTGGCAAAAAGATTCGAGGGATTAGATCTGGTAGACAGAATATCTGAGGAACAATGCACAGAGGTTTGTAACATTGTACAGGAGGCGGTGACCAAAATCATACCCAAGAAAAAGAAATGCAAAATGGCATAATGGTTGTCTGAGGAGACCTTACAAATAGCTGAGAGAAGAAGAGAAACTAAAGGCAAAGGATAAAAGGGAAAGATATGTCCAACTGAATGCAGATTTCCAGAGAAAAGAATAGCAAGGAGAAATAAGAAAGCCTTCTTAAGTGAACAATGCAACAAATAGAGGAACTCAATAGAATAGGGAAGACTAGAGATCCCTTCAAGAAAATTGGAAATACTAGGGGAACATTTCATGCAAAGATAGGCATAATAAAGGACAGAAATGGTATGGACCTCTCAGAGCAGATGATATTAAGAAGAGGTGGCAAGAATACACAGAAGAACTGTACAAAAGAGATCTTCACAACCCAGATAATCATGATGGTGTGATCAGTCACCTAGAGCCAGACATCCTGGAATATGAAGTCAAGCGGGCCTTAGGAAGCATCACCGTGAACAAAGCTAGTGGAGGTGACGAAATTCCAGTTGAGCTATTTCAAATCCTAAAAGATGATGCTGTTTAAGTGCTACAGTCCATATGACAGCAAATTTAGAAAACTCAACAGTGGCCCCAGGACTGGAAAAGGTCAGTTTTCATTCCAATCCCAAAGAAAGGCAATGGCAAAGAATGTTCAAACTACTGCATAATTGCATTCATCTCACACACTAGTAAAGTAGTGCTCCAAATCCTTGAAGCTAGGCTTCAACCATATGGGAACCAAGAATTATCAGATGTTCCAGCTGGATTAACAAAAAGCAGAAGAACCAAAGATCAAATTGCCAACATCTGCTGGCTCATAGCAAAAGCAGGAGAGTTCCAAAAGAAGATCTACGTCTGCCTCATTGACCACGCTAAAGCCTCTGACTGTGTGGATCACCATAATCTTTGGAAAATTCTTCAAGAGATGGGAATACCAGAGCACCTTCCCTGCCTCCTGAGAAGTCTGTGTGCAGGTCAGGAAGCAGCAGCTGGTGCCGGACGTGAACAAGCAGAACAGCCTGACTGCAGGGGTGAAGGGGGGCGTCCAGGCCGTGTTTCACCCGTCTATTCACTTCTGTGCAGCGGGTCATGTGAATGCCGGGCTGGATGAAGCACAAGCTGGAGTCCAGGTTGCTGGGGGGAAATACCAGCAACCCCAGATACTCAGATGATACCATTCAAATGGCAGAAAGCTAAGAGGAACTCATGAGCCTCTTGATGAAAGTGAGAGAGGAGAGGGGAAAAGCTGGCTTAAAACTTAAGATTCAAAAAACCAAGATCATGGCATCTGGTTCTATCACTTTGTAGCAAATGTTGATTTAGTCACTAAGTCCTGTCTGACTCCTACAGCCCCATGGACTGTAGCCCTAAAGGAAATTAACCCTGAAGATTCACTGGAAGGACTGATGCTGAAGCTGAATCTCCTGATGTGAGGAGCTGACTCATTGGAAAAGACCCTAATGCTGGGGAAGATTGAAGGAGGGAGGAGAAGGGGACGACAGAGGATGAGATGGTTAGATAACAGCACTGACTCAGTGGACATGAATTTGAGCAAACTCTGGGAGATAGTGGAGGTCTGAGGAGCCTGGCATGCTGCAGTCCACAGGGTCACAAAGAGTCGGACAAGATTTAGCAACTAAAGAACAGCAACATAATCTACAGTGCAGTTGCTTTTACCTATTGGGATTGAAAGAGAGGCACTTGAGAGATATCTTTTATATGTCTATGTTTTCTCTCTTTGCTGGCTGTGACAGTGGGAAGGATTATTCAGACCACCCTGCCTTTTTGGAGAAAACATTCATTCATACTTGAAAAAAAAAATTCTTATTCTGGTCAGGAGTTATTTTTCTTATCTCACACATCAAATACCTCCTAGCTAGTCATGTGAGTTTTTGCTATTTAATTTTTTCATATCCACCTCAATGGATTAAGTCACTATACCTAGAAATTACTATTTTTCAGGACCCCTTGGTAAGCCATAAATACAAAATGACTCCTCAGTGTCTAGTCCAAACATAATTTCTATGAGGCTAAGACCCATATAGTCATTACTCACGGTAAAAATTCTTGACTCCTGAAAGTCTATTGGATATACGCAGCAGATGGTACGTAACGGATGTGTGTCTGGGTGTGTGTGTTAGTCACTCAGTCGTGCCTAACTCTTTGTGACCCCATGGACTGTAGCCCACCAGGCTTCTCTGTCCATGGAGTTCTCCAGGCAATACTGGAGTGGGTAACCATTCCCTTCTCCAGGGATACTAAAATTCAAAACTATATTTAGCAAAATGCCTCTGAAATAAAAATAAGCCAGAAAAGTGCAAAGAAATATAAATGCTATGCTACCATTTGTGTAGAAAACAAGGGAAATAAGAAAGCATTTATGTATCTACTTATCTCCACAAAAATAAGCATAGGTATGTATTATTGATTGAATTGTGTCCCCTTAAAATTCATGTGTTGCAGTACTAACCCCCAGCATCTAAGAATGTAACTGCATTTGGAGATAAGACCTTTAAGGAGGTAACTGAGTTAAAATGAGACCACTAGGGTGGACCCTAACCCAGCATGGGTTTATAAATCCATTCAGATAAATGGCAGTGCTTTAGTGGGGGAAATGTTTTTGGTATATAGCTTGACCTAAAATCAAAGGAGCTGCACACCACTCCAGACTGAGCACTTCACTATCAAAAATTCTAATATCACATGGCTTGCAGAATAACCATCAGAGCTGAACCGTCTGATTAAGAACAAATACTATTGTTTTTCAGATTAGTAGAAATGCACTGTTTATAATATCCATCACAATGTGGTGAGACCAAAAAATCAAAGCCCATCACCCAAGCTTTGCTCCTTTTGGGGGAGTTCTGGGCTGGTACTGCACTCAGAGCAGCAGCAAGCTTTTGGCAAAGGCTCATTCCAGGCGGTTACTGAAGGGGATGGACATCTGGTTCCCAGCGACTGCTGACCACCCGGAGTGCCGGGTAATGGCAGGGGTACTGAGCGAGTGTGTCCCCTCTGAGACATGAGAAATAAAGTGGGGTAAGCATTTGAGCAGAGAAGAACTTGCAAAGTTGGTGAAAGCTGTGTTTTCTGAGGGCTCTGTCGGAAGGCCCTCGGGCTGACAGGTTGATGAAGGGCTATAACCTGGGTGCAATAAGTGCCTGTGCAACGGAGCCTGGGTTCCAGCCCTGGGTTTGGAGTTGTGAGACTCCCGTTGTGTTTTGCTGACATTCTTGTCATTTGTTGTAAGATGTAAGAATTCCTTAGGGTTGATGTAAAGAACACTTTCTTAGGGTTGATGTAAAGTACCAGCATTCCCCAGTGGCTCAGTGATAAAGAATCTGCCTGCCAGTGCAGGAGATGCAGGTGTGATCCTGGATCAGGAAGATCCCCTGGAAAAGGAAATGGCAACCCACTCCAGTGTTCTTGCCTGGAGAATCCCATGGATGGAGGAGCCTGGCGGGCTACAGTGCACTGGGTCACAAAGAGTCAGATACGAGTTAGCGACTAAACAGCAACAGCAAATAACTGAGTCTGACGCATCCTTAGAGGAGGGTGTTAGCACCCACAGAGACTCCAGGTGCCCCAGCTGTCCAAACAAAGAAGCAGCAAATGCAGCCAAACCTGCAGCCCCAGAGGAGGCAGCATCGTGGGCTCCTTGGCCTTGGACTGCCACCCTCCAGCACTGAGAGGAAAGAAATTCCTGTGACTGAAGCCAAACAGCCCGTGGTGTCTTGTTATAGCAACTCTCCCAACTAAAGCAGAAGGATGAGCCAGAGAACAGTGAACCTGGTTCCTTAAAACGGAGACAGTAAGTAGGGTAGGAGAGAGATGAAAGGAGTTCCACGTCTCTCTTTATACCTTTTAGCATAGTTCCGACTTTTGGAAGCATATTAGTGTTCCACAAATTGGAAATAAAATTATCTCACCAAGATGAAAAGTGGGAAAAGACTACAATGGAAAACCACCTGCCGTAAACAAATAATTGTGTTTCAAACGTATGCCATAGCTACACTGAAGCGGGGGAAAGTTTGCATCAATAGCACCCCTAATGTAAGGACCAAGGTCTTCTTAGACAGCTGTTTACAGGACAGAAGCAGAACAGGGGCTAGATGAGCCTGTAATATTCTGTCGTGCCAGAAGCAAAGGGAGTGATTTTAAAAATAGCAGGTCAGGCTGAAGGTGGTGCCACCAGCCAAAAGGGATGCAATGTTAGTGCCAGCATAACTGAGTACAGTGAGGAATTATAAACCAATCACAAGACAGCAATACATGCGTTCATACTGACAATAGGTGGATAAATCGATAGGGGATAGGAGGGCTCTTGCTTATAGTAGAGCGCTAAGTATAGAGTGGCAAACATGGAGGGGAACTGAAGCTGGATCAATTTTAGTCCCAAAGATTGTCCCAGGATAGAGTCACCAATAGATGCTGAATGAGGGGTAATTTTGATGGGGAGCAGGATATTTGCATGGTCTTCAAGAAATCCTCATAGGTTGCTTAATAGTTGCAAGGTAAAAAATAATGACTCTCTAGTAAACAAATAGTGTACCATTTCCACATAATCAAAATTAACATCACCAAGGCAAATAGACATCATACCCTTCTAGATACAATACATTGAAAAGGACACAACATTGCATATGTGATATTCTGGTCAATAATGTATAACCTGAATCAAATCAGAGGAAATATCAGATAACCCTAAATGAGAGATATTGTAGTATATTCTAATATACTTCAAAAAAAAATCAATAACATGAAAGACAAAGCCTGTTTCAACATTCCATTGAAAGGCTGATACATAAATGCAATATTTGGTTCTGTACTGGATCCCATGCTGGAGGGAAAAAAAATGCTATGAAGATTTTATTTTGTTAATAGGTAAAATTGATAAGTGGATGGTAAATTTGTTTAAATGTTGTTTCATTGTATATTTACTGAAGTTGGAAACTATTGTGGTTATTTATATAAAAGAATGTCCCTAATATTGTGAAACATATTAATATGCTAAAGTATTTAGGGATAAAGAAGGTGATGGTTACATGTTACCCTCAAGTTGATGATGAAAATATTATATATATACACACACACACCCATACACATATATGTATATACACAAGATGTATGGATGGATGGATAGAGGGACAGACAGGAAGGAAGCAAAGAGCGCTGGAGTAAAGCGGTAGCAGCAGGCGGATCTGAGTGCGGTCGGTGCTGGGTTTCTTCTGCAGTATTCTTGCATCTTTGTATACGTTGAAATTATTTCCAAATAAAAAGAGTAGGTTTTTCCATTTGTTTTCTGGGACTTGTATGTTTCTTAGACATTTGGGAAAGATACTTTAAGCAAAGGGCTTTTTCATCTGAGAGGTTTCCTGTTTAAGAGCTGGTCTGAGTGAACGGTTTTTCTGTCTTCTAGAGGACGCTGATCTTAGAGACGGTGGCAGTGAGTGGGAAGGCAGCTGAAGAAGCTTACTATGAGCGCTGTTTTGATCCAGGAGAAGATACTTTTTTCTTACACTGATAAGTTGTTAGCTTAAGAATGAATAAAATTGTCATGGGGAGAATATGAGATTGTAAGTTATAACAAATTTATTTATAGCTTTAACATTTTACTTTAAATAAATGACAATGTGTAAGAGAAAACAAACTACTTTCCAGAGAAAAGGTATGGTATCTTTGAGGGAAAAAAAAAGAATTCCGTTGCTTCCTTAGAAACCACCATTGTCCTCTAGCGCTTTTTCCCGAGTTGTGTAAGGAGCAAATTCAGTTTTCTGCTCCACTGTGACTCTTCGGAGTCCACTTTGCTCCGGTCCCCCCCTCCCTTCCCTCGCTGTGAGTTAGAGAGATCCTCGGAGGCCAGAGCAGCACACTCCCCACTTGCTCACACGCCTGGGTTTGTCTTATTTCAGTCACAAGACCTTGTGCTTGTAATTATTTTAAGCTATTAATTTGTAATTGAACTAGTCCCAAATGAAGGGCTCATCTCTAAGATAGTTCTGTTAGAATTTTTACAAATAGTCATATTCAGGTATGTATATTGATTGGAATGCTACAAAGCTCATAAAGACTACAATATCCTAAGGCATTTCATAAAATATGTGTTTTCTTTTTTACTTTAGCATATGTTTTACTTGTGAGACTTTTTTGTTATGAAAGTGTTCAAACATACACAAAAGCCGACAGTGTTGTATAATGACCCCCCCCATACACCGGTCACACAGCTTCAACAGTCATCAGCATATGGGCACCTGACACCCGTAACTCTGCTGTCCGCATCTCTCACCCTCCACTGGATTATTTCTGAGCCAACTCTCAGATATTATTGTGTTTATAAATGCTTCAGCATGTAGCCTGTTGGAAAATATCATTATTACCCTGAACAATAAGTATTTAAAGGCAATTTTAAAGTAAAATTTTATTCTCAAGTACTTGGTTTTTTCCTGCTTGCTGGCATTTCTTCTTGCTCTGTCTCTTTGGCCCGTAAGCCTTTGTGTACAATATTGAGACAAATAAAGGGAAAGGCATTGCTTAACGTCCAAGAAACTATGCCCCAGATTATAGTTTACACAGTTATGCTCCTAACCTAAAGCTATATATTCTTAAAAATTTTTAACTACTTAATGTAAAATGAAACACATACAGGAAACTAAATAAATGGGTACAGCTTAATGAGTTATTACGAGGCTAACACCCTTGTGACCTCCACACGGCTCACCAGAAAACCCTCTCCACACGAGTTGTCCCAACATCAGCAGTCCTGTCCCTCAAAAGCAACCACTAACTTCATAAGTACCCCCTGCACACTTTACTTCACAGTTCTGTCACCCCGAAGTACAAGCCCAGACCCTATAGTTCTTAGCCTTGCCCATTCATGTTTAATTTGGTGTACCTTTTTGAAGCTACATGTTCTTTAAGATGGGCTACATGCTTCTCCCACTGAATAATCACTACTTTCCCCATCCATGAAAAGTAATTAGCTTTTAAGCATTCTTTCTTTCAATGTACCACTACTATAAAATGTATTCAACTAAGCCCACACAAAAAATAAAAGCAAACATTTCTTTTCCCTGATGTAAGCAGACAAATTAGTCCAAAATACTTTGATCTTGATTGAGGTGGCAGGCACAGAGCACATTTTTATAGTTTCAGCCAACACTGGAAGGCCTGACAGTATTTCACTGTATTCTGAATAACTTCTGGTGGTAAAATTTCCTCTTAGTTGTCATGACGATATTCACATTCTTTGCGGAAGCAATTAAGAGAGAGTACCTGAGAGATAAAGAAAAAAAAAAAAGCTTCTAGACCAAACACAAAGGTGTTTATTGAGGATAATTACAGTGAAATAAAGACTAATACATTTTGATCAGTTCCAGGGAGAACACTTTCTTGAAAATCCTTCCATCTCTGTTTTCATTGGTTAGGGAAACATTATGGCCTCATATCAGCTATGTGATTGAAGGAAAATATAAAAGAGAGCATACCTTAAAATATGAGTTCCCATTTTGTATTCTGTCTTTTCACTAAGTGTTATGTTTACACATCATAAGGTAAAAAATTCAGAAATATAGCTTATGCTGCAAAAAGGGTGTCCATTTTAGAAATGGTGTCAGCAAAAGCTTCCCTTCAATAAGATAATAACTAATTTTAAGATATTTTTCTTCATTTATATTTCATAGACTTAGGTTAGAAAGAAACTGAGAAAAGTCTCCAGTGTTAACAGTCATATTTGGCAAATGAGAATAAGAGTAACATTACTGCTGGTAACTTGATCCTTGTAAAATGTTTGGTATCTTGGTGAGAGTGATAGATCCTAGAATTTCACTATTTTGTTTCCCTTCAGTTTTACTTCCTGCTTTATTTCTAGGTTTTCAGAAAAATAATCTTGTGTCATTGATTATCCACTAGCTATAAAATCAATCATTAATGTGAAAACTGATTTTCATTCTTTTAAAATGGTTTTACAAGGCCTGAAAAAATAATCCAGATTATAAAAAGTCTTGAATGTGCTAATAAAATGCACTATTGTTTAATTTGTGTCATATTTATTGCCCCAAAGAGAATTAGCTGGAGAAATAACTGTGCTACTGTTATGCGTTTACATCAAAGAGTTTTTTTTTTTTTTACATCAAAGAGTTTTTATGTTAACCTATATTTTACCATCAATATTTTATATGGCAATAAAGGTCCAACTGAATAAATATCTGTCCTTGTGAAGTTCTGAGGCATTGTTAAACTATGCTCTAAATTTAATTCTCACTGAATCATATCACTTGTTTTCCCTCAGAAACTTAATGATCAGAAGTCTTTGTTTGTGCAGTCTTAATATTATCTTAAACTCTTGAGGATCCTAACCAAGATGTGACCTCTGTCCCAAGTTTTATATTTCAAATTCTTTTAAGAGGAAAAAAAATGACTTCAAGATCTAGTCACCATTTCTCAGCTGTCAAAACTGTCTTTTCTTTCTGGTGGCAGAGAAATATCACATTGCACGCCTTTGTTTCAAGTTCGTCTGTCAAGAGTCTCAATTTGCCTGCAAGTCCTGATGGATCTGAAACATCAATAAGTGTCCATCCCTCCCTTGCAATATAAAACTGAGCCTGTTCTGACGTCACTAGTAAGACCACGAGTGCTTTTTTTTTTAGCAGTTTTAGCGCTTTTTTAGTTTTTTAGCGGTTTTAGCAGTAAATATTCAAAAGCATCACATGTACTCTTCTCTTCCTGTCTTGAGAGAGGGCGAAGACGTCTCCTCTGAAGGAACAGAATCTTTTGGCATCTTCTCTTTGTCAAACAGCTCTCTTCCTAAGGAAACATGGAGCTTTCTATACACTGAATCTTCTTTTCAAATATGTTTTTTTTTTTTTTTTCCTGTCCCTGTTGTGAAAGAGACACTATGTCCTGCCTGGACTGTCCATAAACCGTCCCTTTCGTGTGCATCCTTCTGTTTTTGTGGAATTTAAAGCATTCTTTACATTGACACACTCAACAGCCATCTGGACTCCACAGTAGTGGGCAGCTTATTAAAGAGAAGTTTTAAAGGAAACTTAACAGCCTATTTTATTCTTCACATTGCAAATGTAAGGACATCAAATGTCAATGAATTTATTTTTCTGTGATACTGGGTCCCTTTTTGTGCGGAACATAAGCCCAACAATTTTTCTGTGAAGTGGAAATTCTCATGTCCATGCCCAGGGAGGCTAGACAGGCTAGGCTACAGCTAGATAAGTTATTGAGTGCATTTTCCATAATTACCATTAATTCTGATCATTGCAACATTTTTGTGAAAGCACTCTATTTTACTAGGTCAACACTTTTCTTCATATTTTCCTCCGGTTCAGTTCAGCTCAGTTCAGTCACTCAGTCGTGTCCAACTCTCTGCGACCCCATGGACTGCAGCACGCCAGGCCTCCCCGTCCATCACCAACTCCCAGAGTTTACTCAGACTCATGTCCATCGAGTCCGTGATGCATCCAACCATCTCATCCTCAGTCGTCCCCTTTCTTCCTGCCTTCAATCTTTCCCAGCATTAGGATCTTTTCAAATGAGTCAGCTCGTCTCATCAGGTGGCCAAAGTGTTGGAGCTTCACCTTCAACATCAGTCCTTCCAATGAATATTCAGGGCTGATTTCCTTTAGGATGGATGGGCTGCATCTCCTTGCAGTCCAAGGGGCTCTCAAGAGTCTTCTCCAACACCACAGTTCAAAAGCATCAATTCTTCGGTGCTCAGCCTTCTCTGTAGTCCAACTTTCACATCCATTCATGACCACTGGAAAAACCATAGCCTTCACTAAACAGAGCTTTGCTGACAAGTAAAATTAAAAATTAAAAATTAAAAATCTCTGCTTTTTAATATGCTGTCTAAGTTGGTCATAGCTTTCTTCCAAGGAGTAAGCGTCCTTTTATTTCGTGGCTGCAGTCACCATCTGCAGTGATTTTGGAGCCCAAAAAATAAAGTCAGCCACTGTTTCCACTGTTTCCCTGTCTGTTTGCCATGAAGTGATGGAACTGGATGCCATGATCTTAGTTTTCTGAATGTTGAGTTTTAAGCCAACTTTCATCAAGAGGCTCTTCACTTTCTGCCATAATGGTGGTGTCATATGTGTATCTGAAGTTATCGATATTTCTCCCAGCCATCTTGATTCCAGCTTGTACTTCATCCAGCCCAGCATTTCTCATGATGTACTCTGCAAATAAGTTAAATAAGCAGGGTGACAATATGCAGTCTTGGTGTACTCCTTTCCCGATATGGAAGCAGTTTGTTGTTCCATGTCCAGTTCTAACTGTTGCTTTCTCAAGAGGCAGGTCAGGTGGTCTGGTATTACCATCTCTTGAAGAATTTTCCACAGTTTGCTGTGATCTACACAGTCAAAGGCTTTGGTGTAAAGCAGAAGTAGATGTTTTTCTGGAACACTCATGCTTTTTGATGATCCAGTGGATGTTAGCAATTTCATCTCTGGTTCCTCTGCCTTTTCTAAATCCAGCTTTAACATCTGGAAGTTCATGTTTCACATACTGTTGAAGCCTGGCTTGGAGAATTTTGAGCATTACTTTATAGTGTGTGAGATGAGAGCAACTGTGTGGTAGTTTGAGCATTCTTTGGCATTGCCTTTCTTTGGGATTGGAATGAAAACTGAGATTTTCCAGTCCCGTGGCCACTGCTGAGGTTTCCAAATTTGCTGACATATGTAGCACTTAAACAGCATCATCTTTTAGGATTTGAAATAGCTCAACTGGAATTCCATCACCTCCACTAGCTTTGTTCATAGTGATGTTTTCTAAGGCCCACTTGACTTCACATTACAGGATGTCTGGCTCTAGGTGAGTGATCACACCATCATGATTATCTGGGTCGTCAAGATCTTTTTCGTACAGTTCTTCTGTGTATTCTTGCCACGTCTTCTTAATATCTTCTGTTTCTGTTAGATCCCTACCATTTCTGTCCTTTATTGTGCCCGTCTTTGCGTGAAATGTTCCCTTGCTATCTCTAATTTTCTTGAACGGATCACTAGTCTTCCCCATTCTATCGTGTTCCTCTGTCTCTTTGCACTGATCACTGAGGAAGGCTCTCGTTTCTCTCCTTGCTCTTCTTTGGAACTCTGCATTTATGATGAGCGTGTGTCCTTCTACTCCACCAGCTTGTAGGCCCCATTTTCCTCAAAGCATTTTCTTTTATCCAACAGAGGGCAATAAATTTTATTTATTTATTCTGCCATCAGATATGTTTATGGCTGACTTTCTACATGCACTGGGCTTGCCAGATGGCTCTGTGGTGCAGAATCTTCCTGACAGTCATGACACATGAGTGCAGTCCCTGGGTCAGAAATTTAGCAAGGGAGAAGGAAACAGCAATCCACTCCAGTATTCTTGCCTGGGAAATTCTGTGGCTAGAGGAGCCTGGCAGGCTACAGCCCATGGGGCCACAAAGAGGCAGATACGACTGAGTGACTGACACTTTCATTTTCACTTTTCTATGTGCAAGGCACTCCTCTTAGTGTTAGAGAATATTTAAATGCACGTAAGAAAAGACTCTTGCTTTCAATGACCCTATCGTCTTACAGAAACAGTAAGACCTGCTTTCAAAAATCCACAATAGAGAGCAATGTTATTTCAGTGATAAAGGAAAGGAAGTATGTATTGATCACCTAAATACATTCACAATTCTTATGGCCATCCTCCCCAAAGAGTATTACATTGCTTTTTTTTTTTTGCTAAAAAATGAAGAAATTGCTGAAGGTCATGGAATTTTAAAGTGAATCTGTCTGAGTCCAAAGCCCATAGTTCTAGTGGGAATACAGTCTTGCTTTGGGGAGAGGAGAATGTCGCTATGAATTTTGGCTGAGTGGGACAGAGGGTGCTTCAGGAATAAAGAACGGTGAAGGGTGCGGGTGGGAAGGGAAGGTGTCCCCAGGGGAATCACAAGCAGCAGTGCTGGTAGGCAGTGGGAAGGGGCTGGAACCAGCAGCTGTGGGCCTGAGGAGCGTGGCTCTTCAGTGGTGGACTGCGGAGGCTGCCTTTCTCCTGCATCCAGAAGACCGCTGGAAAATTCTAATTAAGTACTTGAGTTGATCAGTGTCATCTTTTAGAAAAGCATTCTGCCAGTAGGGTTTAGAGGGAAGAGAGGCAAGCTTTTCTGTCATTCTCACTGCAAGCCACACTTCTGGGCTGGCCCAGGAAACTGCCAGTTATGCTTTCTGTGGCCTGTGAACATGCTCACTTCTTCCTGTGTGAGGTGTGCACTTCCTTCTTAGTTCTAAATGTGTCATGAAGAAGTACTTCTGTGGCTGACAGTGAAGCAAGAAAAAGGGGAGACTTAAACTAATTACACTGCAGTGACAATAATGATTTCACTCTCTGCTTAAAGGACAGGAGTAGTAAAGCAGTTATCCTCCAATTAAAACGAAATATTAAAGAATTAGGATAAGAGAAAGCTCAGCATTTTGTGCATTTTTTTTAATCTCACAATAAGACAAAATTTCATTGTGGGGATGAGTGAGAGAAGAGATTCTCAGGTCATGGCGACTTCATAAATACCTTTTAAAAACACATCTGTTACCAAAGTTTTAGTAGCTCTAGGTGGGGAGGAGTAGAGAACTTCAAAGGGCATGGAATTATGGAAGCTCCTGCAGCATACGGTTAGAGGTTGAGTGTAGGAGTACTGTAGACATAGATGTGCCCGGATACTGCTGCTGCTGCTGAGTCGTGTCAGTCGTGTCCGACTCTGTGCGACCCCATAGACGGCAGCCCACCAGGCTCCTCTGTCCCTGGGATTCTCCAGGCAAGGACACTGGAGTGGGTTGCCATTTCCTTCTCCAGTGCATGAAAGTGAAGTGAAA
This sequence comes from Hydropotes inermis, assembly GCA_020226075.1. NCBI lineage: Eukaryota > Metazoa > Chordata > Mammalia > Artiodactyla > Cervidae > Hydropotes > Hydropotes inermis. The sequence continues at coordinate 103,231,688 of CM035271.1, read as the reverse complement.
GTTAGGTTGCTCAGTTGTATCCAGCTCTTTGAGACCCCATGGACTGTAGCCTACCAGGCTCCTCCATCCATGGGATTTTCCAGGCAAGAGTACTGGCGTGGGTTGCCATTTCTTCAGATATTGTAGGACTGGACAAAGCAGACACCTAAACTACCTTTGATTGTCCTATCTGTTCAGCCCATTCCGTCCTGTCTGGCTCTTTGCAACCCCATGGACTGCAGCACGCCAGCCTTCCTGTCCATCACCAACTCCCAGAGTTTACTCAAACTCATGCCTATCAAGTCCGTGATACCATCCAACCATCTCATCCTCTGTCGGCCCCTTCTCCTCCCACCTTCAATCTTTCCCAGCATCAGGGTCTTTTCCAATGAGACAGTTCTTCACATCAGGTAGACAAAGTATTAGAGTTTCAGCTTCAACATCAGTCCTTCCAATGAATATTTAGGAATGATTTCCTTTAGGATGGACTGGTTGGATCTTCTTGCAGTCCAAGGGACTCTTCAAGAGTCTTCTCCAATACCACAGTTCAAAAGCATGAACTCTTCAGTGCTCAGCTTTCTTTATGGTCCAAATCTCACATCCATACATGACTACTGGAAAAAAATAGCTTTGACTAGATGGACTTTGTTGGCAAAGTAATGTCTCTGCTTTTTAATGTGCTGTCAAGGTTGGTCATAACTTTTCTTCCAAGAAGCAAGTGTCTTTTAATTTCATGGTTGCAGTCACCATCTTCAGTGATTTTGGATCCCCCCAAAATAAAGTCTGCCACTTTTTCCATTGTTTCCCCATCTATTTGCCATGAAGTGATGGGACCAGATACCATGATCTTAGTTTTCTGAATGTTGAGTTTTAAGCCAATGTTTTCACTCTCCTCTTTCAGTTTCATCAAGAAGTTCGTTAGCTCTTCTTTGCTTTCTGCCATAAGGATGGTGTCATATACTTATGCCATAAGGATGGTGTCATATGCTTATCTGAGTTTATTGATATTTTTCCCAGCAATCTTGATTCCAGCTTGTGCTTCATCCAGCCCAGCATTTCGCATGATGTACTCTGCATGTAAGTTAAATAAGCAGGGTGACAATATCCAGCCTTGACTTGCTGCTTTCCCAGTTTGGAAATAGTCTGCTGTTCCATGTCCAGTTGTAACTGTTGCTTCTTGACTTGCATACAGGTCTCTCAGGAGGCAGGTCAGGTGGTCTGATATTCCCATCTCTTTAAGAATTTTCCATAGTTTGTTGTGATCCACATAGTCAAAGGCTTTGGCATAGTCAATAGCAGAAGTAGATGTTTCTCTGGAACTCTCTTGTTTTTTCAATGATCCAACAATGTTGGCAATTTAATCTCTGGTTCCTTTGCCTTTTCTAAATCCAACATGAGCATCTGGAAGTTCTCCTTGCACATTAAAATCACCTCAAAATTTTAAAAATAAAAATACCCAGATCTAGGCCCTACTGCCACCAGATCCTGAATTAATTGCTCTGAGTTTGTTTTTTTTTTTTTTTCCTATTTTAAAAATTGAGTTTAATTTATCGAGGGAGCACATGCAGATTTTTAGTCTACCATTGATGTGTGGAAATTTAGTTTTTAAAATTGAGATGCCATAAAATTCAGAGATGTACAGTCTTTGACCTTTGTGTGGCACATTGAATACCTATAGGGCTAGAAGAAATTCAGGTCTAATAGAAATGAGGATAGTTATTAAAATTACCTTTAAAATATACTTTGGGCTACATTTACTCAGAAGGTACAGTTTGACAAGAGTCGCAACATATAATGTTTTTATTTTTTTTAAGCATACAGAACCTCAAATCAATGATGCACATCAGTGAACTCTGAAAAGACCATGCAGCCAGAAGATCTTTCCCCTTGAAATTCACCTCTGACATGGACGTCAGTCCTGCCGGAGAGGGAAAGGGCTGCATCAGAAGCATGAGCGCAGACAGCCGCTCCGGGCCGCACGGTCTGGCCCCCAGAGTTGCAGCGGAGCCCCTTCCTTGGTCTTGTCATTATGTGTGGGGAGCAAGTGTGAGGAGCACAGGGAATTCTGCCAGCACCAGCCTGTCTGAGGGAAGAGACTCATCTGGTGTCGCGCTTCCAAGAGTAAGATCCTCCACATGACAGAAATCCTGGAGAATACCAGAAAGTCAAATGCGAAAGGGCGTGAAAGGACAGACACAGCCAGGAATTTACCCCGCTGTTCAGTTTTCCTTATCATGGCTAAGCCTGATTCTGAAACACTGATAAGAGAGAGGATCAGGAATTCTATCAGAATGAAAAATAGTGGCTTGGTAAACATGGAAACACTTAAACATGCAAGATATGACTTTATTGTTTGACGTTCACTTCTGGCACTGTCTCTGGGAGAGCTGAGGACACACTGAAGCTTAATTTCTGGAGCCAGTTTTCGGCAGCTCAGACTTTAAATTCTTAACTGGTCACCAAAAATAAGCAAAATCCATTTTCATTCCGTTTGGTTCTTTATTAAACTTTCTAGGACCTTTTTTTTTTTTCACAGAATTTGAAGCAGCTGGTCAAATACACCTTCTGACACAAACTAGCATTTTGAACTTAATATAGAGTGGACAACATTCCCAGTTATATTCAGGATATAAATATCCCAGGATACAGCTGAAAATACCATAGTTTTAATCTTTCTTTCTGTTGATATAGTATATTACATTTATTGATTTGTGTGTGTTGAATCATCTTTTATATCCAAGGGATAAGTTACGCTTGATCGTGGTATAATGTGCTATTCAATTTGGTTTGCTAGCATTTTCTTGAGAATTTTTACATCTATATTCATCAGTATATTGGCCTATAGTTTTCTTTTCTTGTAGTGTCTTTATCTGGCTTTGGTATCAGAGTAATATTTACCTGGCAGAATGAATTTGGAACTGCTCCCTACTCTTCAGTATTTTGGAAGAATTTGAGAATGATAGGTATTAACTCTTCTGGATATGTTTGATAGAATTCCTCTGTGACAATGCATGGTCTTGGACTCTAGTTAGCTGGGTGTTTTGTTTTTGTTTTTTTTTTTTAACAAATTCCTTTTCACTACTAGTGAGTGGTCAGTTCAGATTGTCTATTTCTTCCTGATTCAGTCTTAGAAGATTGTATGGTTCTAGAAATATATCTGTTTTTTCTCACTTGTCCAATTTGTTTGCATATAACTGTTTATAATATTCTCTTATGATTTTTATATCTCTGTGATATCAGTTGTTGCTTGTCCCTCTCATTTCTTATTTTGTTTATTTTGGTCTTTTCTTTCTTTCTTGATGAGCCTGGCTGAAAGCTTATCAGTTTGTTTATCTTTCCAAAAAGCCAGCTTCTGCTTTCATTGATCTTTATTATTTTGTGGTCTCTATTTTATTTGTTTCTCTCTGATCTTTATTATTAACTTCCTTATCCTGACTTGGAGCTTTCTTTTTTTCTAGTTTCTTTAGGTAGTAGGTTAGGTGTTTATTTGAGATTTTTCTTGTTTCTTGAGGAAGACTTGTATCATAAACTTTCCTCTGGGAATGCTTCTGTTATGTCCCATAGATTTTGAAAAGTTGTGTTTTTATTTTCATTTATCTCAAGGTATTTTCTGATTTCTTCATTGACTCTTTGAATTTTTTACTGAAATGTTGTTTAGTTTCCACAGGTTTGTGCTTTTCCTATTTTTCTTCCTATAATTGCTTTCTAGTCTCCTACTTTTGTGGCTGGAAAAGTGCTTGTATCACCTTCTTCGATTCTTCATGAGCTCCCTGAGGTAGGCATAGCACTAAAACATTTTTGCTTATACATGAAGACTCCAAATAACCTGGGAGTTGCATGTTCTCCTGAAACAACACAGGAATCATGTGACTAAACCGTCCTGGAAGTCAAGTTTTCTGAAAAGTTAATGTTACAAAATGAATGTTTCTTCTGCCCAAATTCATATGTTGAAACCTAATCCTAAATGTGATGGTTCTAGGAAATGGAGCCTTTGGGAGGTGCTTATGTCATAAGGGTGGGACCCTCATGGATAAAATTAGCGCCCTCATAAAAGAGACCCTCAAAAGAGCTCTCTCGGCTCTTTTGCCAATGCGAGGACAGAGAGAAGATGGCAGGCTACGAACCAGGAAGCAGGCTCTCCTAAGACACCGTGTCTGCTGGCGCCTCGCCTGTGTGCTGGGTCTGGAGAACCAGGAGACATCCATTTCTGCTGTGTTTAAGCTCTCAGTCTGTGGTGATGTATTAGAGCAGCCTGAACAGACTAGAACACTTGAAGTCCTTTATTTGTTTCCCCCTAACTTTTAAAGAATATATTCTGTAGGGTATTCATGAAGCTATCTGACAGAACTAAATGGATGAGGTTATGGGTGTGAGACAGGAGTTGAGCACATAGTGAACTCCAGCTACAGGAATTGAAGTCACAGGATGAGTAGCTAGGAGGCAGCTACTACTAAGAGGCAGGCAAAGTGGGGCCAGGAGGAAACAGACCTGCACCTTTTTTTTTTTTTTGACATTTCAATAAAGGCCAAAACAGATTTCACATATTGTGTGTTGTGGAACATCTCTTCTGTCTCCAACTTATTCATTCATTCAACACACACTTGGTGAGTATGTAACAGGCACCAGACAAAGGGATCCAAAAGTGAACAAAACAGACACAGGAGAGCCGGCCACAGAGCTTCTGGCGTGGCGGGGAAATGCAGCCACACGCCAGTCCTGCTCTCCCCGAAGCAGCTGGCGGCAAGGGGGGGACAGCTAGTTTGTGTGAGTTTGTCTGAGTCACTCCCACCTGTGGCTGATATTAAGTTGCCAAGGTAATGTCGGTTGACTCACAGAATTCCTGAAAATTTGACGTTCAGTTCTCCAGGCTCAGCACAGCACCAAGTCTACCTCCCATTTTATCCGCCCTTCTGTTCCACAGTTAACAGGATGGGTTACTACTCCTCACAAACTCTGAGGGGGCTCAGTGGTAAAGGATCCACCTGCTAATGCAGGAGACGTGGGTTCAATCCCTCGGTCGAGAAGGTCGAGAAGGAAATGGCAACCCACTCCAGTATTCCTGCCTGGGAAATCCCATGGGCAGAGGAGCCTGGAGGGTTACAGTTCGTGGGGTCACAAAGAGTCAGACCCAACTGAGAAACAGACTACGCGTACATGCACAAACTCCGAAAGGTTTTAAAACTAGGAGTGTGTGTCCAGCTCTAGGACAGTAGCATCGAAGTTGGGAAACTATGGGGTAGTTTGGTTTTCTGCCCAGAGTGACAGAAGTGAGGCCCAAGGAATCAAGTCACCCTACCAAGCATGTCTGTGAACTCGATAGAAACAAAAGCCACGCGCATTGAGAGCCAGCGAGAGACCCTGGAGGGCACGCCCACTGCAGGAGGGGGACCCCTCAGAGAGTCTGCTTCTCCATGGCTGCAGGCCCAGCTTCTCGTGAAAGGTCTTCAGCTGTGAGAGGTAACAGGGTGATCCGTGAAAGTGGAGCAGTAGATCACGATGGCCTGTGTTTTGCTGAGAATGTAACCTTAAAGTCGTTAAAAGGTGTTTTGGACAGGGAGCAGGAGTTAGGTTCATGGGCATGAACCTTGCTGGCGGGCAGTGTGAGTGAGACCCTGGAAAGCAGAGTGGCGCAAACACCAAGGCGTCAAGAAGCCCGCTTCGCGATTCTACCTGGAGCTGATAAAATGTGCACGTTCTGAGCTATCAACAGACACAAAGTGGTAATGGTAATAGAGTCAGGTCAAAACTAAAGGTGTTTGGAAGTAGTCCCTCCCGCCTCTCTTCTCGAACAGCCCTGCGAAGGCACCCGGCTGCGCTGACTTCGTGGCGGCCGTGGCCCACGGGGGCTCCGGCTGCGCTGGGCCATGCCCTGTAGGACCGAGCAGCGCGTGTGAGAGCGCTCGCCGAGTGCTGCACGCTTTGCGCAGTTTAATTGTTATTTTTTTTTACCCGCGGTATGAGATGGTTCTTTCTGAATGCAGTAACATGCGCCTCCAGATTGCTTTTCAGTGATAGTACAACACTTTTTCCTATCTAAGGAAGAAAATCATTACAACTGCTATTTGGTACTAGATCAGAATACCTGAAGACATGCTCAATTGGAAATTGTTTGTGTAATGCCTGAAGGTGTTTAGTAATCAGAAAGTGTTGTAAATTCATAATGAATACATTGGTCAAATGAGTTAGTAATGACAATATATTTAATTCTTTTTTAATACAGACTATAAGATTCAGTAGTTTAAGATTTTTACTTGATAAACAATGACCACCATGACCGCCCCCCCAAAAAAAAAAAAAAAACATGGATGTGACTGGATTTCAGGATGATCCTATATCTGTAACAGAAACTGAAAAGATGGGGGTAAATCAAAAGAAAGTGAAGTTTCACTGTAACATTAATGGTGTCAATATTTTAATACAATAGCTTATCAACATCTGTTTACCACTAACATCAACAATAGAATGGGAAAGACTAGAGATCTCTTCAAGAAAATTAGAGATACCAAGGAAACATTTCATGCAAAGATGGGCTCAATAAAGGACAGAAACAGTATGGACCTAACAGAGCAGAAGATATTAAGAAGAGGTGGCAAGAATACACTGAAGAACTACACAAAAAAGATCTTCATGACCCAGAAAATTGCAAAGGTGTGATCACCAACCTAGAGCCAGACATCCTGGAATGCGAACTCAAGTGGGCCTTAGGAAGCATCACCACGAACAAAGCTAGTGGAGGTGATGGAATTCCAGTTGAGCTACTTCAAATCCTAAAAGATGATGCTGTGAAAGTGCTGCACTCATTATGCCAGCAAATTTGGAAAACTCAGCAGTGGCTACAGGACTGGAAAAGGTCAGTTTTCATTCCAATCCCCAAAAAAAGCAATCCCAAAGAATGTTCAAACTACCACACAACTGCACTCATCTCACATGCTAGCAAAGTAATGCTTAAAATTCTCTAAGCCAGGCTTCAACAGTGTGTGACCCGTGAACTTCCAAATGTTCAAGCTGGTTTTAAAAAAGGCAGAAGAACCAGAGATCAAATTGCCAACATCCACTGAATCACTGAAAAAGCAAGAGAGTTCCAGAAAAACATTTGCTTCTGCTTTATTGACTATGCTAAAGCCTTTGACTGTGTGGATCACAATAAACTGTGGAAAATTCTGAAAGGGATGGGCATACCAGACCACTTAACCTGCCTCTTGAGAAATCTGTATTCAGATCAGGAAGCAACAGTTACAACTGGACATGGAACAACAGACTGGTTCCAAATTGGGAAAGGAGTACGTCAAGGCTGTATATTGTCACCCTGCTTATTTAACTTATATGCAGAGAACATCATGAGAAATTCCAGGCTGGATGAAGCACAAGCTGGAATCAAGAGCACGAGGAGAAATATCAATAACCTCAGACATGCAGATGACACCACCCTTATGGCAGAAAGTGAAGAGGAACTAAAGAGCCTCTTGATGAAAGTGAAAGAGCAGAGTGAAAAAGTTGGCTTAAAGCTCAACAATCAGAAAACTAAGATCATGGCATCCAGTCTCATCACTTCATAGCAGATAGATGGGGAAACAATGGAAAAAGTGGCAGACTTTATTTTGGGGGGCTCCAAAATCACTGCAGATGGTGATTGCACCCATGAAATTAAAAGACGCTTACTCCTTGGAAGAAAAGCTATGACCAACCTAGACAGCATATTAAAAAGCAGACACATTACTTTGCCAACAAGGTCCATCTAGTCAAAGCTATGGTTTTTCCAGTGGTCATGTATGGATGTGAGAGTTAAACTATAAAGAAAGCTGAATGCCGAAGAATTGATGCTTTTGAACTGTGGTGTTGGAGAAGATTCTTGAGAGTCCCTTGGACTGCAAGGAGATCCAACCAGTCCATCCTAAAGGAAATCATTCCTGAATATTCATTGGAGGGACTGATGCTGAAGCTGAAACTTCAATACTTTGGCCACCTGATGTGAAGAACTGTCTCATTGGAAAAGACCCTGATGCTGGGAAAGATTGAAGGCAGGAGGAGAAGGGGACGACAGAGGATGAGATGGTTGGATGGTATTACCAACTCGATGGACATGAGTTTGAGTAAACTCCAGGAGTTGGTGATGGACAGGGAGGCCTAGCGTGCTGCAGTCCATGGGGTCGCAAAGAGTTGGACATGACTGACCGACTGTACTGAACTGAACTGATAATAAGAGAGTTGGTAAACTGTTCTGATAACTTCCTGTTGGACAGAGTAGCTCAAGAACATTTCAAATATTATCTTAATAAACTGACCAAATTAATGTAATCTTTCCTGATTATTTGGTGGAAAGAGCCTGGACTTTGGTTTTAGGCAGATCAGGTTTCAAATGCTGGCTCTGAGACATAATTCATGGGTTATAGGACCTAAGTTGCCTGAATGAGTTTCTTAATATCTGAGCATCCCTTCTTGGAACATGGGGAAAATAACATAGCAGGGATTTGTGACTATTAAATAAGACCATAGATGTGATCATTTGAAGCCGAGTTAATAGCATACAGTAGGCACTCCATCAGTCAGAGTTTTCCTCTCCTTTCCAGAGATCAGTTAAGGCCCTGGCATAGTCCGGTTGTTTAGGCACAGCCTTCTGTTTTATTAAAATTAGAGATATCACTTTGCTGTCAAAGGTCTGCATACTCAAAGCTATGGTTTTTCCAGTAATCATGTTTGGTTGCGAGAGTTGGACCATAAAGGCTGAGCACTGAAGAATTGATACTTTCAAGCTGTGGTGCTGGAGAACTCTTGAGAGTACCTTGGACAATAAGGAGATCAAACCAATCAATCCTAAAGTAGATCAATCTTGAATATTCATTGGAAGGACTGATGCTGAAGCTGAAGCTCCAATACTTTGGCCCCCTGATGTGAAGGGCTAACTCACTGGAAAAGACCCTGATGCTGGGAAAAATTAGAAGCAAAAGGAGAAGGGGGCGGCAGACGATAAGATGATTAGATAGCATCACCAACTCAATGGGCATGAATTTGAACAAACTCTGGGAGATAGTGAAGGACAGGGAAGCCTGGCATGCTGCATTCCATGGAGTCACAAGCAAGAGTTGAACATAGCGACTGAACAACAGCTGTTTTTTGAAAACTGTTAATATTTGTGAAATGGCTTTAGTCTTCTTATTTTAAAATAGTCATAGCAAGTAGAAGTTAAAGGCAGTCTGAAGTCTAGAAGTCCCTAATGCCCCCTGTTGCTCTGAATCATGTGAGATCAGTTTGGAGAGGACTATCTTTACCGCCGGTGTGCAGCTGATCTAAAACAGCAGGTTCACCCAGAAGACACATCCTGGATCTTCCTCACACAGAAAACAGCTTAACAGGCAGTCCCTCGGGCTCAGGTTTCCAGTGATAGAACCAGGCTGTGGAAATAAACTACACGGTGCTCACGAGGCAGACGAAACCCGACCTACCAAGGTGGGATCACCGAGCTTGCACCTCAGGCTAAGATGAATGTGATTGAGACAAGTTTCTTTGCAGATTCTTATTTCAGATTCTGACATTTTGCAACAGTTTGTTGTAAACTTTTCTGAAGTAACTGAAAAATATAATAATTGTATTTTTGGCAACATAGAATTCCTAGGAAAGCACCTAAAATGTAGCAGCTGCTGGCATAGGAAGCAGAGCCTATGCTTGATTGTAGATATTCTGCTAGAGATTTAAAAGTATTTTTGTACACTGAAGAATTGCAACTTAATCATCTTGCTTTAGATAGTAACACCTTCTTTGCCTTCAACAGAGAATGCTGATAATTTGCTGGTCTCCCCAAAATTCTTCACCAGCCTAGTCTTCTCAGAATACATAAATGCGTTAATGTAGGTGATTATCAAACCGTTTGGTCCCCCCCCCCCCATAGCTGAAATGTTGTACTTCCCAGTATCAGCTACCTGCCAGGTGTGGATGGCCCCAGCTCCCCCGCCTGGCATCCTGTAAGTCTCCACGGGGACAGGGCCTCCTGGCGCCCATGTGCGCTCCTCATCGCGTCTGCGGCTCCTCGGTGGGGTCCTCAGTGGGTCCTCGTCACCCATGCTGCCCTCAGGCAGAGGTCCAGATGGTCTGCACCGCGCTGAGCGTCACAGAGGCTGCAGCCAGGGCAGGGCGGCCAGGTGTGTGGGGTGGGGCATGCTGAGCGTCAGGGCTGCAGAAAGGTGGTCCAGACGGAGGAACGTTCCTCCTTCACCCAGTTCCCTCCCCTCCCGCCAGCACCATGAGGGAGCCACACAGCGGGGCCCTCACCTCCCTGGGGCGCTGCTGCTGAGGACAAACGGAGCTGCCTTGTCTTGGGGTCAGGCGGGCCTTTGGGTCGCAGCGCGTGAGCAGATGAAAGACTGTATCCTGTATAGCTCATTTGCAGAAGCATCATTCATTGAATTTCCTGTATTCAAGTAATTTCTTTTACTAGATATTTGATATGTTTTCATTCCCTGAAATATCAGTTTCTTGCCTATTTTCTGAATTATTCTGAATTTTACCAGAAAATTGATTGTGCCCTTTAGGAAGTGAGATATCTCAGCAAACATTCTTTGGCCTGACCAGAAACTGTTTCCTTGCTGTGTAAGAATTTATCAATAAATTTGAAGAATTGCTTTAGCGCTCATTAATTCAGTTAATAAATGATTTATTGAATACCTATTGCATTGCAGGCATTATGCTGGAGGTCTAGGAGTAATAAAGAAAACTAAAATGTCCCTGTTCTCAGGATGCTTATGTTTCCAGGGCTTTTCCCAAAGTGTTCCCAGAGAAAACACATTCTTACAGTCGTCTGACTCCCCTCGGTCTCTCTCTAAGTCTCTCTCTCTCTAATTAAACATATTTGGAAAATGCTATGCACAGGGTATATCAACATATTAAAAGCTCTGAGTTTGGGGGGATAAAGAATCTTATTTAATTTTATTTAATTATTTAACTTGTAAATTATTTATCTTATTATTTTGATTCAGATGAATTTAGATATACCTTTTGTGTAAAACCTATTGACAGTCCAAGAAACTAACATTTCACGAACAACCCGTGGGAAGATACTTTTTTGAACATCTTTCCCATTCTGGTGGAGGAAGAATTCTCAGATTTCCCAGATAGGTTATTGAGTTTGGAGTCTTTAAGGAGATACTGAGTTATATATTTGACAGAGTTGTATATAAGCCCCAGCTGTGCATTGTTATCCAATGTACTTGCATTGAGAAATTCTCAGCTCCTATAAGAAAGGTGTAAAGGAGTGGTCAAACAGGTCGCCTCTCCATGAAGCCTTAGCCTTGTGCTCCACTGCTTTCCTCCTAACTATTCAGGTCTCCAAGCGCTGTAAGTGATCTGGGCCTCTGTTGCAGTCACTAAGATCTCAGGAAGATCCGGTGTCTAGCTGCTTGGCCTGGGTTCGAAGCGGAAGTCTCCCTGCTTCGGAGGGGCTTACTGCTTCCCAGCGCCCCGACCGCGTGGAGGGGCTCCTGGTAGCGCCTGGCTCATCCACTTTCTTCTGCTTGAAACGCCCGCGAGCAGCTGCCCCCACAGCGGGGTCGCTGCAAGTGACAGGCTGGGGGCCCTGTTTTAAATGACAGCGGCAGGGCCAGTCTGGCAGTGGCTGCCAAGAGGCAGAAGTTGAGAGGAAACATTGTAGAATTTTCATTATTCATCGTGGCAGTGTGTTCATGACCAAACAAAGAGGGCAACACTTGAATATAGGAAAAAAAAAATGTGGATCCACTCTCTCAAAAGCCTCACTGATGCCCTTTCATTGCCAGAGACTGCAGCAAGCAAATCAAAACTGAAGACAGAGTGCTCCAGCCCCAGCCTCTTCTGCCTGGTTTATACACCCTCAGCCAGAGAAACTGAACAACAGCAATGCTATTATCCCACTACTGCTAACACCTACCATCCGTGGAGCACTTGCCCAGGGTCTGATACCACCTCCTGTGTGTGTGTGTGAGTCACTCAGCTGTGTCCCACTCTCCGTGACCCGTGGACTGGAGCCCACCAGGCTCCTCCATCCTTGGGACATCCCAGGCAAGAGCACTGGAGCGGGTTGCTGTTCCCTTCTCCAGGGATCAAACCCTGGTTTCTGGCACTGCAGGCAGATTGTTTACCACCTGAATCACTAGGGAAGCCCGCCAGCACCTATAACCCTTATGTGAATTTCTCCTCTCAGCACACTGATGAGGTCGCTTCCTGTTTACAGATGAAAAAACAACTGAGCAGTTGAAAAGTGTATAAATTACCCTCGGTCGTGTAACCAGAGCTTCTGAGACAGAGATCCAAACTGATATCTACTCAGATGGGGACTTACTTGAAAGTGCATGGCAGTGACTTAAGGCTGGATGAGTTTCCAAAGTCCAAGAACAGCGGCTGTTGTTTAAACAAACATGGCTTTTCCCAGCACTCTGATCAGATCACAGCACAGGTACGAGGTGGTATTTGCAACCAAAGGTGAACAGAAGACAATAAATTTAGTGGTCAAATTCCATTTTTGACGGTTATATTTCAGTGTAAACTCCGCTTCTTGGTAAATAAAACTAAAGACACCAAGTAATCTTTGTGTACATGAAAATGACTGCCCAGTATATCCCAGGTTCCTAGCTTCCTTTAAGGTTCAGTTGGCTTGCTTATTGCTTCTGAATCTCAAACACCATCTTGTCCCTTGACTGCACTGAATGAAATAAGGATCGGTCAATCCCTAGTCCCCAAGAGGAGACAGGATCGAGAAGCGGTGGACGTACGTGAATTGGGCCTGACATTTGTGGCATGCAGTTGTTACAGGAGGCAAGACTTGGAAACATCATGATTCCTGGGGAGCACCATGTGAGGAAATGCCATTCACCTTTCCATCCACGTTGAAAGGGCTGTTTTAGTGCTGAGAGATGCGTTTCTTAGGAGTACTTTTCTGTCTGAGCACATCTTAGGATTTTCTTTATGGCTGCCCAAGGACTTCTGTTTCCCTTCTTTTAGAGATTAAAAGGGGTTTTACTTTTAAAGAGCTCAGTTGTATCATGAGAAATAGTGAAGCCCTATTCTATCACACGGCTCTCATAGGAGAAAGAGGCCACAGACCCTGCTATTCATCTTCCAACCACTGTAGGTGGGTTGACAGGGGTGTAGGGGGTCTCGGGAGACCTCTAGACAGAGAGGTCAGAAATGCCTTCTCTGAGATGGGATGGTGAAGGGCTCGGACCAGATGTAATCACGTTTCTCCCATCCCCGCAGGTCTCACAGTTCATCCCAATCTCTTCATTGCCTAGTTTGGACACCGAAGTTTCTTTCTGGGTCATGCTGAAGGCTTGGGGCAGTGGCTCACCATTCTCAGCGCAGCCAGTGCTGGGATTTGGTCAGTATCTGAGATAAATGTTTATTAGAGTGCTTCCCTTCCGGCACCTCAAGGCCTTTCCATCAGGGAATGAGACACATTCATCTTGTGCTGATTTAATTGCAGAAAGGAAGGCTGGTTTTATATGTGATAAAGCCACTAGCAGGGAAGATGGAGCCTCTTATCTACAGCAAGCCGGCTTCATTAGGTTGAAAGCCTCGGTTTCCCTTAACACTGCCGGAAGTATAATGCAGTTTCCCTGAGTCCCCCGGAATGGGGCCTGGTTTACCAAGTTATGGTGACAGGCACAACGAGCAGGCTGGAGCCAGCCACGGCAGTTCACAGGATTTGCACGCTCGTCTTAGAAGTGGGCTTCATAAGGTCCATGCCGCCGCCGGAGGGTCTCCCCTGTCTCCCCTTCCCAGACCACATGCTTTCCTCCTGCACAGCCACCCCCCCACCCCCCCACCCCACCCCTGCCCCGCCAGGCCCTTCCCCGCAAGTCAGCCTTAAGTCCCTGGCAAAGCGCTCTGCGGATCTCACCCCATCTACCAGCCTGTCCGAAGCCACCCCGTGTCTGAGCCTAGGTGGCCGCAGCACCGGGCCCCGGGGGAGAGGCCAGCGCCCCCGGCCCACCTCTGCCTGCCCCACCGGTGTGCCCCTCGCCTGCCCGAGGCCCCGGGCTCCGGGACGGGCTGAGCTCGACTGCTGCTGCCCGGGCTGCGTGCACCTCAAGCAGGACCTCACCCCCGCCCGCGGGCCTAGAGGGGCTCCGCCAGTCCCTCAGCCACTGGGCCGCCGAAAACCAGCATCCTTTTTTTCTTTCCAAAAAGAGTTTTTCACTGCAAAACAAAGTCAAGAGCAAATGAGTACCAAAGCACAGAAGCTGACAGGTCTAAGACCTTTGTCCTGGCCTTGCGCTTTCAGAATCAGTGCTTCCTACTGGACTGTCTCTGAGGCCTGCTTCCTCAGATTAGGAGAGGAAATGCTTGTCCTACGTCCAAGTCACCGATTCCACCCGTCTCCCAAGTTTCTCTTAGCGCATTTCTGAGATGTGCCCAGGAAAAGCTCTTTATTCAATTCATCATTAATCATATGATAGCAGAATTATAGGTTCCGTAAGTACATCAGATGTTATTCCAATCTAGGTTTTTAAAAGGGGTTCCTTCTCTCTACCCCCTCTGAACAAGAACTTCCGCATCTCATTTCATTTAGGGGGGTACTCTGGCACTTTAAAGTTCACTTTCTTCTACCCTTTGCATCAACTGAAAGCCCAACTGTTTCAGAAGATTTTCTTTGGTGTCAAGCCTTCCTCTAACTTCTTATTATATTCCAATTGATCGGTCCCAATAATGGAGAAGACCCTAACGCTTGGAAGGGCTGGGGGCAGGAGGAGAAGGGAACGACAGAGGATGAGATGGCTGGATGGCATCACCAACTCGATGGACATGAGTTTAGGTAAACTCCGGGAGTTGGTGACAGAGAGGGAGGGCTGGCGCGCTTCAATTCATGGGGTCGCAAAGAGTCAGACACGACTGAGCAACTGAACTGAACTGAATAATGGAAGAACCTCAAAGATGTCTGTGTCAGTTCCTACTTCATTCCTATAAATAATCAAACTTATGGTCACAGGTGCTGGTTTCTATAAAAATCTCCTGGTCAATAATGTGTTTAGGCAGATTTTCCTCTATGTGGAAGGTCAGGGATATTTGAAATCCAAATCAAGATATTTCTCAGGGAGCTGTTCTGCATTTCCTTTAACACTTGAACCAATGCCTGAGACCCCATTTTCCACACTGAAGAAGAAGCTAAAATAAGTTTGGACCTCAAAACTATTTAGGCTTAGACAAAGGGCTTCCCTGATGATTCCGTGGTAAAGATTCTGCCTGCAGTGCAGAAGCTGCAAGAGACATGGATTTGGTCCCTCAGTTGGGAAGGTGCCCTGGAGGAGGGCATGGCAACCCGCTCCAGGATTCTTGCCTGGAGGATTCCGTGGACAGAGGAGCCTGGTGGGATAGAGTCCATGGGGTTGCACAGAGTCCGACATGACTGAAGCGACTATGCACACACACAGCAGAATATTTAAAAAATTTTTTTTCATGCATATACTGTCTGTCTACAGAAAGAGTTCCATCAAACCAATAAGAGAAAGTCAAACATATTAGAAATGGGGTCAAAGGTTATGCACAGACAATTCACAAAATGACTCTTTGTTAATAGAAAAGATGGAAAATGATCAACTTCTCTTATAAGTGCAAATTGAAGTTATTTTGATATAGATTTTAAAAATCTATCAGACTGGTAAAGATCCAAAAAGTATACAGAATACAGGGAAACAGGTACTCATACAATACCAATGGAATTGCAGATTGACACCTTTGGAAGACAAGTTATCAATACCCAACAATTACATATCATTTGATTCAGCAATGCACCTTCTAAAAATTTAACCTGCAGAAATATATAATGTTACAGCTGCAGAAGTGTGTGTAGTATCAAAGTTTGGACAAATATAGATGTCTGTGACATCCAAATCCCGTCTCAAGGCAAAATGGCCTGCTGGTGTGCCTTCTACCTCCATGGGCACAAGTGTGCGCCAGGTTGATGCACATATTTACCAACTCTGTAGAGATATTCGTTGCTGACCACTCCCACGCTGGAGAACACGAACAAAGACAGAGATTGAAGTTTGTCTGCTCTGTTGGTGGGACTCGCACCCTGCCCTCACTGCAGCAGAGCTGAACCCACTGTTTTCCTGAAAAGTCTCCCACATACCCCAACTTACCACTCGTTCTGCCTAACTCCTGGTTCTTCTGGTCTTAGCCTGCACATCTCTTCTTCCAGATAATATTCCCTGACCTCTTCCTCGAACATACTGGCTTGGGTTTCCTTCCCATTTGCTCCCAAGAGCCCCCTTATTAAGGGATTCCCACATGGTCTGGTGGATAAAAATCCACCTGCAACGCAGGAAATTTGGTTTTGATCCCTGTGACGGGAAGCTACCCTGGAGGAAAGCATGGCAGCCCCTCCAGTGTTCTTGCCTGGAGAGTCCCGTGGACAGAGGAGCCTGGCGGTTACAGTCCAGGGCCATGAAGAGCTGGCTGTGACTCAGCAACTGAGCATGGACACATCCCTTGCTCACCCTCATAGTGACCTGCATCCTTCTAGGCGACAGTAACCTGCTAACCTGTCTGTCTCCCCCAGGACTCAAGTTCATCAAGGGACAGACAGGACCTTTTACTCACTCTCCGTTCTGTCCTTTACATTTGTCATGGAACTTGCCCTGTGGCTTGCCCTAAATAAATATTTGTTCAATGAAAGAATGAGGGGCATTTTTGTCCCTGAATGTGTATATGTGTTACTCGCTCAGTCGTGTCTGACTCTTTGCGACCCCGTGGACTTTAGCCGGCCAGGCTCCTCTGTCCATGAGATTCTCCAGGTAAGAATACTGGAGTGGGCAGCACTTTCCTTCACCAGGGGTTCTTCCGAACCCAGGGATCGAAGCTGGGTCTCCTGCTCTGCAGGCAGATTCTTTACCCTCTGTGCCACCAGGGATACCCATTGAGGGTCAGTCCTAAACCAGGATAATAAAACCATTCTCTCAACTCTCATTTATTTTGGGAGAGCAAGGAGAATAGGTGGGAAGAGGCTGAATTTCTCAAAAAATAAACCATGCAAAGCCATTATTATGTAAGTTTACCAGAAAGTAACTTTAAGTATGTCTTTATTTTTTGTTTTAAAAAGCATTGCCATATATCTTGATTCAGGCACTTGCACTTCTCTGATTCTAGGGTGAAGAATGTTGACAGTGACTTTGGTGTACACTCTTCCCCTCATTCCCAGGATACCCTAGACAGGTAACCAGGAGCGCTGTCTCTGAGCTGATGGTTTGAGTATCATTCTCACCATTTTTGTATCCATTCTTTTCAAACTAATGTGCCATTAATTTGAAGCATGGTATTTTGGGGGAGTTAAGTAAATCTATGGGAGAGCACTTAAGATTAATGTTTAGAATTATTGTTAGAGGACTTATTTTCCTCCAACCAAAGCTTATGCATCCACAGACCAACTGCAGATCATGACAGGGCAGGGAGCCAGTTACTCAGGCTTTCAAACTTCAGTGCTAATAATAATATTTGAATTTTATGTTTATACACACATGCACCCTTCCCAGTTTGGCTGCTGTTCCCTAAAAACCTGCTGATGTATGCCTGACCAATGACTGTAGGCATGGCCAGAAAAGCAGAGGAACCTGGGCAGGTGAACATCACAGTGCCCAGAGTGAATGAGCACTTGTAAGCCCTTTCTGACGTCTCCCTTAAAACAAAACCAGGTGTATTAGGGAGAGGAGGAGCACGCTGTGGGTGAGCCCTTGGCTCTACTGAGAATGCTCCTCAGAGCAGGAGCTAGTTCAAAGCTTTGCCTTTGCTGCTGCAGTTTCAGAATGGGGTTTCCTTACCCCTCCTGCCTTTGAAATTTGTGTTCCTTAGAAGGGAACTTTTTAAACTAACCGAATTGTCCTTTCTTGGTTGACATGTCTTTACAATGGAAATGCAGTGGAAAAGATTAGGGATGTCTTTGTTAATATCATATAATCAAAGCTAGCTTTCTTTCAACCATCTTTACAGTGGTCCCTTGGTATCTGTGGGGGACTGGTTCCATGACCGCCTGTGACAGCAGAATCTGAAAGCTCTCCTGTCCCTTGTATAACATGGCACTGTGTTTGCTGACGACCTAGGCACATCATCCTGTGTGCTTTCAGTCATCTTTAGATTGTTTATAATACCTAACACAGTGCAAATGCTATGTAAAGATCTGTAAATGCAACGCAAATGCTTTGTAAGCAGTTGCTTTTGTTTTGTTGTTGTTGAGTTGCTAAGTCCGGTCTGACTCTTTGAGGCCTCATGGACTGTAGCCCGCCAGGCTCCTCTGTCCGTGGGATTTCCCGGGCAGGCGCACTGGGTTGGGTTGCCACTCCCTCCTCCGGGGGTGTTCCTAAGCCAGGGATCCAGCCGTGACCCCTGCGGTGACAAGCAGTTTCTTTACCGCTGACCTGCCTGGGAAGCCCAAGTAGTTGCAGGCACGCAGCACAGTCAAGTTCTGCTTCTCGGAACTTTCCGGAATTTTTTTAAAGGACTTTCAGTCCTTGGTTTGTTAATTCCAAAGATACGGAGCCCGAAGACATGGCGGGTCACTGTACTCTTTCCCCGGCTTTACTTCCGTCAGTTTCTGATGTTGGCTTTAGCTTCTGCCAGCGGGTAAGTGCAGAAGATAGGAGGAACATGCTGCCTCTCTCCTCTGCTCGAACTCGTCCCTCGGGGGCCGGGCGCGGGCATCCTCTGCTCCATGGGAGGACTGTGCCTTCTTTCCCCGCTCCCCACTGCAGGAATCTGTATGTTCCCTAGAAGCTGAATCAGTGTTTTACAGCAGGCCGTGCGGTGGCTGAAACTTGGAGGAGAGCCCATGGTGAGCTGAAAAGGACTCCCAGCTGCGTTTTCGCTAGCCCCAGATCCCAGCTGCAGCAGCACACAAGGGACTCCATTTCCCAAGCCCTGTGTGTGTGTGTGTGCGTCCACGTCAGTGCGGGAGAGCGCATGGCTCTGAAGCAGCTGGGGAGCCCTGAACTTTAGAGGCGAGTTGATTTTCTTTGTGACACAGACCTGAGGAGCTACAGGTGTAAAGGTAAATACATCATACTTCTCTGTTTATAAAGATTCTCAGCATGATTTCAAGCATTATGGGCATCAAAGGAAAGCAAAGCAGGTCAGGGCATAAAGGCATGGAAGCAAAAAGATAATTCAAGATAGGCTGAGGAGTGTCAGCGCACAGGGTAAAAAGGGCAATGAGGGTGAAAGCAGAGTCAAAGTTCGTGCTTAAAGGGACTCCTCCTTGGTCTGGAATAACACAGAGGAGGCTTGAATTTCCTCCTATGGGGGAACTGATTCTCATAAATACATATGCAATTTCCTCAAGACTGTACATGAGTGCCGCTAGTGGTAAAGAGCCCACCTGCCATTGCAGGAGACGCAAGAAAAGTGTGTTCGATCCCTAGTTCAGGAAGATCCCCCGGAGGAGGAAATGGCATCCCACTCCAGTGTTCTTGCCTGGAGAATCCAATGAACAAAGGAGCCTGGTGGGCTACAGTCCATAGCGTCACACAGAGTCAGACACGACTGGAGCAACTCAGCACACACGCAAGGGAGAGAGAATTACAGTGAAATGAAAAGAATTTTAAAGTCAGTTGCAAAGAGAAGGCAATGCCCTTCTAAACAAATAAGAAAATTAAAATTTGGGATATACCTCACTTTTCCCTGGATTAACAGCTAATGAAGCTCAAGAAAGTGACCTGAAGACAAAGTCAGAGGAACAGGAGTGCTGCGTCCTGGTTTCTCCGGCCAGACTTACGTGGTGACCAGTCGAGGCCATCAGTGACGGCTCTGGTGGCAGAGCATAATCGGCCAACATGTAGGCATCCAACAGGAGCCCGTCTGCGTCCTGACCTATGGTCCTCACCACCGGCGCAGATGGCAGCCCATGTTGGGTTTCCGAGTGCCTGACCGAGTGACCTCAGCTTTCTGTCCTGAGCTTTGAACACTGATCTCCCTCAGGCCCCAGGCTCAATTTCTGCTCTTTCTGTTTCCCGTCTCACCAGAGTCCTTGTTATCTGTCCCTGTAGGAGCTTGTCAAACGTGGTCCTCTGTTTGATCCCTCACCTTCCTCCTTGAAAATCCCAGTTCATGCAAGAAGTCTGAACACTGAAAGAGCAAACAACAGACTCAGCAAACAATGAGTAAAAATCAGAACAGGGGCTAAAATGGCCACATGTCTAAATGTCCTCAAAAACCCTGGGCGGGATGGAGGAGGGGGAAACAGCCTGGGACAGAGGCTGCTGTGGCCGGACAGCCAGCCCAGGGTGCCGCCTCAACGGCCTGCAGCTTTCTCCACGCTCATCATGCGCATTCACTAGCCTGGTATTAGTTTCATGTCATTATTCTGCGGATAGCCTTGTTTGTATTTTTTAGAATACAAGAAAG
Source organism: Hydropotes inermis (assembly GCA_020226075.1). NCBI lineage: Eukaryota > Metazoa > Chordata > Mammalia > Artiodactyla > Cervidae > Hydropotes > Hydropotes inermis. The sequence goes on along the minus strand of CM035271.1, from coordinate 103,211,357 downwards.
GGAACAAAAGAATCTCTTTACAAGCCTGTCAGGCACCCTGTTCTCTTTTCAGAGGAAGGGGGTGGTTGAATTTACATCCGCAGAGCCATTCATGACCCATGATTTCCCTAGAGCCGGAAAAGCAGGGTCCAGGGGCTGACTTGCAGTCCTCACTCCCAACAGTGGGGTCGAATCTGGGGTCTGGTTCCTGAGTCCACGTTGGGCCACAACTCCTTGGCAGCAAGTTTATGATGAAAGGAAAACACGCAGCTGACTAGGATTTAAGAGATTTGCTCAAGGTCAAAAGGGACACCTCCGCGTGACAAGCTTCCCGTGAAAAGCCCAGGGCACCTGCAGAATCAAAGCTATTTGTTAAGGCATATCAGGCAGCCAAGAGCTTCCATTAAGCCCTGTTTGTAGAGAATTTAGGGAATTAAAGTGAAATAGAAGGCATGGCCCCTTCCTTCTAGGAGTTTGAAGTCTAATGGAAGGAATAAAGTATACAGGCCAGAAAATGGGACAGCTACAAATGAAAATAGATAGGGACATTTGCAGAAGAGCAGCAGAAACATGCAAAGACGGTCACTGTTAATTAGACATGTACAGATATATACAGTCGAGCTAAAACAGCCGGCGAGTATCTGGGGGGGGGGGGGGGGGGAACAGAAGCCTGTGTAACATTGACGGTGTAAGTAAGGTTTTTAGAAAGAGATTTCAGACTCAGGTCAGACCATTCAATAACCCGCCACAGCCTCCAGACTTCGCCTCCCTGCTGCCAATCCTGCGCTGAGACTGACCGGGCCTTAGGCTGAAAAGGCAAGCAGGAGGCGAGCCAGATGCTTTGGATGGCGTGGGGAGGGTGTGAGAATCTGCCGACGATTATCAGGATAGAAAAGTGTAGCTCCCTGAAAACCTGGACACGTGTCCCCATGCCTGTTGATGAGACATAGAAGTGTTAGTCAGACTAGAGAGGCCGCACTGTGGATTCTGTCCAAGTGGTGGTATTACTTTAGTCTAAGGTGCAGAACCAAGAATAGCTCTAAGGAGTCTTGGCAACATTTGCCTGGGGATGTGCCTCTCTGCTCTATTCTTACACCCCATCCCTGGTCAACAGACACACTCAGCTCTTCCGGAGTGGAAGATGGAGGAAGTCAGGACCAGACATAAAGGATCCACCAGTCCACAGGCCAGTAAGAAAGGCCCTCTGCCCATCTCACCCGCTTCCTGCCTTGGACGGGGCGGCAGGCCCCAGCTACAGAGACGCGGCTGCTCATTCAGGATCAGGGGTGTGACAGAGCGGCTACCCTGATAAGGCATGCTCACAGGCCACAGGGAGCGCAGCTCAACAAACACATTTTTGATTGCCTTTTCTGACATATTGCCCCAGACCTTTCTGTACCGTTTGCACAACAGGCTGGCATTCAGTGGGCAAACAAAGCTGATGATGCTAAAATCGTTCCACGTTCTGTGTTAGAATTTCATCCTAAATGTGATGCTTTATTCAGTACACAACCTCCAGGTATAAGTGTTGGAAGAGAAGGGAGAAAGCCTACAGTTCCTCAGCTCTCCCTTTTCCCCAGGCCCCACCGTGAAGTGACATTTTTGTCCTAAACTCCGCGAGAAAATGACATGAAGTGTCCTGTGAACCCTCTCCAGCATGCTTCCATTTCCACAAACCCTGCCTGATAAACTTTCACTGGTTGGTATCAGAGTAGGAAAGAATTCTCATTGTGGCCAAAAGCGTGTGTTAAGTGGTTGCTAAAAGTGTTCTCCAGTTTACCTTGAAATAAAAGCCCCAAAGTGACCGCAGGGAAGGGGTTCCTCCTCTCCCATTGCCTGTTTATACAGAATTAATTCTTTGAAACTACAAGCACAGAGCAAAGCAATATCACACTGAAAAAAGCTGTGCTGAAAGAATTAGACGTACATTCCTGGGAAGTTGCACCTATCAATACTCTGTTTTATAAATTGTTAGTTTAAAAATTACTTTTGTGCTTTCTTTCATGATATTTGCATTTCAGAAAGCAACATTAATCTTTTCTTCACTTGGGGTATCATAGGGTAAAGAGATTATCCTAGCAATGGATGAGTATTTTGCAATTCCTGCTTTTGCAAAAGTGAAACACTGCAGTGACATCAGGAATAAAGAATTGCAAACAATAGTGGCAGAAGTCCTAGAGACCTTCACTGGAGGGTCGGGATGGCCGCAAAGCCCGATCTGGGTCACTGGCAGCCTTCACCCCGCCGTGTAGGCAGAGCTTTGACCCCCCAGCACAGGCTCTGCCCCACCATGCAGAGAATGGTGTGTGCAGAGTGGGTGTCAGGAAGTAGCCCAGAATCTGTACGGTTTTCTTCACAATTAAAATTTCCTGCTAACAGTTTTGTAAGTGGATTCACAAAAGGTTAATTCTACAGAGAGCAAGAGGGAAATAGCTGTTTAAAACAGGACAATCACAATTCACCACAGGAACATTTGTGGACATAAAATTTTGGCCCAAGGTACATATATTGAGTTGTGGATTATAGCCTGTAGTATAACTGTGGCCATCTACAATTAATTGAAAGGAAGTCATTTTCTAATTAGGACTGTTATCCATCTACAGCCTGGGGTTAGAAAGTAGGAAAAGGGAAAAGGAAAGACAAGAACCCCCTCTGCACACGGATCTCACGAACTTGTCCATTTTCAATGCTTAGCCAGGTTAGAGCAGTTCTAAAAGCTGAGGTCTGCAGCCAAAAATGTGAGTATGGAATTCATTCCCTTTTGTAAAATTAGATTATTGATTCTCTAAACATCTGGTTATCTCTGGGATTGAGTCTTATTACATGATTCCAAGAAAAGATGAAAATCAAGAAGTGCTGAATTTCACTCCATGATTTTTTTTTTCAAGTACCTAAATATGGAGCCTTTATCCTTTGGAGCCCTATCTCTTCTTCCTCCTTTGAGAAGAGGCAGAGGGTGTGATGGAAAGAACACTGGCCTTTGTGTCAGAAGGTGGAGGGCTCAAATCCACCCCTAACTGTCTCTAGACCTTGGACAAATCACTTAATTCCTCTAAGCCTCGGTTTCCACATCCATACAAAAGGGATAAACCTGTCATAGAGACTACCTTAGAGGTCATAATGAAGGTTAAATGACACAGCACAAGCAGAACTAACAGAGGGGAGCAGACCCCTTGGTTCGATGGCTCCAGCCCAAAGCTGTGTATTTCTATAGCCCCTAAGGAGCGATAACAAAAAAGACAGCAATGGAAACAATAGCAGCTACTATCTGTTGATCTGTGTGTCAGGTGTCTTTAATTTTCTTTTTTCCTTCTTGTATATATTTAAGATGTACAACATCTTACTCCTTGGAAGAAAAATTATGAGTAACCTAGGTGGCATATTAAAAAGCAGAGACATCACTTTGCCAACAAAGGTCCATCTAGTCAAGGCTATGGTTTTTCCAGTGGTCATGTATGGATGTGAGAGTTGCATTATAAAGAAAGCTGAGCGCTGAAGAATTGTTGCTTTTGAGCTATGGTGTTGGAGAAGACTTTTTTTTTTTAGTTGGAGGCTAACTACTTTACAATATTGTAGTGGGTTTTGTCATACATTGAAATGAATCAGCCATGGATTTACATGTGTTCCCCCTCTCGTGGAGAAGACTCTTGAGAGTCCCCTAGACTGCAAGGAGATCCAACCAGTCCATCCTAAAGGAGATCAGTCCTGGGTGTTCATTGGAAGGACTGATGTTGAAGCTGAAACTCCAGTACTCGGCCAGTACTCTGGCCACCTGATGCCAAGAGCTGACTCATTAGAAAGACCCTGATGCTGGGAAAGATTGAGGGCAGGAGGAGAAGGGGACAAGAGAGGATGAAATGATTGGATGGCATCACTGACTGGATGGACATGAATTTGAGTAAATTCTGGGAGTTGGTGATGGACAGGGAGGCTTGGTGTGCTGCAGTCTGTGGGGTTGTGAAGAGTCAGACACGACTGAGTGACTGAACTGAACTGGAGCTGGTTGCACTAGTGGTTAAGAACCTACTTGCCAATGCGGAAGGCACAGGAGACTGGGGTTTGATCCCTGGGTCAGGAAGATCCCCTGGAAAAGGAAACGGCAACCCACTCCATTATTCTTGTCTGGAGCGTCCCATGGACAGAGGAGGCGGGTAGGCTCCAGTCTTCAGGGCCACAGAGAGTCGGACGTGACTGCAGCAACTCAGCACAGCGGAGCTGGAAGCATATGGTCAGTGCATTGGCAGCAGCTAGATGCGGGATGCCAGAACACTTGCCAAAAAGGGCTGTGAGAAGGAGACGAATACTGCGTAGAAAACATTGACTATTCCCCAAAGGGGCTTGGGTGTAGCTGCAATTGAGCCTCCCAATAAGCTTTTAGTTCAGAAGGAAAGAAAAATAGGTATGAAGGACCCTCAGCAATGGTCCTGAACACAGCAGGTTACTCACTGCCTACTTGGCATCAGGGTGCCTGCAGGCGGGCTCTGGCAGGCAAGGCTCTGTTCCTTGTCTCCTCTCCTTGCCTTTCTTAGCCTCTCCGTCTGTCCATCCATTCCCCAGATACCAGAGCACCTACCTCGAGACATGCACTGTTGGCCCTGGGACTTCTGGGGTGGGCAGGACGGGCACGCTGCTACTCACGCGGAGCCCACGAAACCCTGGGGGCCGGTGCTGCTTACCAGTGACGCAGGCAGGCACCGTGAGCTCTGGCAGGACACGGCAGGGTGATGTGCAGGCCACCAGAGGGAGAGTCTCAGGCAGGCACCGTGAGCTCTGGCAGGACACGGCAGGGCGATGTGCAGGCCACCAGAGGGAGAGTCTCAGGCAAGCACCGTGAGCTCTGGCAGGACACGGCAGGGTGGTGTGCAAGCCACAAGCAGGAGAGTCTCAGGCAGGCCTGGGGCCAGTGGGAGTCCACAGGAGTGAGTGGCACCGGATTCGAGACTCAGAGGGAAAGGGGGAGTTGGCTAAACAAAGGTGAGTGCCGACAGGACCTCAGAAGCTCTGTCCCGAAAGTAACCTGGCTAGCTCTTTTCCGTAAGCCCTATGGCAGTGGCTTCAGAGCCTGAATCGATTTACACTTGCTGTAGGTTAGGTAAGACTATACATTATTAAATCATGCCCTGGAAGCATTAGGGGGTTCCCCAGAGGTCTCGGGGCTCAGTGAGGGGAGGTGGGGGATGGAGGTGCAGGACCCGTGCCTTTTGAGGCAAGGAAGCTGAGCGGGGGACTCCCTGACCTCCTCTCCCTGATTTGACCAGCCCAGCCCTGCCTTTATGCTTTATGCAGTGGGAAATGCAGGTGTGTATTTTAAGGGCGTTTAAAAATGACATTTGAACAGTTCTGGGATAGAATATGGATTTATTGTGCTGTCCTTGGTCACTCGGTCATGTCCAGCTCTCTGCGACCCCATGGGCTTCAGCCCACCAGGCTCCTCTGTCCACGGGACTCTCCAGGCAAGGATACTGGAGTGGGTTGCCATGCCTCCTCCAGGGAATCTTCCCAACCCAGTGATTGGACCCAGGTCTCCCCCACTTCAGGCAGATTCTTTACCAACTGAGCCACAAGGGAAGCCCAAGAATACTGGGGTGTGCAGCCTGTCCCTTCTCCAGGGGATCTTCCTGACCCAGGAATGGAACCGGGGTCTCCTGCATTGCAGGCGGATTCTTTACCCGCTGAGCCACCAGGGAAGCCCAGTAAGCCATGGATTTGTTAGAGTTTCTTAATTTTACTGGTTTGGAACATTTCTTTATATTTGTGTGTCAGTCACTTCAGTTGTGTCTGACTCTTTATGACCCCATGGACTGTAGCCCGCCAGGATTCTCTGTCCATGAAATTCTCCAGACAGGAATACTGGAGTGGGCTGTTCTTTAGTCAGTGGATAATGAGGAACTATATGATTTTTGAGTAAGGAGATGAATTCTAATGGGGTAGTAAAAAAGAAAAAAGTTAGTTTGACAGCAGATTTTAAGATGGAAGAAGGCAGTATGAAATTAAGGGCAGGGAGACTTAAGAGACTACTTGGATAGTCCAAAGAAGGGTGCTGAACTCTGGCAGTGGCAAATGGGCATGGGTGTGTGGGGTACGTGAAAGAACTGGGAAGATCAGGGGCATGTAACTTGAGGACTGATTCGATACAGAGGGTGAGGGACAGCTGGGAGTTACCAGAATGCTAACTTAGAAAGAGACTTTGGGAAAGGAGCTGGTTTGAGTGGAGTTCAATTCGGAGCATCCTGAGCTTTAAGTGACAGAGCATTTGGGAATAAAATATGAAATCAGGTAGGTAATATATGTCCTTGGCTGAAACAGGGGCTAGGAGAAGAAATAAAGATTTGGGAGTTAACAGCTTAGAAGTGGTGGTTGACTCCATGGCAGTGAGTAAGGTCTCTGAGGGGAGATACAGAAAGAAAAGGGCAGAGTGCTGAGCAGAGCAGTGTGGGAGAGCAGCTTCATTTCAAGGAGGCAGGAAACGGAAGGAGGCCACGGGAACGGCGTGGGGAGGCAGAGACCCCAGAAGGAAAAGGCGGACTGGAATGAGAGCGTCTCCGGTGGTCACAGGATACCAGGGCGTGTAGGCTGAAGACAGAGGCCGCCCAGTCTGTCCCTCAGTGGGAAGAGCAGGGCTCCATGCAGTCTGCAGTTGATCATCCCCAAGACCCTCTGCCCTCTGCCCTTTGTCACTCTCCCTGGAATCCCGCAGAAGCCTTGCAAACAGGGATCTTTTCTGTCTTGCTCGCTGCTGAATGCCCAACTGTGCAGGTGCGTCTGTGTAAGATCCACACAGCTTGTCAGCTGCTCAATCACACCTGTTCAAAGACCCTCCACAGTCCGAAGACCGAGCGGCTCTTTTCTGCTTTCCTCTGTGATGTTTTCTCCTTAATACTCAGTACCTTACAGCTGACTATGAATCTCTTAATCACTAGATATCAACTGTAAAATCAGCCAAATCACAATAACCATGGCAATTGTCCGTAATAGCTCATTGTTTACACCTGCTTTCACTGACATTGCTCTTGGTTGTCATCACTGTGGACTTACTCTGTAGAACATTAGAAGAAGAAAATAAATAACGACTTCACTTTCCCTTTTCAAAGTCACAGACTATGTTTGTAGGCTTCTCTGGAATGTCTGTCTATGCCTTGCTTTTTACGAAGGTCTCACTGAATTTAAGTGAAAGTGGAATCTTTGGTATAGGAAAAAAAAAAAACTTGATAGCACAAAAGTTATTCTGAGGCCTAACTAAGGAAATTCACATCTCCTACCCTCCCTTCAGGATCCCCCTACTTAGAGTCAAGTTATATAAAAACCACTACTCTCCTACAGAACTTGAAACGTTAGAGTGATCAAACATCTCCTTGGTCAGCCACGTTCATCAAGCACATGCTATGTGTGTGCACAGAAATCGTGAGGAATATGAACAGGGAGCCCCTGAGTCCTAGGAGAGCTTTGTAATCAGGCTGCAAGCAGCAAAAGATAAGGCACAGAGACCTTCGATTAGGGTTTCTGGAGCCAAGACAAAAGCCAGAGAAGAATGAGCATTTGTGTCATATTCCCGGATTCTTTGGTCACTAGGAAGCAATATGGATTTGAACACACGACTCTGTGGATCAGAGCTGGACAGCGATTGGACCGTATCAGCTCTTCTGGAGAATGAACCCTGGTGTGGGCATCAGGGAAAATGAAGCCTGAGCCCAAGAAACGCAGTTAGTTCTTGTATTGAAAACTCCTGGTCTTGGTCCAGTGCGCATGTGGGGCAACGATTTTGGTTGGTATTTTAAAATGAAGAAGAATGTAGTTGTCGTCTGGAACACTGTCTCTTTGAGGTTTTCCAGGAGTCACCTGGGAGCTTTTCTACCCTCTGAGATTTTGGTAAACTTTGCTCAAATCCCTATGCTGAAAACTGGAGGTTACTGCGGACTCAGAACAATTGCTATTAATTTCCAGGCTTGTTTTTATTCTCTATCTCCTCTCCTGCATCCATTTGACAATGTATTAATAGGTCCTCATCAAACCAAAGGTCTAACTCAGGTGCAATACCCCCAACCCCTTATAAGCATTCATAAGACATAGAATCACAAAGAGTACATCACAACTTTTGTAGCTTTATTGAATATTTGTTGTGACAAGGGGCCGGGGGCAATCACATCTACCTGTTTACTGAGCACCTACTATGTTTTATAGATACAGCAGTGAATAAGACAGTTTGGCTTTCTGGAGTTTCCAATCTGATGAGTGAGATAGATGATAAACTCCACGGAGGCTGTGACCGCCTGCCACCTTCTGGTTCCCTAGCCGTTCCACCCACCTCTTCCACTTGGACCACTGTGTGATGCTCTGCAACCCTCTGACACCTGTGTTCTGACATGTGACATCCATGGCCTCTCCGGTTTGCTCTGTCTTTCAGGATCCTCCAGCCTTGGAACCCTGGCAGGCATAGATGTCTCCACCTTGTTACCCAGGATTCCTCAGTGCTATGGAACTAGGACATGGCAGATCTCCCACCGGAAGTTTAGGATGATGGAGAGGACAATGGGGTCAATATGGAAATTGGTGTCAGCCAGCTCTGGGGTCAAATCTCTCTTGCTCTTGCTTGTTGTGTAGCCTTGACCATGTTCCTTCATCTTCCTATGCCTTCATTTTCCTAATCTGAAAAATGGAACCATTAGGATCATCCTTTTAATATGAGGGTAAAATTCAAATGTGACAACAAAGTTTCCAGCTCAGTAAAGATTGAAGGCAGGAGGAGAAGGGGACGACAGAGGATGAGAGGGTTGGTTGGCATCACTGACTCCATGGACATGAGTTTGGGTAAACTCCAGGAGTTGGTGATGGACAGGGAGGCCTGGCGTGCTGTGGTCCATAGGGTCACAAAGAATTGGACACAACTGAGTGGCTGAACTAACTGAATAGATGCACAAACATGATGGGTTCATTTCCTTCAGATTCTGGAGAGATTCTGCAGTATATAATCACACCTCGGCCCCAGACCCAAGAGTCGCTTGGGCTAATGTGAGAGAAAGGGGGGTAGCACTTTCTGTACTCAGGGTGGGGTGGGGGTGGGCAGCACAAAGATTCGTAGGTCACCCCAGGACCCTCTGATGAACGGCAGGCTGACCCCTTCGTGTGGGACGTTTAGACGTGAACGCCTCCTTCCCGCAGACCTCGGGGCTGAGGCAGGAACTCTCACGCCCGCGCCAACAGGGCAGGCTGTCGGTGGACCCGGGGCAGGAGGGCGGTCATCCATGGGCCCCTGGGTGCGGCTGTGGCAAGGACGGCAGAGACCTCAAGGCCACGCGGACCGTGGGGCCGGGTGTCTCGTGGGGTAAGGGCCAGGTCAGGAAGTGTCCCGGAGGGCAGAGGAGGCCCGGTGTGGCTGGCCTGGTGGAACGGGACAGCTTCGGGAGGAGGGAGCCCCTGCCTCTCAGGGGACCCCGGGTCTGCAAAGCTGAGATGCTCAGACCCGCCAGCGGCTCTGAAAGGTCCTTGAGCCCAGGGTCCCCACTCATGGCCGCTGGTCTAGCAGCACCGAGTAAGCGCCCAGGTTGGAGGCAGGCCAGGCGTTTAAATACTTCTCGGGATTCTTCTGGCTTGGGGCAGGCCCAGAGGGTCCTCAGTCCTAACTGCTATGCGGCCAGTTCATGGACCACACCCGGGCAGCAGGGTCGGAGACTGACTGCCCAGCAGACACATCAGTCTTCTCGACGGTATTCCATCAAGCGGTTGCCCGACCTCCACTCGATCTTCTACGAAAGGAATCTCTTCCCCTCTGATGAGGCGCATTCAAACTTCATCCCTCCTGGTGAGCAGCGTATGTCGTGTGATTCCTGAGTCCTGCTGTGGGTATTTCTAGACTACTCTATCCATCGGCAGCTCTGCCAGTAAATCCTTCCTAATGTTTTCCTACCATGTATCATTTTAAGGGCTGTAACACTAACTGCAGGTTTTCTGGTAGAAAATACGGAAAATATAGATCCATAAAGAGGAAAAATCCATAACAGAGCTAACGCCAGCAGCTAGAGACACGTGCTTCAGAGATATTCGTGTCTCCTCTGCCGCTTCCTCACCACGCTTTGAAGCCTGACTCCTGAGCGTCTCTCCCTCAGAGTCTCCGAGGGCGAGGCTCGGTGGCATCTCCCTGTTCTCTGACTGCAATGGGCGGCGGTTCTGCTTCGCCTAGGGCTCCGAGGCCCACCCTTCTCAACGACTCTGCAGCCCCCTCTCTGAACTGGAGCAGATTTTGGCAGAGATGAGAGGGAAAACCACTCAGGCCCTCGGGGTGGGCTGGTGCTGCTGGTACTCACTGAGCTGGGGGCTATTTTTCCAGTCACCAGAACGGCTTTACAATGAACCATTCTAGTTCCTTGACTTGATACTGCTTGTCACCAATAAACAAAGATTTTAAGGACTCTGTGACCACAAAACAGAATATTTTTCACTTGGCAAAGTCAACTGGCTTTCAGCCAGTCATGTCCTCACCCCGCCCAGCGTCATTAGTCTCCTGATCGGCTGGCGTGGGCTCCTGAATTATAACACCGAGAACCAGACCCTGTCTCCATCATTTTTTACTAAATCTGCAGAGTTGGACAGATTACCTTGCCCCTCTATCCCTCAATCTCCTCATTTGAAATGAGGACAGTAGTACTACTGCTGCCATTCCATAGAGTTCCTATGCGGATTAAATGTGTTAATCCACACTACGTTTTTAAGATGGTGTGTGCCTCATGAAAAAACTCGGTAGATGATATCCATTTTGCACACACACAGCCACAAGTCATTTTAATGGGCAAGATAGGTTGAGACAAGGAGATAAGCTTGGTACTAACACTTATTTCTGTATTTTAACCTTGAGAAAGACTTGGCTAAGAAGAAGAGTCGCAAAGTGCCTGGAGCCGAGGTCTGTCCAGCATACCACACTGGGACGAGGGGTCTGCTGCGCCTGGGGAGCCGCGGCAGAGACTGTCGGCGGCGGCCCTGCGCCCGCTCCGAGGAGGCCGTGCTCTGAGCTGTGCACGCACGGCTGGGACGGGACAGGTGCTCAGTAACCGCTGTGCGGTGAGGACCAGTCACCTCGCCGCTCGCTGTTACCAGCTCTGCCCAGTGGGCAGGCTGAGAGAGAGCCCAGGACACAGGTGGGAAAGCTGGGGAATTGGTCATGTGTTTTGGTTAGGACAGGGTCTCCCTAGGACAGAGCATTGAGGACCCCACGTCACCCCAGGTCACCCCACGTTTCCGCAGGCTGCTGAAACCTCTGGTCGGCGTCGCATGCCCTGGGCGCTGTGCCGAATCCCTGGGGAGTCCTTGGCTCCCTCTGGGCGATCCTGCCTCACTGCGGGCGTGGCTGGGTTTCTAAAGAGTCCCTCAACGGAACCCTGATTTTCAGAAAAAGATAGTTTTCAACCCTATGCACCGAGCTTCCTATAAGAGGGTTACTTAGTCACTAGAGCCAATCTAGCTCATTACTAAATAAATTCATTTTCATGTTTTCTAACCCAGACTTTAACTAGCTTACCCTATACACTGATCTTGGAACTTATAGCCCTTTCCTCTTTGTGTATCCCTTTATTTACTTTTTAACAGTTCAGTTGAGATATAATTGATCTATAACATTGTACTAGTTTCACGTATAAAGCCAAGTCATTTCATATTTGTATACATTACAAAATGATCGCTCAGCTGGTAAAGAATCCACCTGGAATGCAAGAAACCCCGGTTTGATTCCTGGGTTGGGAAGATCCCCTGAAGAGGGGACAGGCTACCCACTCCAGGATTCTGGCCTGGAGAATTCCATGGACGGAGGAGTCTGACAGGCTATAGTCCATGGGGTTGCAAAGAATCCGATGTGACTGAGCAACTTTCACACACGCACATACATTGCAAAATGATCACACAACAAGTCTACTTAATATTTATCATCTTACAGTTACTCTTTTATAATATAGATGATTAATACCATAAATTTCCCGGAAGTGAACTTATATAGATTAAACAGTAGCTTTTATTTTTTTGTTCAGTTCAGAATGCTTCCTAATTTTCCTTTTGATTTCTCCTTGGCCCATAAGTTATTTGGAACTGTTTTTACTTAATTTCCAAATTTTGGGACAAATTTCCAGAAATATTCTGTCATATTTTGTATAAGTGGATCATTTTTAACTTTACTGAGACTAGTTTTATGACCCAGAATATGGTCTACAGGTCCTGAATCTGTTTTCTGGCATTTTACAAAGGTCAGCAGGTCAAGTTGGTTCATACTGCTTTTAAATATTTTGAATACTTGCTAAACTTTGTCATCTTGTTCCAGCAATTACTGAAAGATGGATGTTGAAATGACCACTATGACTGTGGGTTTTTCTATTTTGGGTTGAAATTCTATCAGTCTTTGCTCCATATATTTTGATGCTCTGTAATTCGGTTCATTAATGCTTAGGATGCTTATGTCACCCGAATAAATTGATCTCTTTATAATTACAAAATGAGCTTAGTAGCATTCCAAGTAGTATTTTGCTGCTCTGAAATCCACCTCAGCTGATAGTAATATAGTAGTATAGCTCAGTTCAGTTCAGCTCAGTCGCTCAGTCGTGTCCAAGTCTTTTCGACCCTGTGAACCGCAGCACGCCAGGCCTCCCTGTCCATCAGCAACTCCCAGAGCCCACCCAAACCCGTGTCCATGGAGTCGGTGATGCCACCAGCCATCTCACCCTCTGTCGCCCCTTCTCCTCCTGCCCCCAATCCCTCCCAGCATCAGGGTCTTTTCCAGTGGGTCAGCTCTCTGCATCAGGTGGCCAGCGTACCGGAGCAAAAGTAGTGCAGTGGGTGGTTGTTACTCCAACTTTTCTTTGTGTAGCTTTGATCTCGGTGTATCTTTTTCTATCCTTTTCAGTCTAACTCATGCATGTCTTTATATTTAAGGTAAGTCTCCTGTGAGGCAACACTTGTTTAAGTTCAACAACTGGAGCATTCAGTGTGATTGTTGACATGGCTAGGTTCAATCTTGTAATTTTGTGTTCTATTCTTACCATCTCTTCTTGTTCTCTTTTTTCTTCTTTTTTGCCTTATGGTGGATTATTTACATTTCTTATGATTTCAGTTTATCTCCTTAGTTGCATTGTTAGCTATAACTCAGTGGCTGGCTTAGGGTTATAGCACCCAGCTTTAACTTATCGCACCTACTGTCAGCTGGCATTATTCCAGTTCACATGCTGCATGAGAGCCTTTAAGCAGCACGCTGCCATTCCTTCCTCTCTGGTCTCTGTGCTTTGGTTGGCACACATTTTATTTCCTGTGTAAGCTACACAATACACTGTGATTATTTTTGTTTAAATACTCACTTATCTTTTAAAGAAATGTATATAATAAGGAAATAAATTATATATTTACCCACGTAATTATCATTTCTGGTATTCTCACTTCCTTTCTGTACATCTGTACTTCCATACATTATTATTTGCTTTCTGCCTGAACTTTAAATTTTCTTTCAGGGTATGTCTTCAGGTTAATATTATGCTTTTAGCTTTTGTATGTATAATAATAATAATATTTGCCTTTGTTTTTGAGAGATTTTTTTCACTGAGTATAGAATTCTATGTTGATAGTTTTTTTTTTTTCTTCAGTACTTTGCATATGTGGCCCCACTGTTTTCTCACTTGATTATTTCTAATGAGGACTCTATTATCTTTATCTTTGCTCCACTCTACATAATGTACCTTCTTTCTCTGGCCACTTTTAATATTTTCTCATTATCATTGCTTTTGAGCAAATCAGTTATGATGTGTCCTGGTATCATTTTTTTTCATGTTTCTTGTATCTGAGGTCCATTGAACTTCTTGGATCTATAATTTTCATTAAATTTAGAAAATTTCCAACCCTTATTTCCTCAAATATTTTTGTCCTTCCACCTTCACCTTCAAAGATTCCAATTACATGAGTATTAATCTGCTTGAAATTATTCCATAGCTCAATGATGCTCTGCTCATTAAAAAAAGAAAAATTATCCTTTTTCTCTGGGTTTCATTTTGGATAGTTTCTATGGTTAGACATTTGGATTCACTAATCTTTTCTTCTTCGATGTCTCATCTACCAGTAACCCCAGCCAGTATATTTTCTAACTTACACATTGTAGTATAATTTCTAAAAATTTGATTTGGGTCTTTTTTGTATCTTAACTTTTTGAACATGTGGAATAGAATCACACCTGTTTTAATGTCCTCATCTGCTAATTCTAATATCTGTGTCAGTTTAGGTGGGTTGATTTTTCTCCTTATTATGGACAGTATATGGATAGTATTTTTCTGTTTTCTTTTTCTTTTTTCTTTATGCCTGGCAGTTTTGTATATATGCCAGATCTCATGAATTTTATTTTTTTGGGTGCTGGATATTTTGGTATACTTACAAGAATACTTGAGCTTTATTCTGGAATGTAGTTGTTTGACAATTGTTTGATCCTTTCTGATCTTGCTCCTAAGATTTAGTAGACAGTGTCCAATCTAGGGATATTTATTCCCCTCTACTGAGGCAAGGCTTCCTTGTGTATTGTGTTTAGTTCTCTGTGAATTCTGAGGTTTTCCAATCTGGTAATAAGAATAGACACTATTTCCAGATCTACATGAATGCCAGACTCTCTTACTTCTCATCTTTTTGAATGGTTCTCTTCACTCAAATATTTCTGCACAAGCATGCTCTGCTCAGACCTCATCTGAGGCTGACCCTCTCCACATCTCTGGACTTTCCACCTGTGCAGCTCACCCCGGGCGCACGCACCTACATCCACTGATTACCTTGGCATCTCTGGATTCCCAGCTCCATCTCTTCAACTCCAGGGAGCCGCTGGCGTCTCGCCGGTCCCCTCCCTCTGCCATGGCCTGGAGACGGCCTCAAGGCAGTAAGCGGGGCTCCCGTCTCTGAAGGGTCACTGTGCTCGGGCACCGCACACCCAGAGCTCCTCGTCTGTTCTTTCGTGTATTTTGCTCCTTGTCTGGTTGTTTGATGTGGAGAGTATTTCTGGTCCCTGTTGCTCTATTTTGGGTGAAAGTGGAAGCCTCTGCCATTTCTTTTTAAATCTACTCTGGTTATTTTTGTTTAATTGACAGGTTACATAGCCCTTCACCCTTGAGTACAGACTGTGGAAAGTCTGAGATATGACCATTTGTATCTAGCTTTTGTATTAATCCCTGGGAGTTACTTTAGACATTAACAATATGATTGGCATGTGTGTTATTTCCCTAAGGCCTTTGTTTCCTGACTTCACCACTTAGCTGGTGCCTCTCTTCCCCTGGGTTCCCCCTCACATTTTTACACATGTGTCAACTACACTAATTGTTTACAGCACCAAAGCTTTTAAGTTGGCACTGATTTTTTATCAGTTAAATAAGATATATGTGTATGAATTCATTTATTTGATTAAGCATGTAATAGTTGATGTCCTTGTCTAATTGACAAAAACATCTGAATGGATTAGAAGACAAATATTTCTGTATTATATATAATATGACAATGAACACTGTAAATATAACCAAACTAATATTTATTGAGGGGCTTTTTATTGCCCAATAAAAAGTTTTTTTTTTCCCTCCACATTATCTTGATTATCTTTATCTCATAAAGTAGATATCCCCCACCTTATCTTTGCAGGCCAGGAAATTGAGTTTCTGGGCTTCCCAGGTGGCTCACTGGTAAAAAATCTGCCTGTGATCCAGAGGATGTACAAGACTCCATGGGTTCAATCCCTGGATTGGGAAGATCTCTTGGAGAAGGGCATGGCAACCCACTCCAGGATTCTTGCCATAGACAATCCCATGGAGAGAGAAGGCTGGCGGGCTAGAGTCCAAGGGGTCACAGAGAGTCAGACACGATGGAGGCGACTGAGCAGACATGCACACAAAGAGTAAGTAATCCCTAAATGTCCTTTGGCCAATAAGTGGTGTTGTTCAGTTGCTAAGCTGTGTCTGACTCTTTGCCACCACACGAACTGCAGTGTTCCAGGTTTCTGTAGCCAGGATTTAAACTCAAATTTAGTTCAGTCCTGTTCAGTCGCTTAGTCATATCTGACTCTGAGACCCCATGGACTGCAGCACACCAGGCCTCCCTGTCCATCACCAACTCCTGGAGTCCACCCAAACCCATGTCCATCAAGTCGATGATGCCATCCAACCATCTCATCCTCTGTCATCCCCTTCTCCTCCCGCTTTCAATCTTTCCCAGCATCACGGACTTTTCCAATGAGTCAGCTCTTCACATCAGGTGGCAAAGTATTGGAGTTTCAGCTTCAGCATCAGTTCTTCCAGTGAACACAAAGGACTGATTTTCTTTAGGATGGACTGGTTGGATCTCCCTGAAGTCCAAGGGACTCAAGTTGTCTGATTCCAAACTCCAAATTCTTTCTTTTCAACATATTGGCCCAAGAAGAAATCAACTGGTTGCTGATTTCTAGATTTTCCTACATGTACTCAGTAGTATGCCCAACTGTAGAAAGACATATTAAAATTTTCTCAAAGAAACTGCAATATCAAAACCCTTTGAGGTAGAATTTTTTATCAGTGCCTTTCTTTCAACCTTAAATTCTTTAAGCAGCAAATAACTTAGCAACTACAAGTAATAAAGGCAGTGAATGAGATGGAACTCATTTCTACTTAGAAAAAGGTTTATTTGGTTTCTCTGGAGTCAGCCCCCAAATAAATGCCAAATGAATTAAATATCTATGCATTAAAAAGTAACAAAGTATCAAAATGAAATTAGGTAAATTTTTAAAATCTGAATTTGGTAGATGCTCTTCTAAGAAACAAAATCTGGAAACCATAATGAAAATAACTGATAGATATGATGATATAATATTTTTATTTACATCTTTGACCAAAATATTCCAAGAATTCCCCCAAACAGCTCAAACAGCACAACTGGGAGGTGTCTGTGGCCATTGTTATCAAGCAGTTGAAGCTCTCACCTGGACTGCGCTCAGCTTTACTCCCTCATGGCCCTCAGCGTTGGCTCCAAACTGGGCCCTTCCCGTGGAGAACGGTGTCCCTCCAGCAGCCACCCCTGCTTAAGTTCCTGAGTCTGTCTGTGTCCAGAGTTCCCAGCACCGTGAGGAGAGCTACCCAGGTCTGGGCGGAAGCTCTGGTTCTGCTGTTCACGAGTTACGTGGTCCCGGGCACGTCCTGCAGCCTCTTCATGTCTCAGGATAACGGCACGGCGGGGACGGCAGGAG
>CM035271.1:103168749-103193784 GCA_020226075.1 Hydropotes inermis | reverse complement strand
TGAGCTCATGGGAACAGCAGGAGTACTGAGCTCATGGGGACGGCAGGAGCACTAAGCTCGTGGGGATGGCAAAATGGCTGACTGACTATACCCAGTGCAGGTAAGGTTGTGGGGAATTCTTCCTGCACATGGTTGGTGCAATAGAATAGGCCTAGAGAAGTATTTGGCAACAATTTTTAAGCCTTAAGTACACACATTAAGGATGCCACCTCAAGGTATCTAGCCTGCAGAAATAATACATGGGTATGGAAAGATACTTCTATAAGGATGCTCATTACACATTGTTTGAAATTTAAAATATCAGAAATAACATAAATGCTCATCAATTAAGAACTACTTTAGAAAATGGTGATGCTTTCATATAAGTAAATGAAATAGATCCAAAAAAGGTCCATGATATATATATTCTTAAGGATATATATTTAAAGAGAGAGCAAACAGCAGACCAATATAATAATAGCTAATATTGGTTAAGCACATGTCAGGATGGTAAGCAATCTACATGAATTTCCTTATTTGATCATCCATACTACTACAGTTTCTTCAGATGTAAAATAAGGGATAAGACCAGATAAGCTCTAAGACCCTTCTCATCCTGGCTCTAAAATGCTGCCTACACTAAGGCCCTTTTCTGAGAGCCGTCTCCTTTAGAACAGGCTGGAACATGATGGTGCCTCTGGGAGTTGGACAGGCAGACTGATGTCCATTCTTACGGCTTCTACCACGGAAACTCTGTAGGGGACGATTCTGCTTCCTGGAAAATATTCACAATCTTGTCCTCGGACATTAAACAAAATGAGATCATTGCTAATCGGTGAAGAATGACTTTCTTGCATTAAGTGAACCAGCTTCCTCTTAAAGCCCGCCTCTAAAGCAGGGCAACCTCAAGTCTCCTAACTGTGCAGGAGATACCAACGACACGGTCCCCTGAGCGTCTAATTGTGGATGAACAACACTTTTCATCACCTCCCACATGCACAGAGGCTGGCCTCCTGGGGGTCCTGGGGCTGTGATGCTGGCCAGCACCACCTCCCAACTGGTGTCTGGGCAGTGGGGTGGCAGTGAGGTGTGACCAGCTGCGGGCAGTTGCCCATCCTAGCAGAGCCTTGTATTTGGTCCCCTCACCATCCACGCCAGGCATGTGCAAAGGAGTGCCCTCAGTTCTGTCCTGTGGAGAAAGGGCAGATTTAAGGGGTGAACATGTGTGGAATACTGTGGGAGTATGAGAACATGAGTAGTGAGTTCAATATTTTGACTGTGCTTTTCATATTTTTAGAAAAATCTTATCTTTTGTGAAAACCTAGGAAAAGGGTTACTCCTACAACTGCTCTAATTTTAAGTTTTATTTTTAAAGCAGAAAAAATGTCTCTAGTATCTGAGAAAAACAATGTATGTATTAGTAGGTACAAGTTCAAAGTAGAAAATAAGATCTGATTTTTGTTTATTTGATAGACTCTTTATCAAATAAAAACACTTATTGCATAATCACATCCTAGTCAGCCACACCTCCACTGTAAAGTCTCCTGGGACTTATTTGGATACCATTAGACACACCGGTGGCAGAGGAGGAGGTGGTTAAACAGCATGGTCGTCTCAACAGACATGAGTTTGAGCACACTCCGGGAGATGGTGAAGGACAGGGAAGCCTGCCCTGCCGCAGTCCGTAGGTCTCAGAGACTCAGATGTAACTTAGCGACCGAACAGCAAGTAGCACTGCTGAGAACATGTCCATCAGAGGGGCTGGAAAAACTGGGACGATCTAGTCCAAGACAGAACAAAAGCCCGCTTCTGGCTTGTGTCAGACAGCTGGGTATCAATTTGGAAACTGTCTGCTGTCAAGATCAGAGAAGTGCACTCTCTTACATGGGCTGCAAGAATCCATGCAAACATGGTGCTTAAAAATTAAAAAGAAGGTGAGACAGGAGAAGAGAACACGAGTGTATTTTCCTCTGCTGGAAAGTTTTGTTTTATATAGCAGGTTATTATCAAAGCTGACTCTCAGAGCAGTGTGAACATGCAGATGTTGTGTCAATAATCAAGTTTCTACATTGTACCTAAAAAACCATCTGCTGTCTTCTGCACCGAAGGCTGAATAAAGGCCAATAAAGTCACAAACAAGCTAACACTGTTCCTGAAAGGTTTTCCCCCAAGGGTGACAGCATGCACAGTGGACTAGCCCACCTATCGCCGCATAAGACACTGGCTTTGAGAACGGCAGAGCGCAGACTGAACACCTGGCTTCGCTCCATTTTTGTGTTCAACAGGCTACCAAGTAAGACATGTACATCTACTGCTCCAAAATGAGACAGAAGCTCAGCGGGCCTCTCCTGCCCCTGCCACTGGCTCCATGGGCCCTTGGCCACCACAGAGACACACCCTGGGCTTCCCTAGTCGCGCGGTGGTCGAGAATCTGCCTGCCAGCGCAAGGCACGCGGGTTCGACTCCCGGCCTGGGAAGACCCAGCGTGCCCGGAGAGGCTGCGCCTGTGCACCGCACCTGCTGAGCCGGCACCCTAGGGCGCGAGCTGGGCGCCAGAGAGGCTCGTGCAAGGCAGCAGAGGGACGCCTGAGCAACAACGAAGACCCAGCACAGCCAATGAGTGATTCAAATAAGACATTCAAAATGAAACAGAGCATTCAGAAAGCTGTCTGTGAAAGACGCCCAGCTTGTTGCTGCGTTGAACTCGCGGCCAGTGCGCCGCCTTGCCCGCCACCGTCCTCCGACACCGGCTCGGCTGGAGAGAGGACAGTGCCCCGCTCCCGCTCGGGGGCTCCCCCATCCTCCCGGGGCCGACTCCCCTCGAGCCCGGGGTGAACCTCGGGAAGACACGCGGGAGGCCGGTGTCGGAAATCGTGCGCGCGCGCCGTTTCCTCCAAGACTTGTCTCCAGGGCGACGGTGCGCCCACTGCCGCCCTCTGAAGTCTCCTCCGGAAGGTTCTGTCCTGTCCGCCGCGATGAGCTCAGTCCCCTGCGGCTCCCGCATCTCCTCTGGAGAGCCCCCTCCTCCCGAGGTGGCTGAGCCCCCAGCCGCGGGCCGGACCCGAACCGGGACTCGGACGCACAGTGAGAATGCGGGAGTAACTGGGTCATGAATCCGTGTGCCTGAATGCTGGAGAGAATAGCTAACGGGAAGACTGGTCATTCATTTTATCCTGAAAAGGCTGTTTTTAGTTCGGAAATTGGTGCCCCTCTTGGCCAACTTGCTTAAATGTTCTAGGTCTGTTGAAAAGCTATTATACCTGCCCTTATTTCTCCAGATGGAAGAATTCATTACTCTTCAGCTTTCCCCTTCCAGTTCAAACACAGACTGTCTTTCAGAGGGGCTCAAGAAGACTGATCCGTTAAATTCTCCAGTGCTGTCAACAGTAGCTCTACTTTAGAACAGAAAGGAAAGACACATCCATCCTTTCATCAGAAGGAGACTTTGGAGCAAAAAAAATCCTCTAGACATTTTCTGAACTTAAGCTTTTATTTATTTCTGTTGCATCACCAAATGATTTCAATTTGGGGGAGTATTTTAATATAGAAAAAATATAAAACTCTAGCATATTTGATGTTTGAAATTATGCTGATTGGCATATATTTTTAAACACACAAATAAGACAGCCATCAGTGTTTGACAGTTTTTTACACAAAATGGATTGGAAGAAACAAGTGAAAGGGAAAGTGTCAACAAAATTTTTAATAAAATTTAAAAGACAAATGCACAGAATTGCAGGAGGTGTATTAAGTCCATGTGGAATTTAAAATGACTTCTGTAGTTTATAATCCTTTTAAGATTCAATCCGGAAAATTGCTTTGGAACAATGAAAACATGAAATCAAATCATAAAGCAGACTAACGGATAAAGACTGTAACACAAATGGACATATTTTATCCTGTCTGTTCATGATGAGAGCATATTTCTATTTCTTTTATGAGCACAAAGAAGGACCTACATTAATTTGCCTCACAATAGTCATGACTTCTTTTGCAATATTCTAAGTAATTTTAAAACAGTAATCTGATCATATTTTTTTTAATGTTCACAGTTGCTTACTGGTTCAATTCTTATATATACACCAAAAAAAAAAAGTCAAAACCATAAACTGATGGTCATACAGCCATGGATGTCACAAAGCAGCTGCTTTGAGGATTAGATCGTAAGTGTGGTTTTTAGCTCATTTACATTTTACTTTAAAATTATCATCTTTGGATGTGAATAGTGCTGATAATCAGTGTCTGCCAGGCACAGACTAGATAGACAAGATCAGAAACCACATCTTCTCATTGAGGTTTATTCCTTCACTATTTCTGTGCAACTTTTCAGAGCACATTGAAATTCTCTGCTGCAGTCGCCACGTGACTGGGTTTTAATGTACGGCTGCATGTCCCAAGGGCAGAGCAAATTATACTCCCTGAACCCTTTATCTGTAGGCAGAATACAACAGGGCAATGTAAAATAGAAGACAGATTTATTTAGACATAAACAATGTAAAAAATATTATTCGATACAAGAAACATAAAATCCAATATCCCAATAAATCTAGCTGGCAAGCCTTACCTTATTGCTAAATGATTGCACAAAAGAACAAACTTTCTTTAATGTTTCCAGGTTGACAAATGCAATATGTTCTGTCTACAGCCTCCTAACTTTGTCAGGAGCTATAAAGTCCTTCCCTCTCGGGTGCCAATATTTCCGAGGAGGTTTACAGGATTTCAGAATCTATCCTGTGGCAGCTTATGGGAGGCCCCGGCCTTGTATTTATCCCCTGATATTTATGGAAAACAGTGGGCACGGCTAGAGTGTAATGTTCTAGAGTTGCTTATATTTTGTCTTAAAATTATTATCAGTTATAAACATGATCTGGGCCAGCACATCTCAGACATTAATGTGCATATATATCACTTGAGGATCTTATTAGAACGCAGACTCTGAGTCAGTTGTTCTGGGTGAGACCCAGGAGTCTTTATTTTGACCAAGATGTAGTCAATGCTGCATGTCTCTGGGCCCTATTTGGTGTTGCAAGATGACCTCATTTCCAAAAGAGAAAAATCTGACCCAAACTGGACTTAGAAACTTAAGTTTGCACAGATCTTAGGACCATTGTGTCGGGAGGTCTATGACCCTGTTCCTGTGGGCAGGCCTGGGTCGGGCCTAGGGGCGCAGGTGAGGTGTTGCATGGTGCCATCCTTCCCATTGGCGCTGGCGTGGGTGGGAGCCCTGGCTGGGAGGGGAGGGCCTGTGGAGCTCACTGCTGGGGCCGTAAGTCTACATCCTCAATCCAGCCCGCAGTCCTGCCGGGCCCTGCAGATGCCTGCCTTCCTTCTGGCTCTCCCCTGTCCTGCCTACCTCCTCCCAACATTCCACGTGCCCCAGACTTTATGGTTCAGTCTAGTTTAGTCCAGTCGCTCAGTCGTGTCCGACTCTTCGCAACCCTATGGACCACAGCACGCCAGGTCTCCCTGTCCATCACCAACTCCCAGAGTTTACCCAAACTCATGTCCATTGAGTCAGTGATGGGCTTTATTGTAAATCTCTGCATTCCAGAGTCCTAGTCCGGAATGACTCAGTGTTCCCTGATGATGGTTGCAAATATTATCTTGTAGGTGGGGTGGAGCCCTGGAAAGTTTCTAGCAAGGAAACGGCCCTGGAAGAGATAGAGTTTGATCTGAGCTGTTGAATATCACGTCAGCAGTGCCTAGGGCAGTGTCCAGCATAAGACTTCAGTAAGCGTTGCTCAATGAAGGAATGAGTGCGTGAATGACTGTTTGCATTTTGGGCTAGCTTACTACCTGAAGGGTCAAGGGTGGCCTAGGGGATGTGAGAGTTGGGGAGGATGGGTTGGCCACTCACCTGTTCTGAGTCCCTACACTAAGCCCCAAGGCTGACCTCATTATTTACTCTTCTGAAATCCTTCCCATAATCAGAGAGCAGTAAGTACAAACTGGTTTCTGTCTGAGTTTGAACCCAGCGCTCTCTAACCCCAGGACCTTTATTTTTAGCCCACTGCTCTTTCAGAAGATGTTATGTATGTGTTGCCTGTAACTGTGCAATGCAGAGCAAGTGCATGTTGGATGCAAGTATAAAATGGCAACAGGAAGTGGGGCAAAATGATTAAATTCTCAGGAGGCTTAGGAGCCGATCAGATCTGGTTTTAAATTTGCTTCTTTCACTTAATAGTGAACTTGGGCAAATTAGTTACCCTCTCTGTGTCTGATTTCACTTCCATAAATGGCAGTAACAAGGCCTGCTTCGCAGAACTCTGTAAGACAAACATACTGTAATGGAAGAAGGGTTTAGCAGATTATTTAACATATACACAGTGCTTAGTACATGGAAATTCTATTGTTTATCTTTATTGTTGTTAACAAATGTACTTACATTTTACTTGGAAAGATATAGACTGACTAATTAAGGAAAATTCTTTTTAATTAGGATGTTGTGAATAAGCTAGAAATTTCTCAGAATAAAATGCCGGATGGTTTATTTGTGATGACTTAATTATAATCTTGCCTAAGGACCATGGCCTGAAAATGCTTTCTAGCCACATAATTCTATTTTTTCCATGTTTTCTCAGCTAAATAAAGAGGGCAGTCATAATATGGACCTACTTCATAAGTTTTTGAAGAATATCAAACTTGAGTGTCTTAAATAGTTTGAAAAATGCAAGTAAGATATACATTCTTATTAATAATTATCTTTTCTTCTGAGGTCCAATCCAAAACTACTTTGGTAAGCCACTTGCTGAACAGCCTTTCTCTATCAGGCACTTGTCAATTGGTGCAATGGAAATGCCCCCAAGTAGTGTCAGAATATATTTTGGTGAGTTTCCATGGCAACCTATAGACTGCTTTTGAACGCCTTAACTCTGTAAGATTCAATTCTGTTACAGTCAAGATAATCAATCACAATATTAGGCCAACTTGAAATATAATTCAAGCCAATTTGCATTTTTATTGAGTACATCATATTTATATAATAATTTCTCTTCACAGTACGCCTTTCACGTTATGTGAAAACACAAATAACTTGCTTCATCTGGCAACTACCATCTCACCACTTATGCACAACCACATCTCATAGATAAATATTGCTTGAACATTTCTTTTTCTTGGAAATATTTCCTTGATGACACTTGCCAGGCCAAAATTTTGGAATTCTGTTAAGTTTCTCAGTGTATTTTTATGCAAGACGGAATGAAAACCTGGCTTTAGTATTAGAACTCTTGCAGGAAAAGTGGATGATCATTTGATGAGAGTTGCATAATATTTTCTTTGACACGATTTTCAGTTAACTTGGTTGATAATTTCTACTCAGAAACCTAGTTACATAGAGAGAAATCGAGGACAATGAAGTCACTAACATATTAACAAGGGATTTTCCCAGCTGAGAGGAAGATGCAGTTAAGTTGTTTGGATTAATCACATGACAAAAAGGAAGGCTGTACAGAGTAATGAGGGCCAGCAGGCCGAGGCCTCAAGTAGAAAAGGACAATTGTGTCCAAACCACTGTTTAACTTCAAGGAAAATCTTTCCATCATTCAGGGAATCATGCCTTTGGGATACCTCTCAGTTG
The DNA here is from genome assembly GCA_020226075.1 of Hydropotes inermis. Taxonomy (NCBI): domain Eukaryota; kingdom Metazoa; phylum Chordata; class Mammalia; order Artiodactyla; family Cervidae; genus Hydropotes; species Hydropotes inermis. The sequence continues at coordinate 103,186,226 of CM035271.1, read as the reverse complement.
TGTATCTCAGCACACCTTGGACAAATACTAAAGTCCTGTGGGCAACTTTAAATATATTTACCCGTGGTTTGTATACCAACTTTCACTCCTTCCCTCTGCCTGTGGAAAGCTCATAAATAATAGTTGAGGGATTTTTTTTTCTCCTCTTACCCTTCTTAAAAAAAAAAAAAAGAGCTGCTAATTTTGAGAACTGTGATAATTTTCCTGATATTTATATAACAAGATGAAAAACATATTTGTCAGACTCCCAAAACTCCCTGGGAGTTTGGGGTTAGCATATGTAAACTATAGAATGGATACACAGCTAGGTCCATACTGCACATTGGTGTGATAAACCATAATGGAAAGAATATGAAAAAAGCCTATGTATATATATGTATAACTGAATCATTCTGCTCTACAGCAGAAGTTAACATTGTAAGTTAACTATGTTGTTGTTTAGCTGCTCCGTGGTGTCTGACTCTTTGCAACCCGTGGACTGTAGCCCGCCAGGCTCCTCTGTCCATAGGATTCTCCAGGCAAGAACGCTGGAGTGGGTTGCCATTTCCTCCTCCAGGGGATTTTCCTGACCCAGGAATCAAACTCGCATATCCAGGTTGACAGGTGGATTCTTCACCACTGAGCCACCAGGGAAGCCTGTAAATTAACTATACTCCAGTGCAAAAAAAAAAGTTGTCAGAACTCCAGAGAAAATGGTTCTGCCAGGCTCTGAGTGAGACAAGAGAGTAGATGTGTTTCGGCGCCTCCCGGGTTCCTGTGGTTGGAGCCGCACTGATGCACTAGTGACTTACGTGGAAAGGGAGTAAATGGGGAGCTGAGAGAATGGAGGGCAAACGCGTCAGAAAGGAAAGGAAGGAGACAGCCTCACAGGCGACGCCTCGGGTTTGCGGCTCCGGGGGGAGCGCTCCAGCCGCCTGAGCTAGCGGAAGAGGGTGGCTGACGGGCTGGCTGAGCTCTGGGGCTCTTCCCCCAGGGCCTCCAGGGCCCCTGAACCGGCCTGCAGCGGGCGCGGGAAGGGAAACAGAGGCACTGATACTGAAAGAGAGGGACACGGAGAATAAGGAGGCAGGACAGGCGTGGAGGACTCTGGAGTGAGTCCTGGGCTCCACGCAGCATGGAGCGTGTCCGTGGAAGCCAGGCGGGCTTGGGAATGCCAGCTAGAGGAGAGTCTGAGGAAAAAGGAAGCCAGGCAGGGCGGGGGCTGTGCGGGTGGTGGGATGGCCCCGATGTGAGTGGGCTCTCTGCTCAGAGCCCACGGGTCTTCAGGAAGCCCCCCAGAATCACCACACACTTGGTGGGTTTGCAGCAGTTAGTAAGCAGTGGCTCTGGGAGGTTTGGTGCAGCGAGCAGAGCATAAACATCCAACAAGGATGCAGAGGGAAACTCAGAGGAGTCCTGGAGACAGACGGTTGGGACAGTGCGGACACTGTCAATAGGGTGATAAGGCGTTAGATGAGTTACAGTTGCCTCCCAGTAACAAGGAGAAGGAGCCTGAGTTTGGGGAGAGGTTTAGATGACTCGGTTCCTTTCCTTGTAATGTTTCCAGGTAGGAAGAGGTCCAGAGTGATCCAAGTGAGTCCAGATCCAGAACCAATGCTCCAGGGACTCGGGGCCTGAAAACAGTGTTCACGCAGCAACAGTCGTGTTAGCATCGAGGACACGTCTGAAAGAACGGAAGCAGTGTCTGACGTAGGATGGAGTCTCCTGAGGGTCACTGTGGTGGTAGTGCATGCGTCTTGATGGGTGTTGTGTGTTTGTTACTGACTTAGGTCTCGGATCCTTTAATCAATATACACTGATGAGGAATTCAGGCGAGGCTCTGCTGGGACAGCTGCAACATGAGGGAGCAAAAACACACAGGGTCCCCTGCTCCCTCCCCGGGGGAGGCCACCGGTTCGTTGAGCGGGCTGATGGCGGGGAGAACGGTGGACCGCTCTTGGCGGCGCTGTGTGCAGGGCCCACCCTGCTTCCTGGCATTCTGTGTCTTCTTATCCACACCTGCACAGTTTCTTTAGCCTCTTACAGCTTCTTCTTATTCTGTTGCTCACGGAGACATTTGCTTAGGTTCGAATGCTCCAGTGAAGAGTCCCAGCTCCCAGCCCCCAGCCTGTCTCCTGTCCAAATCTCTCCTCCTTGTGAACACAAGTCGACGGGGACCCTTCTACCTGCCTCTGCCCAGCGGTCACCACCATGCCCTCCATCCTCACTTAAAAGGGTGTGGTGATGGCCCTGAGTTATCATGCCCCAAACAGGAGTCTGTCTATCCACGTTATATCTGAATGGAGTATATGAATTTTCCTCTGGGCAGTACTTGGGAGACTAGACAAAGCGTCTACTGTGGGGGCTATCTGCTTTTCCGATAGGCACCTGATAAATTACTGAAAAGGGTGACTGAGGAAACCTCTTGGTTCTCCTCTTCTGGAAACCATACATAGATAACTTTCCACCTTGACAGGTTTCGGACACCAAGATCCAACCTTTTGGACTGTAGATACCTCCTCTACTTGCTTTATTTTATTATACCAAAGCATTTTGCTAAGACTATGTTAAGGCCTGTCTCTTTAAAGTTAATTAAATTAGATTTATATTTTGAAATCCCCTTGTGGTTCCCTCAATTAAATGGATGTCACAAAAATAAATGAAAATTCCTGGTCTGGGGCATTCACTTGCATGAACCAAACAAATGAGTCAAGTCTCTTTTTAGTTCTAATATTCTAATAAATTGTGTCAATATTTAACTTCTATTTTATTTGAGGTATATTAGTCTTGGCATTTAGAAAATGAATGTTGAATAGTTATATTGGTTATACGGAATGAAGAGAAAAGCATCCTGACAATGATAAGATCTTTTGAGACTTGTAAACACTATTTTAGTGGCCTAAAAATAGATTTCAGGACTAAAAAAAAAAAAAAAGGTTTTCATTCAGCCATGAAACACCTACCAGTGTTTACCTAGGCACAAGTTTTTCCAGAGCTAAGAACCATTAAATGATGCCTGATTATAACAAATTGTTCTCTTAGTTTAAACAAATAGTCTTTTCAAAGCAGTCAACCATATCGTTACATGAAACCTGAAGCTGTGTGTAACAGTTGTTTCATATTTTTAAAAGCACTGAAGCCTGCTGGATACCATGAGTCCAGATAACACACCTTCTCTGTACTGGGGCTGCGGCCTTCTGAGGAAGAGGGCACTGTTCCCCGAGTTTCTGAAAGCCCAGGTGACTCGTCCACAGAGGCAGCGAAGTTTGGAAAAGGGGAGGCTCTGGCTCTTCTTACTCCACGTAGCTACCTCCAACCTGATTCTTCGTCCAGCTCGGAGGAAAAGTCCTGGTCCGGTGTTGCACCAATTTACGTGCTGCAGCTAAGAAACTAATCATTTGGCACTCCTTCCAATCTGTGTTTCTTTTTTCATGCTTTTAATTTTGTACTGGGGCATAGCTGATTAACAAATGAAGTGACCGTTTCAGGTGAACATAAGGGACTCAGCCATCCTTGTATCCATCCCCCCCCAAACTCCTCTCTCATCCAGGCTCCCGCAGAACACTGAGCAGAGTCCCACGTGATCCATTTTAGATGCAGCCGTGCATCCCTGTCCATCCATCCCCAGCCCCAACTAGTCCTTCCCCATTCTGCCCCCGGGGAGCCATAAGCTTGTTGTCTAAGGCAGTGAGTCTGTCTCTGCCCCGTAAGTAAGTTCATTTGTAGCATTTCTTTCTACACTCCACATATAAGGAGAATCCTCAACATTTCTCCCCTCTGCCTGACCCACCTCACCCAGCATGGTACACTCTAGTCCATCCACATTGGTGCACATGGCATAATTTCATTCTTTTTAATGGCTGAGTAATATTCCATTGTGCATATGTACCCCATCTTCTTTATCCATTCTCCTGTTAACGGACATTTAGGTTGCCTCCTTGTCTTGCTCAGTGTAAGCAGTGCTGCAATGAATATTGGGGTGCATGTATCCTTTCAGATCATGTCTTTCTCTAGATATAAGCCAAGGAGTGGGATTGCAGGGTCGTACAGTAGCCCTATTTTTAGTTTTTAAGGAACCTCCACACTGTTCTCCACAGTGGCTGTGCCCATTCACATTCCCACCAGCAACGTAGGAGGGCTCCCTTATTTCCACACCCTCTCCAGCACTGATTGTTGGTGGATTTTTTGGTGATAGCCCTTCTGGCTGGTCTGAGATGACATCTCATTGTAGTTTTGATCAAATCTGTATTTCCTAAATATCATTTTCCTCTTTGTCTGAAGATTGTTGGGGAAAAGGTGGACGAGGCTGGCCTGGGGCCACGCTCTGTCCTCCTGTCTCCCTGGGTGATCCAGTCCCTGCCCAAACTCACGCACCCAACTTGGCGAAAGGACACTTGCCTTGCACTAAAGTCACCTTTGGACTGTCTGCTGTTACTCATGCATTCTCTTGGATATAGCCTTGATGCTAAAACAAGCAGAACCCAATAAGACACAAAGAGACAACAGTGGTTTTTTTCCTCTCAAGTTCCCTTAAATCCTTTGTGTACATTAGTTCTTTCCCTATCAATTGATGAAATCTTGGCTTTTATGTTCACTTGTAGACAATGTTTTAAAGTCCTCCAGGAACTTCTAGTCAAAACACAATATCAGTAATTAAAATGTTTATTCTGATATAGCAGTCAAAGCTGCAAACTTCAATCAAATGGAAAGCTTCTCTTCCTCTGTATTGGGTTACTTCCAGCTGAATGCCGATGGTGGTGAAATGCATGCACGATCAGACTCTTTATACTCTGACTTATTCTTATTTTAAAGCTCTCCGATTCAATCAGCCTGACTCTGACATCTGCTCTGGGGGTGGGGTTAGACAAAATCATGAGGCAGTAGGAAAGATCTGTGTCGCTGCTGTGTGATAAGACATTGTGTGGTCTCTGGGCTTCCTTCATGCTCAAAGCTGACTTTCCCCCTGCTGGGAGCTTCGGAATGTTTTTCTGATATTTACATACTGAAAATATCCAACTGCGTTTCACTTAATTTGGGGATGAGTCTCTTCCCACTTGCATTTCATGATTCCTGATCACTTTCACATTGTTAATCTCTACTCTTGGGAATCTCATCCATCCTGCAAGCTGTCTTTTTAGGCAAAATCCAAAGCAGTTCCCAAAACAGCCTTCTTTTATGTGTCATACCAAGGCACAGTTGGGTAAGCTTCACTTCAGCATCCTGACAGCCTGTTTTCCACATAGGCCACATGGGCAAAGGCTTGATCACAGTCTTATCCAAGTCTTGGCCAAATGCCCTGTGGTTCTGAGAACAAGGGGAGATAAACAGTCATGTGAAGAACCGTCCAACACATTTTTTCATCTGCCTTCCTGTCTTGTGAAAAACTTCTATAAGACTGTTTCTCATCCAACTCCCTGATTTCAGCCAAGAGCAGGGCTTTCTACCTCTTCTCTTCTCCTTCCTTCAGTTCAGCCTCTGAGTTGTGTCCAACCCTTGGCAACCCCATGGACTGCAGCAGGCTAGGCCTCCCTGTCCATCACCAACTCCCAGATCTTACTCAAACTCACGTCCGTTGCGTCAGTAATGCCACCCAACCATCTCATCCTCTGTCGTCCCCTTCTCCCCCTGCCCTCAATCTTTCCCAGCGTCAGGGTCTTTTCCAATGAGTCAGCTCTTTGCATCAGGTGGCCAAAGTATTGGAGTTTCAGCTTCAGCATCAAGTCCTTCCAATGAATTTTTAGGATTAATTTCCTTTAGGATTGACTACTTTGATCTCTTTGCCATCCAAGGGACTCTCAAGAGTCTTCTCCAACATCACAGTTCAAAAGCATTAATTCTTCGGCTCTCAGCTTTCTTTATAGTCCAACTCTCATATCCATAGATGACTACTGGTAAAACCATAGCCTTGACTAGATGGACCTTTGTCAGCAAAGTAATGTCTCTGCTTTTTAATATGCTGTGTAGGTTCATCATAGCTTCTGTTCCAAGGAGCAAGCATCTTTTAATTTCATGGCTGCAGTCACCACCTGCAGTGATATTGGAGCCCAAGAGAATAAGGTCTCTCACTGTTTCCACTGTTTCCCCGTCTATTTGATATGAAGTCATGGAACCAGATGCCATGATCTTAGTTTTCTGAATGTTGAGTTTTAAGCCAGCTTTTTCACTCTCCTGTGTTAGTCCATAACACTGTTTGGCTACAGTTCAGGGTTGACTCCTTAGCACTAGATTAGCCGCTACCCACATCACCCTTCTTATTTGGTGTCATCTCCTGTCCTGTGGAAGAGAGGGCTGGAGGGCCAACACCGTGGTGGCCCTGGCTTTGCTGCACAATCAGAATCTGTGTACCTGAATCCCCTGGGGCTCACTGTCACGCTGCCAGCCAGATCTCCGGAAGTGTGGCACGCCAGTCTAGCAGTTTCTGTGGTGACCCTAGGGCTTCTGCTCACCTGCCACTACCCAGAGACTGTGTAACTGCTGGACAGAACAAGCCAGCCACACTCTCTCATCTCTATACTTCTCCAGTCTCTGTTCCTAACAAACTTCAGGGATACAAGTCAAACTTTCTAAGCAGTTTTCCTGAAGTCCCTCCTTGAGGTCGGAGTGGTACACCCCAGCATGACTGAATATGAGGCCCCAGTGCTCCAACTTTCCCACCACAGTAGTCCACTCCCCAACACCTTCAACCCAAACTTGTTTATATCCTCAAATGTGTGCCTGTCTGCAAAACTGGTCAGCCTTCTTTGCATGCTGGCTTAGAACTTATAAAAGATGTTACCAGGCAGGAGAAAAGGTTAAAGGGGAAGGGGTCAGGAGGTATAGACTGATAATAAAACAAAGGTCATGGATGTAATAATGTACAGCATGGTGACTGTAGTCAATAATACTGCATTGCATACTTTAAAGTTGCTCAGACAGTAAACCTTAAATGTCCCATATAGTTATAAAAGATGGACTTTTTATAACTGTGGACTTTTGGACTGTGAGCACAACCTGAAACCTGTAGCCTTTGTTTTAGTCTCAGCTTTTGAAGCCTCAGTTTAAACGAAGATGGAAAGACTTCTAAGCAAAGTCTTTGGCGTTGACATCAACCTTGAATAGCATATTCAAATTATTCCTTGTAATAGCCGAATAACCTTCCTGAAAGAAATTTCGCTTGAATGCAAAATCATGTTTGCCCATTTTGTTGCATTATTACTAATGATTTACCACCCTTTACAGATTTCAACTCTCAGATAATATCCTAACTGGCCACCACTTAATCTGGCTCTGTCATCAACCATTGGAAAGGTTAAATTCTAGGCCGCCAAGCAGGCAGATTTAATTTAGAGAATGTTGCATGTCTACTGTTCACTTTGCATTTGCTCGTGAAGGACAAGGGTTAACTTCTGAGCACATTAATCTCAATCACAAAGTTGTTGAATTTATAACCCTCTTGCTTGCCATAATTAAATAACTGCAGAACCAGAAAATGCACAAGCTTTTTAAGAGCTTGAAGCCCTGGATGTTTCATATACCTTATTTGTCTCTAGTTAAATGTGGCTACAGCAAAGCTTCTGAGGTATGGCCATCTCTGGGGAAAAACATTGTGAAATAGCTACTTTGATTTCAGCACCATAGAAAGGGTCCCCTTTGTTGCCTTCTCTCCCCTCAGGAGCACCTGATATTCTTTTTCTTAATTGAGGTATAATTGACGTATAGCATTATATTACTTTTAGGTGTACCACATAATGACTATTTATATATATATAGCTAAAACCGCCACAGTGCCTAGTTTCTAGTTACCATCCATCACCATACAAAGTTATAAAGGGTATTTTTCTCCTGTGATGGGGCATTTAAGGCTTGCTGTCTGAGCACCTTTCAAGTGCCCACTGCGCTCTCACTGACTGCAGCCGCCCTGCTGCACGCTGCATCCTCGTGACCTCGTTTTATTGTCTGTCTGCGCCTCCTGGCCCCTCACCCTCCTCCCCGGCCTGCTAACGTCTTCAATCTGTGGCAGCCACCATTCTGTGTTCCGTGCCTGTGCGTTTTGTTTGGTTTGTTCACTTGTTTTCTTTCTTAGATTCCACATATAGATGAAATCATATGGTATTTGTCTTTCTCTGTCTGACTTATTTCACTTAGCGTAATGCCCTCAGGGCACACCCGTGTTGTCGCAAATGGCAAGATTTCATCCTCCTTTCACAGATGAGCAATATTCCGCTGTGTGTATATACCACATCTTCTCCATGCATTCATCCGGCCGTTGACACTGAAATTGTTTCTGTATCTGGACTTTCATAAATAATCTACAATGAATGTGGAGGCGCCTCTATCTTTTTAGATTAGCATTTCCATTTTCTTTGGATAAACATCCAGAAGTAGGAAATGCTGGATCATGTGGCAGCTCCAGTTCTAAGCTTTTGCGGCCCCTTCACATTGTTTTCCGGGGTAGCCGCAGCAATTTGCATTCCTGTCAGCTCTGCACACGAGTTCCCTTTTCTCCACCTCCTCTCTGACACTTTTGTTTGTTTCCTTTTTGGCAATAGCCATTCCTACAGGGGTGAGGTGGTATTTAATTGTGGTTTTGACTTGCATTTCCCCAATGATTAGTGATGTTGAGCATCCTTCCGTGAGCCAGCTGGCCATCTGTGTCTAACGCTCATGTCCTTTGGCTAAAACATACCCTCTAAGGGCTGAGCTGTGGCTCAGAACCACACAGTCTCCCCGCTTCCCACTCAGGCTCACTCCTGTCTTGTTCTGACAGGTACCTGTCTTGAGTCAATAAAGAGGGTCCTGGCCTTCCTTGCCTACTTTCCTCACTTCTCCTACCAGGTGTGAAATTCTTGCTTCTCCATATACATTCTTGTGGACTTTTATACGAATACAAGGAAAGCGGGAGGGGAGTGAGACAGGAGAAAGATGGTAATAGCTCATAATAACATTGAATTGCTCCCTCTCCATGTATTCAAAGAAATTAGACCCTAATGGTAAAATTTTCAAACATTGCAAGAGAATGGAAGAAGCACAACCTAAGGCTATGAACCTTGATATTAAGACAGGAAATGTATATTTATGCCAAGCTTCTGTTTCCACTTAAAAATAAGGCTTTGCTGGAAAGCACTCTGAGAACTTTTAACTTATTAACATTTGTTTATGGTATTATTCTTCTAATAAGATAGACACCAATTGCTGCGCACCTCTGAATTAGCAGGTGCTACACTTGATATTTTAAAAAATTAGCTTCTGCAAACTGATAGTTGGTTTCTAGTGTATTCTCTCCTTCTTCAAAACTAATGAAGTTTCAGACAAGCACATGGTTTTCCACCTTGAGAAAGTTTCTCAGCCTTAAGCAAGGTAGGTGACCATGCAACTAAGTTCTTTTTATAAGAATGTGGGCAGTGCAATGTGCAATTTCTGCACGTTAAAAATTAAAATTATTTAATCACATCATTTAAATAAAATTTTCTTATCCTTTGTTGTCTCACTCTTGCCCTTTTCCTGCTGGATGACATACAGATGTGTCCATAAACTAGCTTGGCCACAGATATAGAATAAGAACCCAGGGAATGCAGAAGCAACACCATGAAAATTATCTGGGCTCCTGACTCTCTGTGTTGGACAAAAATATCTAGTTACTCTGGACCAACTAGACTTTTAACAGAAGTAGAAATAAACTAATCCTGTAATTTTTATCTTGCACTTAAGCATGTTAGCCTATATTCTAAGTAATATCTAAGCATATTCTGCTTAAACATATTAATTCCCATGATATCTGTATTATTATTTCTGTTTTACAGTAAGGAAATTAAAACTAAGAGGTTAAGTAAAAGTATAAGTATAAAAATGTACAATAATAGAGTGAAATAACTGAACTGGGATTTAAGTTTATATTTGGCTCCAAAGTCAGGCACTTTCCCACTATCCTATATTGTTTATCTGTTTCTAACTTAATTTGTATATATAACATGACTCAATCTGTCTTTCTTAAAAGAAGTCATGGCAATCTTTAAGGTATCCTAGATTTTTATGCCAACAGATGTGTACAACACATTTTAACATAAGAAAAGCACTTATACACAAATGTGTCTCAGTATTTCATGTTACATATCTAATTCTATAAGCCATTGCACTTGGTCTTAGAGTGGTATTGCTTTGAACCAATAATTCTCAAACTTTTTAACCTCACAACTCCTTTCCACTAATAATACCTTGAGGACCGCAGGAATCTTTTGTTTATGTGAGTTATATCTACCATTATTTATTGTATCTGAAAAGAAAACTGAGGCATTTAAAAAATAATTATTGATTAATTTATTGAAAAATGATTAAACTCATCGTATGTTACCATGAATAACCTTTTAATTAAGATCATCTGTATTTTTGAAATAAAGTTTGAATTAGAGAAAGTAAGGATTTTTTTTTTTTTGCATTTCTTCTCTTTGGGGATGGTCTTGATCCCTGCCTCTGGCACAATGTCATGAACATCTGTCCATAGTTCTTCAGGCACTCTGTCTATCAGATCTAATCCCTTGAATCTATATGTCACTTCCACTTACTATAATGGTAAGGTATTTGATTTAGATCATACCTGAATGATCTACTGGTTTTCCCTACTTTCTTCAATTTAAGTCTGAATTTGGCAAGGAGTTCATGATCCGAGCCACAGTCAGTTCCCAGTCTTGTTTTTGCTGACTGTATAGAGCTTTTCCATCTTTGGCTGCAAAGAATACAATCAATCTGATTCCAGTGTTGACCATCTGGTGATGTCCATGTGTAGAGTCTTCTCTTGTGTTGTTGGAAGAGGGTGTTTGCTATGACCAATGCGTTCTCTTGGGAAAAGTCTATTAGCCTTTGCTCTGCTTCATTCTGTACACCAAGGCCAAATTTCCCTGTTATTCTAGGTGTTTCTTGACTTCCTACTTTTGCATCCCAGTCCCCTATAATGAAAAGGACATCTTTTCTGGGTGTTAGTTCTAGAAGGTCTTGTAGGTCTTGATAGAACCATTCAACTTCAGCTTCTTCAGCGTTACTGGTAGGGGCACAGACTTGGATTACCATGATATTGAATGGTTTGCCCTGGAAACGAACAGAGATCATTCTGTCATTTTTGAGATTGCATCCAAGCACTGCATTTCGGACTCTTTTGTTGACTATGATGGCTACTCCATTTCTTCTAAGGGATTCTTGCCCACAGTAGTAGATTTAATGGTCATCTCAGTTAAATTCACCCATTCCAGTCCATCTTAGTTCACTGGTTCCTAAAATGTCAGTGTTCATTCTTGCCATACCCTATCTGACCACTTCTAATTTGCCTTGATTCATGGACCTAACATTCCAGGTTCCTATGCAATATTGCTCTTTACAGCATCGGACCTTGCTTCTATCACCAGTCACATTCACAACTGGGTATTGTTTTTGTTTTGGCTCCATCCCTTCATTCTTTCTGGAGTTATTTCTCCACTCTTCTCCAGTAGCATATTGGGCACCGACCTACCTGGGGAGTTCATCTTTCAGTGTCATATCTTTTTGCCTTTTCATACTGTTCATGGGGTTCTCAAGGCAAGAATCCTGAAGTGTTCTGCCATTCCCTTCTCTAGTGGGCCACGTGTTGTCAGACCTCTCCACCATGACCGTCCGTCTTGGGTGGCCCTACATGGCGTGGCTCATAGCTTCACTGAGTTAGACAAGGCTGTGGTCCACATGATCAGATTGGTTAGTTTCCTGTGAGTGTGGTTTTCAGCCTGTTTGCCCACTGATGGAGAAGGATAAGAGGCTTATGGAAGCTTCCCGATGGGAGAGACTGACCGAGGGGGAAACTGGGTCTTGTTCTGGTGGACCGTGTTCAATAAATCTTTAATACAATTTTCTGTTGATGGGTGGGGCTGTGTTCCCTCCCTGTATTTGAAAGGAAGTGAAACTGAAAGTGAAGTTGCCCAGTCATGTCAGATGGGAATATCTTTCCTTTTCTCCTTCGCTTTTCACTTCTCTTTTCTCAGCTGTTTGTAAGGCCTCCTCAGACAGCCATTTCACTTTTTTGCATTTCTTTTTCTTGGGGATGATCTTGATCCCTGTCTCCTGTACAACGTCACGAACCTCCTCCATCCATAGTTCATCAGGCTCTCTGTCTATCAGATCTAGCCCCGTAAATCTATTTCTCACTTCCACTGTATAATCATAAGGGGTTTGATTTAGGTCATATCTGAATGGTCCAATGGTTTTCCCTACTTTTTTTTAGTTTTTTTTTTTTTCCCCTACCAATTACTTTAGAAAAGTCTTCAAATACATATTGGAGAAACTACCAAGTTCATGGTTTGGAGTAAAGATTTTCAAAATGTTAATTTTTACATAAAGCCTTGAATTTTTGTCATTGGTAACATACAGTGTAAATTGTTTTTATTGAAATGACACGCTCATTTTGTTCATTTTGGAGAGCATATCTGCCAAATACTCAAGTCTGAATAATGATGGTTTGTCAGTCACTCTTTCAAGTAAAAATGATGTTCTTTGTAAAATACTGGTTAGTTCAGCTCAGCACTCAGTGACAGAAGCGCTTCTCCTCGAGGCAGCATCAGGCTTCTGTATGCAGCAGAAGCACTTTCCAGATATGCTTGGCATTTTGTTACACAGAATATGAAGATGATATATATGCAAGGACTAATATTTAATAAATTAACATTTTTATCACTTCATCAAAGATATTACTAAGTGAAAGCGGCCTTTGTGTTTTATTCTTAGAATGTGGGTGCATGGTGGCCAAGAGAACAGACTCGGGCAAGAACAGCTTGGTGCCCTGCTTTGGATCTTGCTGAATTGCCAGCGGTTTTACCCACCGTTGCTTTCGCACATCTGTAGAAATTTCATCATGGTGAAAAATCCAAACAATGTTTTGGTATTACTACAAAAATAACGCTGAAAAGCTTTTGGGGAGCTTCAGGGGCCTGTGGCTCTCATTTGGAGAGTCTCCGCAGCAAACAAGCATACAAACAAAATGCAGCAGACATGGGAATCTCAGAATGATTAAAGTCCTTCATTTGTGAAATGCACATATATTTCACTAAATGCCTCTAAACATCCTTTTCTCCTTCCACCCCAAGCTCTCCTATTGCTGCTACTTTTGAGCCTTCCTCTCCGGCCTCCCAAAGTCTGTCCCCCCAGTCACTGCCCCTGATCCTTTAATCTTTCTCTATCTACTGCTTACCTACTTAGACTCATCCTAAAGGCTCAAAATAACTGGTTCAGAAATGTGAGGAGAAAGAAGAAACAGATCATGGGAAAGCTATAATCCTCTATTTATTGGAAAGGCAGTTGGAAAAGTTGAAAGTTCATATGCTAATTTTTGTTGCCACATTTAAAGTCTTTTTGAGAAGCTGGTGGTTATATGCTGTGTCAAATATTGACTGTTTATACTCAGCGTGATCTCCATCCATCCAAACTCTTCCCTGTATTATAGTACCTGGAAGTCTGAAAAACACAACGCTTAAGCTCCCTCACTGCCTCCTTTAGATTCTGCCAATAAAAGGCATCTTGCACAAAATTTGGAAGGTGAAAGAGGAGACAGCCATTATTCTCCCCCCGAGTGGCTGTTAGATGTCTGAGTTGACCGTGGACATGAACTTTACAGATGCCTCTGGGTGAGCTCTTGTGAATTTTCTACCTGGGTTCTTCATGGGGCTGTAATCACGAGTCACCTACTATCATACCCGGATTTCCAAATTTCCTTAAAGCCATCAGTGTGTTTCCATGAACCTTGTAGTTCTCCTAGAAATGTTGTAAGTTTGTAATTCCCTTTATGTTAAATCACACCTTCTTCTGTAAACTGAAGAAGGAGGAGCTTCCCTGGCAGAAACTTGACTGACAAAGCAGTGTTTGGTTTCTGAGTTCCCGGATGCAGAACCCCAAAAACAGGAATCTTGGATTAGTTCTCTGGCTTCCTTAGATTTGAAAGCAGTTAATGTTTTGTCCATAGTCCGAGTCCCCGGTCGGGAAAGAAGTCTCCTCGAAACAATGCAAATTGCAATTGCAATAGGGGAATTTATTACTGACTCGAGCCAGGGCCCCCCGCCCTCACCAAGGGTGTGAGGACGAAAGGCCCCGAGCCCCAGTTCTCTCAGGTATTGGGTACAATTATTAGTTGGCACAAGTGGATTGGTTACACAGTGGGTAGTTGGCGCAAGCGGATTGGTTACACAGTTGCAAGGCAATTTTTGTTGGCCTAACGTGGGGCTTTCAGCTTTCCCTTGGTAGGTTCCCTTTTTCTTACTAGGCATATGTTGATTGGCTAGCTCCAGGAGGCCTGATAATTATGTTACCCCCGGAAACCAGGCCTACTCCTAATCTAGGCTGCCTGTCATGGCGTTAGCTGTGACAGCCTCACAGTTAAGACTTCACTGCCAGTGAAAAATGGAATACCAGTAGTCTATAGAAAGCGGTGGCAAAATAATTATCTACAGTTTTCTGGAATGAAGTGTTTTTTGCAGAAAATCCTTCAAAAGACTGTTGTTACAATAGGACGTTTAGAGGGAATAAGGACTGATGATTAATCCGTGTCAACAATTTTATCTTAATTCTTTGAATTTCTTCTTCTTATACAAATTCTCTTTAATGAAGACCACTGTTGGGTCCTCACTTCAGTTAACCAATCAGGCTAACTCTTCTTAGGGCTCTTTGCAGTCAGTCAAACTAAACCATGAATCTAGAATATCTATGGCACTGTCAGTCAATGGTAATTACACCTGTGCTAATACCTTTGCCTGTTCTCAAAGTGACGTTTCTCCATCTCATGTCTAAAACCATTAGTTCCCATTCCCAATGATGTTTCTCAGGTTTCTGATGTCCTCACAGGACCTGCCGGGCTCTGACTCTAGTTATAAATGAGCGGTGGAGCTGAGCCAGGAAGAGAATCTGGATCCCTGTGAAAGGGGGATTGTCAGTACCTTTAAGCTGGGGAGGGAGGGCATCTCAGCAGGACTCTAGCTGGTGAGTCTCAGAGTCACTGGAATCCACCCAAATGTCCTCATTCCAATTTTTGCTCTTCTCAATCAATCCACAAACTTTTACATAAGACACCTGTGAATTCCATTTGGGTTATAATTGTGCAGCCTATAGAATAAAAAATATTTATACACCAGCCACATGGCTATGAGATATTTTTAGGGCAGTCTTAGAAGATCTCTGGTTATCTGTGCCTTGAACTGAGAACCTGAAGTCCTATCCACCAGCCCTTCAGTTCAGTTCAGTTCAGTCGCTCAGTTGTGTCCAACTCTGTGACCCCATGGCCAGGCCTCCCTGTTCATCACCAACTCCTGGAGTTTACCCAAACCCATGTCCATTGAGTTGGTGATGCCATCCAACCATCTCATCCTTTGTCGTCCCCTTCTCCTCCTGCCCTCAATCTTTCCCAGCATCAGGGTCTTTTCCAGTGAATCAGCTCTTTGCATCCGGTGGCCAAAGTATTGGAGTTTCAGCTTCATCATCAGTCCTCCCAATGAACACCCAGGACTGATCTCCTTTAGGATGGACTGGTTGGATCTCCTTGCAGTCCAGCCCATACTATGATCTTACAGTCCCTATTCCCTCCAGAAATCCTACTGTAGCAGTTAGTATTCTCTTGAAGGTTTTTCCGGCAAACAAACACTTCATTCCAGAAAACTGTAATTATTTTGCCACTGCTTTCTGTGAACTACTGGCATTCCATTTTTCAGTGGCTCATCCACCTCTTACCAGGGTCCTGAGCAGAGTCAAGAGGACAATCTCATCATGAAATTATTGAAAATATATTAGTGAGGGAAGCACCAGCATCCTGAACATCTCAGTGAAGTCTGTCCCTTTTCAGATTAGACATGAAAGTGTAATAATAGCAGAAGGGTTACTGGGAATTGCAGAGGCCAGCTGACATAGCACTTAGCCACCAGAGAAATAAGGCAGCCAAGGTTATTGTGCTGGACAGCAGGCCACAGCTCTAACCTGAAGGACTCCATCCACAGAGATCTTTGGCAGAGACTTTTGATCATAGTGTCCCTGGGACCAAAATGGATTGCCAGGCTAATAAATCCTTAGTTCATCTGCAAAATGTAAAAACTTAAATCTAGTTGAACAGGAATCTGATTTAAATATTCACAGCAGAGAGTCATGGACTTAGTCCTCAGATCTAAACTAGTTTACAAGGTCCCTTAAAAGCAAAGGAGGCTGGGACCTTTGAGGAAGAACCCAGTGCGATTGTAACAAAAATGTAAAACTGTAAAATTTTCTGCTAACTTTCCCAAAAGGAAATGCACTCGTTTATCAGGGTGATTATATACTCTGGAGAAAGGAAAATCTCCAGATATTGCAGAATTTTGGACACTAGCTCTGAGATGACCCCCACATTTTAGGTCCCAGCAGTGAGTGTGGGGACTTAGGAATGCCGATGATGAATGGAAGCAGAGCTTGAGTTTTCCTCCCAGAGGGCTCAGAGGGTCTGTAAACCTAGCCTTGCGGTCATTTCCCAAGGTTACAAATGCATATTTGGCAACTGGTCGAACTCTTACTTCTTGGGTGTTCACTCAAGGGTAATTATGGTGGGAAGGGCCAAGAGGAAGCCCCCGGAACTGTCCCCTTTCTAAAAGTGGCAAATTAATAAAGCTACAACCCTGGGGAACCCTCAGAGATTAATATTATCACCAAAGGCTTAAAAGATACAGGGTGATGATTCCTATCGCATTCCAATAAATGTCTCCTGTTTGTCTTGTGCAGAAGAAAGATGAAGTTTGAAGAAAAACAGTACGTTATCATAAACTTAATCAGGTTGTGACACTAATTACAACTACTCTCTCAAATGTGCTATCTTTTCTGGAGCAAATTAACACATCCTCTGGCATCCAGTTACGCCACTATTGGTCTGGCAAAGGCTTTCTTCTCTGTACCAGTGCGGGAAGGTCACTTGCTGCAAATGGAAATGATGTATTAAGCCTCTGACAAAGCCAGATAAGAGAATTACAGTGCAACTGTTGGGGTTTTTGAGTGAAACATGCTCTCTTCGACAGACAGTTCCTCTTTTGAGAAATGGCTCTTGGAGCAAGTCTGGATCCAAGTACAGGCTGAGTGACAGAGCGTTCCAGCAGTGGTGCGGCCTGAGCTGCCTGTCACGAGCAGGAAGCTGCTGAATGCACTGGGCCGCAGTGGGCACGGCTGGCATCACTCCAGAATCGAGTGAAGTATATTCACGAGATCGTGGTCTCTGAGGCTCGAAGACGGAAAAACCTTGTGGGCAGTTGGCTCAGCTTTCTCGTGGCCCCTCCTCCAGCCTCTTTGTTAACTCTGCTTGACCCACACGTGCAGTCCTTGGTGGTGTTGCCCCATGACCATCTGCTGATAAACACCCCCAGCTTGGGCCTCGTTTTGAGATGATTCTGCAAGGCCTACTGGCACAATCCAAAAATGGAGTGCTGCTACATTTTCACCTTAGTATTCAGGGGCAGCCTGGAAAAGTAAGATGAAAAGGGTCTATCGTAGCTATAAGAAGGAGCCACCAAAAGGGT
>CM035271.1:103109089-103159613 GCA_020226075.1 Hydropotes inermis | reverse complement strand
ATAAAGAAAGCTGAGCACTGAAGAATTGATGCTTTTGAACTGGGATGCTCAAGAAGACTCTTGAGAGTCCCTTGGACTGCAAAGAGATCCAACCAGTCCATCCTAAAGGAGATCAGTCTTGGGTGTTCATTGGAAGGACTGATGCTGAAGCTGAAACTCCAATACTTAGGCCACCTGATGCGAAGAACTGACTCCTTGGAAAAGACCATGATGCCGGGAAAGATGGAAGGCGGGAGGAGAAGGGGATGACAGAGGATGAGATGGTTGGATGGCATCACTGACTCGATGGATGTGAGTTTGAGTAAGCTCCGGGAGTTGGTGATGGACAGGGAGGCCTGACATGCTGCAGTCCATGGGGTCACAAAGAGTCAGACACGACTGAGCAACTGAACTGAACTGATCCCTACTTTTGGACTTCTTGTTGAGCCAGAAAAAAATTTTTTGTTAATTATTTAAGTGAATTTGAGTCAGTTAAAATTATAGTAACTGCATAGTTTCCTGATCTCAGGGGGATTGGCCCTATTTGGAAGCACTGGGTCCCAGGCAATATCGGGAGACTCCTCCCAGGCAAGGCCTGGAAACTTCCCTGCATCTTGTTTCTCTCCCAGGTGGTCTGAACATTCACCACTGTGTACACAGAATTCATAGTGTGACCCCAGGCTGGAGACCTTTAACAAAGACAAATTGAAAAACCAAACCTAATTAATGTGAATTGGGATTTCTTAAAATAGAACTGTTAATGCTGTTAACTGAATTGAGTTATGTTGTGGAAAATGCTCTACATGTGCACCAACATCTAAACATTTATCTTTTTCGGAATGAAAAGTACTTTGGAATTTTGCTCTCTGGAAAACAGTATTGTGCAGAATATGAGAGTGTGGGTTCTGAGTGCAGGCTGCTGGAGTTCAACTTCCATATGTCTCGTTAACCAGACGCGTGACATGGAGCAAGTTACAACACGTCTCTGTGCTCCGATTTCCCCACCTGTAAAATGGATACAATAATAGTGCTTACCTGGTGGGAGTTTTGTGAGGGTCTACCAGTTTTCATCATGGAATAGGCTCCAAGCATTTGTTAGCTATTTTCATTATTTGCTGCAAGCATCTTCCCTCTACTTCTCCCTTTCTTTTTTTGGGTAATAAGTAATCCTTTTGCTTGAATTTGAGGGTTTCCATGATTCTTTCTGGAAAATTTTGATTATGATATGATTTGCTAATTCCTTCAGAATGATAGAAAGTATTATCTTGAAAACTAGTTATACTACCTTCTAAGTTTTTGTGATTAATATTGTTACTACTAAAACCATAGCTATACCAAAAAATGTTTTCAATCACAGAATCCTTGTGATCTGTAACCTGGTAAACAAATCCTGGGTTATTTTAATGTTCAAGACTATGTGCGTGATACTGATTTCAGCAAATAACTCCAGTTAACTCCCTGTCTTCAGCTTACATTTCTCAGTGGCTCAGTATTCTTAAGGTAGCTGTCGTTCACTTATTACTATAACTTTAAAACTTTCCCTCAAGTGCAGCCAAGATCCTCACGAATGTCTTCCCAATGGGGTGTCTTTCCTCAGCAGGTTAGTATTTTATTCTTCTTTGCATATAACTTAATTTTACTATTTTTAGAGAATTATCTCTAAATATCCTGTGAGCAAAAGATTCTGGAAGGAAAATTATTATACCTGGTGGGGTTGTTTTTTTTTTGCATCTGAACTTCAGAATTCTACAGCAGAATAAATAGTCTTGTTTGTTACAGGCAGCTTATCTGCAGAAAACAGTACTCACGGTTTCAGATAAGGCCACTGGATGCATCAGTGTTTAAGTCATAATTATGATGTGAAGATTAATCTCTGACTTTTTTGCTTAGATTTTTCTTTGATATAGCTTCAGTTTACTTTTTTCATAAGTTCTCTACCATAAATAAACATAACTACTGAAATCCTTTTCCTGCATAGAAGTCCTTTACTTATTTATTCATTCAAATTTTTGCTGCTTACTCTAGCAGGGACAGAAAGCTAAAGAGAACATAGGTATTTTCTATATTAATAAAACAATAATGAAAATGTTCATGATCACCTCTTAACAGTTAAAGTACAGAATGATGGCATAGACAAATACTATTTAAATAAAATGAAAACATTTTATTAAATCACTAGCTTTTCCAAGAAGCATCTTTTTCCAAATGTTAAAATTAAAATACAAAAGCTGCACTCTATTGTATTTAACTGTCCCAAAGAAAAAATCCGGAGCTGATTGAAGAATGATTCCAAAAGAAATTCAGATCGAGAAGATACAAACGTGACAAGACTGAGAAGGTAAAATAACATTAAAATCATGCAATAGATACAACAACAGGGGAAGCTGAATCACAAAGTGAAAATATTTTTTAATGGAGGATACGGAGAAAAAAATGGCCACGTTTTTCCTTATGACAGAGGGGAAAAGCTGAGGGAGCCTGAGAGACTCAGTAGATACCAAATAACAGGAGATTGTCTTTGAGAGATAGAGAGCATTAATTAAAGCCATCATCCTGTAAGCAAGGAAACACCGGCCACAGGCGCAGCTTCAGCTGTGGAGTTCTGGAAGCCAGCAGTCCCAGAGGCCCTGATGCTGGAGAAAGGAAGAATAAGATGGTGATGGTGGTGGCCGTGATGAGGTGGGACCGCTAGTTCGCAGGGCGTCTCCTCTGCAGCACGCACCGTGGTCAGAGCCTACCTGCCGCTTCGTCCCCTCCTCTGCACGACCCCCGCGACCGCGGAGCGTTCCCGTGGGGCAGAGGGGCGGGGAGGCTCGCGCGGCCACCTGTGGTCTCTCACCCGGACCTCGTCGCTTCTCCGCCCCTCCTCTCCCCCTCGCGGGCGGCCCTGCCCCGTCTGGACGGGCCGTCCAGGCCCCGCAGAGCCGGCCAGGCGAGGCCTGCACAGCGCCGCAGCCCTCTGCGGACGCAGGCGCCTGCCTCCGCCCGTGTGAGCCGCAGATGCAGCCCGACTTCCGCTGCGGCAATGCCCCTGCGCTCGGTTCTGCGTGTGACACATTCCTTAGGTCGCGAGTTAGCTCCTCGAGTCCGCAATGTCGCCCGTAAATAGGGCTTCAAGCTGTCTGTTTAATGACTATTGAATAGAAAAGGATTTTTACTCAGGTTGTTTCTGTTTAGCTTATTTCCATAGTTCATATCAAAAGCGCCTTTCTGCGGTAAGCAGAGGCCTACCTGTGTAGGCAGAAAATGAGGTCCGGGGAGGTTAATTGAGTGCCCAGAGCCATGGAAGTGATTTACTAGCAGAGCAAGAAACACGAGCTGAGATTCCGTCTCGTCCGAGCCATTCGTCACCTTTCTCCCTGTGAAACGTCAGTCTCCATCCACCCTGCTCTGTGTTCAGTGCATGCACTTTCCTGGTCATAAATGCTTTCTTTCCAGGACGCCTAACCAACCACGCACTTCCCAGAAGAGCTTGACATGTCCTATATAAGGAAGATAGCATTTGTTCTTAAATATTTTCCGATTGAATCCTAGCATCGCAACCTAACTGGATGGCATCAGTAAGAATTGTTACTGATCAGGCAACAACTCCATTTAAAGTTTCAGGCAAACAACTCCATTTAAAACATTTAATCACATTTTTTAAAAATTGCCTTAAGAAAAGGAACCGTATATAGATTTTTAAAATAAAGCTAAATAATTTCATATGATTGCATACGGACAGTGGTAACATACCATTAAATGTAAGACATTATTTGGCTTTCTACTAAAGACTGTATAAAAAAATAGGGAATATGTATTCCTAGTTTAAAAAAATCAGCCCTATGAGACATAAAAATTCATATGTAAACAGCAATAGAAAAAATGCATCTTTT
The DNA here is from genome assembly GCA_020226075.1 of Hydropotes inermis. Lineage (NCBI taxonomy): Eukaryota > Metazoa > Chordata > Mammalia > Artiodactyla > Cervidae > Hydropotes > Hydropotes inermis. Next base: position 103,155,759 of record CM035271.1, on the reverse strand, counting down.
TCATAAGTGGTTAGTAATATCTTATCTTAATTCAGTAAGTAGTGATCAAGATGATCCAAAGTAATTTTCTAAAAAAGAAAAACTGGTAATTGAGTCTAAAATTTTATTAAAAGTGACAGCAGTAAAAGATAATAAATTTAGTATTCCTTTTTTTCCTCTTACTCGTGAACTAGAATTTACATATAGAATAAAAATGACATGTCTCCTATGGTTTATTGATTGCTTTTCTGCCAGTCACTTTTTTTTTCATCTAAATGAACTTCTGCAACAAATGGTATCCTGTATAAATGGAATTTTACTTTTTCATCAAATGAAAGCGATTTAATTTTCTGCCTCAGAGAGAGTCCAATGCAAGGTAGGGCCAGCATAATTAATATGTACCTTTATAACTCCAGTATCACAATATTTTGATTTTGCTTTACATCGTACACTTTGCCAGCTGGTGGGCAGCTTCTGTTTTTAGCTTTGTGAATTACTGTAGTAACGGAGAAAAGAGCTATCATACGCATGTGAAACTAATGAAAGCAGCCTTCTGGTGTCATTTGAGGAGACGATAATACATCTGTGCGATAGTCTTTGACTTGCTTTGTTGTAACTCTTCATACTCCAGGTGCAGTGGGACTTAGAGCACGCTGGGGCTTAGGCATCTGTTGCAGAACAGAAGCCCAGGGTGGGCGTCCGGGAAAGGAGAGGGACTTGGGAAGGACTGATGAGGAAGAGAGACACCAGGGATGAGTCAGAGCAGGTGAGGCCGACAGAACGCTCGCAGTCAGGACGAGGCAGGGGGACAGACGACGAGAAAGCAGGAGGCAGCCGGCAGAGACCACCTGAGTCCTTGCCAGGGTCAAACAAGGTCTAAGGGAGGGGGCACTTTCCTGCTTCAGTTTCAGGACTCCACGGTTCTCAGGGGCGCTCATTCTTCAACACAGTGCATACGAATCCCCTGAGGATCTTTTACGATGCAGATTCTGATTCAGGAGTTCTGAGATGAGACCTAGGGTTTCCATTTCTGGCAAACTTCTAGATGATACTGACGCTGCTGGGACAGGAGTTGTGTCTTATGCAGCAGTCTCAGGCCAGCTCAGAAAGAGGCAAAGCAGATAACTAGAAAGCTAGCTGGAGTGGGGAGCAGAGGACTGGGGAGCAGTGTAGCTCCTAGCCAAGGCCTTCTTCGCGAATTTAATGCATTTCAGCTGAAAAAGCACACTTTGCCGGTGGCTGCTTGTTCTACAGTTTGTTTTGAATTGCCCTCCAAAAAGATGCTGTCAAAATCCTAACCCCTATCAACTCAGAATGTGACCTTGATTGGAAATAGGGTCTTCACAAAGGTTATCAAGTGCAAATGAGGCCATTGGGATGAGATCTAATCCAATATGGACTAGTGTCCTGATAACAAGGGGAAATTCAGACACACAGACAGACACGCATGGTGTGAAGACAAACAGAAAGAAGGTGTCCATGTGACAGGAGTGATCCATCTATAAGCCAACAAACACCAAGGACTGCCAGCAAACCCCAGAAGCTAGAATCTGAGGCCAGGCAGGCTCCTTCCCTAGAGCCGTGACGGGGCAGGGCCTGCCAGCACCTTAAATTCAGACTTCTGGCCCCCAGAGCTGCCAGACAGGAAGTTTCTGTTGTTTTAAGTCACCTGGTTTTTGACATTTTGTTACAGCAGCCTAGTACATGGCTAGCTAGTAAGAGTATTGACTTGCCACATTTTTTAAAAGTTGAAGTATAATTGACATATAATACTCTATTAGTTTCAAGTGTACAATATAGTGATTCAGTATCTTTGTACATTACAAAGTTATCACAAATCTAGTTATCATGTGTCACCATGTAAATTTATTTCAGTATTAATAACTACGTTCCCTGTGCTCTAAACTACATCTCCATGAGCTATGTGCTTTATAACCTCTCAATCCCCTTCACCCATGTCGCTCATCTGATCCCTCTCTACACTGGCAGCCCCCAGATTGTCCTTTGTATATATGATTCTGTTTTTATTTTATGTTTGTTTGTTTATTTTTCAGATTCCACATATAGGTGAAATGGTACAGTATTTGTTTTTCTCTGATTTATTTCATCTAGCATAATACCCTGTAGGTCTATCCATGTTCTCACAAATGGCAATATTTCATTCTTGTTATGGTTGAGTAATATTCCATCGTGTATACATACCACTTCTTCTTTATCCATTTATGGGTACATAGGCTGTTCCCTTGTCTGGGTTGTAAATAATGCTGAAATGAACATGGGAGTGAATGTATCTCTTCAAATAAATGATTTTGTTTTCTCTAGAAAAATACTGGAGTATGGTAGTTCTCCTTTCAATTTTTTGAGGAATCCCCATACATTTTTCCATAGTGACTGTAAAAATTTGTGTTCTTACTAATAGTACATAAGGGTTCGTTTTCTCCATATCCTCACCAACACTCGTTATTTCCTGTCTTTTTGATAACAGCTTTTCTGATAGGTGTGAACTAGTATCTTGTGATTTTGATTCACATTTCCCTAATGATTAGTGATATGGAGCATCTTTCCATGTGCTATTAGCCATCTGTAATGACATCATATTTTACATCTTTTTTGTTTTGGTATCCATTAATACTACTTATTGTGGATATGTACCACTTTTGTCTTTTAACCTTCCTATCTTTATAAGTGTTTGACCTACTACCTTTACTGTATATTTGCCTTTACCAATGAGAATTTTCCTTTTGTAATTTTCATATTTGTGGTCTTTCTTTTTCTACTAATAGAAATCCCTTTAAAATCTATTATAAAGCTGCTTAGTGGTGATAAACTCCTTTAACTTTTGCTTATCTGTAAAAACTTTATCTTTCCTTCAAATTTAAAGGATAGCCTTGCTTTTGAATTGTGGTGTTGGAGAAGATGCTTGAGAGTCCCTTGGACTACAAGGAGATCCAACCCGTCCATCCTAAAGGAAATCAGTCCTGGGTGTTCATTGGAAGGACTGATATTGAAGCTGAAACTCCAATACTTTGGCCACCTCATGCCAAGAGTTGACTCATTGGAAAAGTCCCTGATGCTGGGAGGGACTGGGGGCAGGAGAAGAAGGGGACGACAGAGGATGAGATGGTTGGATGGCATCACTGACTCGATGGACATGAGTTTGAGTAAACTCCAAGAGCTGGTGATGGACAGGGAGGCCTGGCGTGCTGCAGTCCATGGGGTCACAAAGGGTCGGACACGACTGAGTGACTGAACTTAACTTGTCAGGTAGCGTGTTCTTGGTTGTAGGTTTTCTCCCCTTCATCACTTTGAATGTATCAGCCACTCCTGCAAAGTTTCTTCTAAAAGTTAACTGGTACTCATATAGGCATTCCTTTGCATGTAACTCAGTGGTTTCGTCCTGCAGTTTTTAATATTCCCTATTTTATCTTTAATTTTTGCCATTTTAACTATAATGTATCTTGGCGTGGACCTGTTTGGACTCATCTGGTTTGGGACTGTGTGCTTCCTGGATATCTGTTTCCTTCCACAAGTTAGGGACGTTTTCAACAATTATTTCTTCAAGTAAGGTTTCTGCCCCCACTCCTCCTGGGGCCTCTGTAACATGAATCAATGTTGTCCTAGAGGTCTCCTAGACAGTCCTCCTTTCTGTAACTTTCCCTCTCTTTCTCTGTTCAGCTTGGGTGATTTCCAGGGTGCAGATCTGCTCCTCTGTGTCATCTGGTCTACCACTGATCCCTTCTAGGGTTTCTATTTCTTCTTCCAGCTGTTGTATTCCTCAGCTCTCTTTGGCTCTTCTTTACACCTCGTCACTCTGCTGACATCCCACTGTTTACCCGTTCTTCTCCCACACTCACTGAGCACGTTTATGATCACTGCCCTGAGCTCCTCCTGGCAGACTGCTTGCTTCCACTTTGCTTAGCTCTCTTCTGGGGTTTGGTTTTGTTCCTTCGTTTGGAACATATTCCTCTGTCTCCCCATTCTGCAAAATTCTCTGCTTTCATTTCGACGTGTGAGGTGGTTCTGTCATGCTTTCACATCTTAGAGAAGTGGCCTTATGTGGCCTTATGTGGCTGTCCTGAGGGGCCGATGAGCACCCTCCTGTCAGTCACCAGCAGGACTTGCTCTGGGAGGGCCCCTGTGGCTCCCGCGGCCCCTCGTTGGGTCAGAGCCAAGGCCTGCGGGGGCTCCTGCAGGCGGACACCCCCTGGCCTGACCGCTGGCCGCCACCCGCCGGGGGGACTGGGTGGTGATTGGCTGCGGGGCCTGGCAGCGCTCAGGGCTGGTGGCCGGCCCTGGTGGGAAGGTCAGGGCTGGCAGAGGAGCGGAGGAGTCCCAGGACAGGTGCTGCCCAGGGGCAGACAGCAATCCCTGATGCTAGTAGGCCAGAGGGAGGATCCAGATGGGGCTCGCCAGCTCCAGGGGCCTTGTGGCGGAGTGAGCTCCCCCAGACAGCTCTTACCAACATCTGTGTCCCCAGAGTGAGTCTTCACTGCCTCCTGCCTTGCACGATGCTCTCCAAGACCAGCAAGTGGATTTGATCCCGGCTCCTTCCAAATCACCGCCTCTGTGCTGGGGCTCAGAGAACGTGAGATGCTGTATGCGTCGTTTCAGAAGAGAGTCTCTGTTTCCTACAGACATCAAGCTCTTCTGTATGCAGGCTACCAACCAAAGCCCCACCGCCTTCAGAATCAGCCTAGCCTGCAAGCACCCTGGGCGAGGGAGATGAGGGTGGGCCGGGACGCTCTTCCCGCTGATGGGCCACCTGCCTGGGGGTGCGGTCCTTGCCTGTACCACCTCTCTGCTTTTCCCTTTCATCTCACTGGGAGTCCTCATATCTTCAGTCGTGGGAAAACCCTTTCTGATGGCCTTCAGCCTGTTTTCATAGGTAGTTGCTCTGAAAACTGTTTTCAATAGTTGTAATTATAGTGTGTCTGTGGGGGAGGTGAGCTCAGGGCCTTCTTACTCCACCGTCTTGACCATATTTTGACTTGACACATTTTTGAACAAATATGCAATGACAGGAAGACTAGACATAGAAATATTTAGTTTGCTACCCAAGGTATATAACTACTTCATAGAAAGAAGGCCCAGAAAGTAGGTCTACTAGTTGTTAATCGATGCCTTTCCACTTCAGGAGGCTTCTTCCCAAGAGCACACACAGATGAACTCATCAATAAGGCAACATTTCCCAAACCTGTATTCTGCAGAACCTTTTCCAGGGTTTATTAATGGGTGCTGATAAGAGTTTATGGTTAAACTGCAAACACTTTAAATTCAAATATGCATTGACTTAATTAAACATCTAGGTAAAACCTCCCAAAAACCAAACCATTAGAAAAACTTACAAAATGTATTAAATGTGACAGTTCCCTAATTTTTACAGTATAGGATACATTTTCCTCCCTACTCTGCTTAGCATCCTACAGAATACTACTTTAGGAAATGTAGGATGAGAGCGTAAAATTCATTGCAAATGAGAAAATCCCTGCCAACATAACAGTCACTTTAAAATTTAATTGCATTTTACTCTGCTTTCCAGCAGACCACCTGAGTTGTTGGTTGTTGTTTCCTCAAGGCAGGAAAGACGATATATTTAAAGAGTGAATTTAAAAGTCTGTCACACAAGTGAGGTAAGAGGTCAGTCAGAGTGACATGGGCAAAATGGGATCAAGCAAAACTGATAGGGTTTGCGAGGAAGAAATGAGAACAGGAAAGTCAAACATTTAAGGCCTATCTATGAAGTTACAGTCTTGCTTCAGAAAAATCCAATGAGCATAAAGGTTTTTGACATTTCCTGTCCTTACCATCCTAGTGAAGAAAGCCACAGCCCAAGTATGCCGTGGGTAGCGCATTTCCGGGTTATATTCTGTGTCTGCTCTGCCTCCCAAGGCTACCGTGACCTTTGTGCGGGTTCAGAGACACCGCCGGCGGGGCGGGCACCACTCACGGTGTGGACGCTGCGGATCTGTGTCATGGCTGGAACAATTTTGGCAGTAAAATTCCAGTGAGATCGGCAATATGTTATGAACGTTGCAAACAGGAGCAGAGCATGCTGAGGAAGGGGGCCTTTTTCAGAGCTGCCAGTGAGTTACCTGAGTCAGCAGCACCCCTGGCGTCATTTCTCACAACCTGTCTCATTCAGAACCCCACTTCAGCCAGGAAAGCCGAGTCGCTCCACCATTCGACATTGGGATGGCACAAGAATGCTGTCAGGAAAACGGTGCGGCTCCATCCAACGACCCGGGCCTTTAACCTTTAACCTTTAACCTGAGGAGCTGAGACTCCAGCTAGACAGGAAGTACGTCTCTTGTTTGGGGACGGGCACGAACTCTTCAACAGTGTTCATTACCCTGGTAGAGAACAGAAGCCCTATACACTGAACGGAGTTTTACATGCATTTTCACACACATTGACAGTGCGTTTTGAAATGTTAAATGTTAAATGTGAGGATTTTAAAGACACATACTATATTACTCACTCAACACTAAAATTAAGTCGCTACACTCGAGACTTACCTTAACTGTTGGAGATAACAGGATCAAAACAGGTGCAGTTCCACGTCCTTGGAGCTTTTAGTCTAGTGGGGAAGACAGACTCCACAAGTTGTCACACAAATAACAACACAATTACAACTGTAAAAACTTAGGAACTGAAATTACGGAGTGCTCTAAGCACTTGGGGCTTCCCTGGTGGCTCAGCTGGTAAAGAGCCCACCTGCAATGCAGGAGACCTGGGTTCAGTCCCTGGGTCGGGAAGATCCCCTGGAGAAGGAAACGGCAACCACTCCAGCATTCTAGCCTGGAGAGTCCCAACAGACAGAGGAACCTGGAGGTCTACAGTCCGTGGGGTCGCAAGAGTCAGCACGACTGAAGTGACTTAGCACACACAGGCACTCAGCCCTTAGGCTTGAGGCCCCTATTAAGATGAGCGGGTCAGGGGAGGCCTGGGTGAGGAAGGCCCCTACTGTGGTGGGACCCTGCGCAGGAGTTAGACAGGAAAGGCCCGCGGAAGAACGTCCAGGGGAGGAGAGCTGGGTGGCTCCCCTCTGCCAGGGGCGCCGCGGGGTGTCGGAGAAACAGAGTGAGCTGGAGGGGCCGCAGGGCCGACTTGAGAGGACGGGATTGAGTCCAGGGCAGGTAGGTTAGATGGTGCCGGCTCCTCCGTGGGGGGCTGAAGAGGTTACATGCTTTCAGGAGAGCGAAGGGAAGACTTTGAAGCTTTTTAAGCAGGAAGGGGATGCCAGGTGCTTAAAAGCCTGCTTTGGCTTCTGGGTGTAGGAGGATCGAAACAGGAAAGAACAGAGCGTGGAGACCAGCTGGCTATCATATTTGTCCAAGTGAGAGGTGGTGGTTTCGTCTTGAAAGACGTCAGTAAAGATGGAGAGGGGTGCATAGGTTAGAGATATGTACTGGAGGTAGAATCTAAGGAAATATAATTGGGCATAAAATTTGTCATTTGTGCTAATAAAGGTACACAAGTGAAAATGAGATAATCCAAAGAAGTATGTATTTACAGTGTTATATGCAATTTATAATAAATGACATTTCATGTTTCCACGGTACACGGAAGTTTACTAAGCATTTTCTCAAAGTTGAAAAATATTGAGCACGTGCTATGAGCCAGACGCTGTTTCAGGCACTGAAGGTATGGCTGGCTCGGCAGAGACAAAGCCCAGGCCCTCATCGAGCCTGCTTTCTGAAGATGGAGGCGACCAGCGCAGTAAGGGGAAAAGGTGCCACATCCGGTGCAATAATGTTTATAAGCTAAGGCAAAGCAGGGTGAGGAGTTGCAGCAGGCAGGACAGTCTCTGCTGGCTACTCTCCACGTCAGGGAAGTCCCCCCTGATGAGGTGGCCCTCAGGGAGAGAGCAAGTGAAGGGAAGGAATTTCGGGTGCAGAGATGTGGGGAAAGTGGTAGGAGACAAGGCTGGGGATCCTGCGGAGGTCCTGCAAGACGCTGTGCTCAGCACATCTGTTCACTAGCGCCTTTCTTGTGAAATGAGCATAAACCGGCTGGGTTTTCCTGCCAGGGATCCCTGCTCCGACACGGTTAACTCTGTCTTCTCCCAGGACCGAGGCTGCAGAGCCCTGGCTCCTGAGCCCTCCGTGACCACGCCCCGTCTCTGTAATCAGTCCTTTGTGAACAAACCCGCCTCGGATTACGCCAGTGTGTGCCAACTGTCTGTTTGCTGTTGGAACTCCAGCTGATGCAAAGTTCAGTAAGTGTTTAAATAGAAAGCGAGATGAAACGATGGTCCAGATATGCATTTGGATTTTAATTTTTTATGGATAATCCACAAAGTTATTCTATAGACATTGATTCAGAGTCAATAGGACTCTAGGGAGATATGAACAGCAACCCATTTTTCCTTGAGTGCTTTAGTTTTTACTATTAACTTTAAAGAAGAAATATTTAAGATATCTTTAGATTTCTCCATAAAAACTCTTCAAAGTTTGCTTTGGTTCCTGATTTAGAACATTGAACACACCAAGTCATTTTCATGTCTACATTAAAATTTTCAGCTTTTCCTCAAGTCTTATCCCAAGTAAGAATTGCTTCGGATATAAAGAAGCAATTTGCTGATGAAAAACTGTTCAACCTGACTGATAATCAAAGAAATGCATGCACAAAGTAATAAAATTAGCCAAAATATTTTATAATTATAATATCTACCAATATTTAGTTATGATGCAAAGAAACAGGGAATCTCATTACATGCTGATGTTAGAATACTCTGACAATATATTTCTACAGGATGATTTGGCAATGAAAAGCCCTCAGTTAACACAAACCAGCAGTTTACTTCTAGGAATTTAATCATGGAAAATAATCAGAGATGTAGCCATAGATACTTGCTAGTGTATTTCTAATACCCAAAAAAGGGGGACCCATAAATGTCTATTAATAAAGAGAACAAGTTAAAATGTAGGACATTCAATATGATAGAAATCTATAAAAGAGTCTGTTAATGCACGTATATGGAATCTAGAAAAATGGTATAGAGGCACCTATTTGCAGGGCAGGTTAGAGACACAGACATAGAGAATGGACTTGTGGACACAGAGCAGGAAGCGGGGGGAGACGAAATGAGGGCATAGCGTTGCTGTGTATTCAGCACCACCAGTGAAACAGAAACAGACTGCTGCATAGACAGGGCTCAGCCCGGCAAGGGGGGAGCTGCTGCATAGACGGGGCTCATCCCGGCGCTCCGTGATGACCGGCAGGGGGGTGGGGGGACATATGTGGACACGTGGCTGATGCTCAGCTTTGTATAGCAGAAACACACAGCACTGTAAAGCAATCATATTCTAATTTTAAAAAGAAAAAGAGGAGTCAAATAATAGTCTCATTCCTGGTTCTGCATTGAGATCTAGCGGGAAACTTTCTAAAAAGGCCCGTGTCTAGGTCTCTGTAAGGAAAGAACCCAATCAGTAGATTGGGAGTAAGATCCAGGTTGCTCTGTTTTTAAAAATCCACCCAGGCAATTGATTGTATGAAGAATTTAAAGCCATTAAGTAGAGGGCAGTATCCAACAAGATGGGAATGTGTTCCAAGCATAAAGGTAAAGGTAGAAAGCTTGTTGTAATACAGTAGAGCCTGCTTAAATAAAACCAAGAAAGTAAATTCTAACAATAGGTAGGCATTGACCTCTGGGTGGTGGGACCATAGATGATTTTTGTTTTCTTTCTCTTCCTCCATATACCATCTAAATTCTCTGTCCCAAAATTGTATTCTTTTTCATTTTTAGAGAAAGTTCTTCTTAGTTCCATTTGTGTTTCATGCTTGCTCAAGACCTTTCACTAACCTCATTCCTATCATTCAATTCTCACTACCTTTTTTAACCAGTTTTAGAAAGCTCCTGCTAGTTTCAGGGACACTTAAATCCTAATTCTAAAATGATGAATATCTTGTTTGCTTGTTTTATAGCAAAGCAAACACTTTTATGTCCATGGTGTATGAATTTTTATGCACTGGACACTCTTCAGCAGCATCACAAACGTGACTGAACCAGAAACACTTCCCTTGCTTCCGTCTAAGAATATAGTATTCCCAAGGAAATAGTCACAACCTCCTTGAATATACATTTAAGAAACTCAATAAAGTGCAAAGGAAATGTAAATATTATAAATACTATAAAGTATTTTCCTATAATGTGCTATTAGCTTACACTCTGCCTTTCTGATGAGAGAAATAAAAACTAATACAAAGCCGTCTATTTCCATTATTGAATTCTGTCAGAATTATGCTATTTATTATTTGGCATTAAAAAAATTGGAAATGGAAAATAATCTTGTTGTTCTGTGATCCCTTTAACTGGGAAGTGCTCCTGTCTGCCTCCCTATTAGGTTTATTCAAACAAAATTTTATGGATGTAATTCACATCTATGCAAACATGTAAAAGTCGTAATTGTCCTGTCTGGTTAATCCTGTTATATGAATATGCCTTTGTAGTTACCACAGAAGTCAGAAACAAACCTTCACTGCACAGAAGCAACCTGACCAGATGCCAACACTGTCATACTCTAAGGGTCACTGCCATTCACACTAATACCACAGATTAGTCTTAAGTGTTTTTGAATTTTATATGAATGGAATTATATACTACTTGGTTTTTGCTTTTTTCTTCCTTAACATAAACATTTGTGAGATTAATCCACATTTTTACATGTATCAGTCATCTGCTCTTTATGTGAATATACTGCAGTGCATTTGTCCATTCTACTGTTGAGGGACTTATGAGTTGTCTCCAAGTTTGGACTATTATGACTGTGAATTATGACAGTGCCTTTTCCAATCCTGACATCTTTTTCTTATTTTTCTTGACTTATTGCCCAGGCTAGAACCTCCAAGACAACGTCAAATAAAAGTATAGGTTGCAGATGTCCTGGTCTCATTCCTGACCTCAAGAGAGTGCTTTTTGTCTTTCACTATTTATTCTGAAGCTAGCTACAGGCTTTTTTTTTTTTTTAATTTATTTCTTTATTTTACTTTACAATATTGTAGTGGTTTTGCCATACATTGACTTGAATCTGCCATGAGTGTACGTGTGTTCCCCATCCTAAACGTCCCTCCCACCTCCTTCCCCCATCCCATCCCTCTGGGTCATCCCAGTGCACCAGCCCTGAGCACCCTGTCTCACGCATCAAACCTGGACTGGTGATTCATTTCACTAATGATAATATACATGTTTCAATGCCATTGTCCCATATCATCCCACCCTCGCCCTCTCCCACAGAGTCCAACAGACTGTTCAGTACATCTGTGTCTCTTTTGCTGTCTTGCATACAGGGTCATTGTTACCTTCTTTCTAAATTCCATATATATGCATTAGTATACTGTATTGGTCTTTATCTTTCTGGCTTACTTCACTCTGTATAATGGGCTCCAGTTTCATCCATCTCATTAGAACTGATTCAAATGTATTCTTTTTAATGGCTGAGTAATATTCCATGGTGTATATGTACCACAGCTTCCTTATCCATTCATCTGCTGATGGGCATCTAGGTTGCTTCCATGTCCTGGCTATGATAAACAGTGCTGTGATGAACACTGGGGTGCACGTGTCTCTTTCAGATCTGGTTTCCTCAGTGTGTATGCCCAGAAGTGGGATTGCTGGGTCATTTGGCAGTTCTATTTCCAGCTTTTTAAGAAATCTCCACACTGTTTTCCATAGCGGCTGTACTAGTTTGCATTCCCACCAAGAGTGTAAGAGGGTTCCCTTTTCTCCACACCCTCTCCAGCTTTTATTGCTTGTAGACTTTTGGATAGCAGCCATTCTGACTGGTGTGAAATTGGTACCTCATTATGGTTTTGATTTGCATTTCTCTGATAATGAGTGATGTTGAGCATCTTTTCATGTTTTTTTTTAGCCATCTGTATGTCTTCCTTAGAGAAATGTCTGTTTAGTTCTTTGACTCACTTTTCGATTGGGTCTTTTATTTTTCTGGAATTGAGCTTCAGGAGTTGCTTGTATATTTTTGAGATTAGTTCTTTGCCCATTGCTTCATTTGCTATTATTTTCTCCCATTCTGAAGGCTGTCTTTTCACCTTGCTTATAGTTTCCTTTGTTGTGCAGAAGCTTTTAACTTTAATTAGGTCTCATTTGTTTATTTTTGCTTTTATTTCCAATAATCTGGGAGGTGGGTCATAGAGGATCCTGCTGTGGTTTATGTTGGAGAGCGTTTTGCCTATATTTTCCTCTAGGAGTTTTATAGTTTCTGGTCTTACATTTAGATCTTTAATCCATTTTGAGTTTATTTTTGTGTATGGTATTAGAAAGTGTTCTAGTTTCATTCTTTTACAAGTGGTTGACCAGTTTTCCCAGCACCATTTGTTAAAGAGATTGTCTTTTCTCCATTGTATATCCTTGCCTCCTTTGTCAAAGATAAGGTGTCCATAGGTGCATGGATTTATCTCTGGGCTTTCTACTCTGTTCCACTGATCTATATTTCTGCCTTTGTGCCAGTACCATACTGTCTTGATGACTGTGGCTTTGTAGTAGAGCCTGAAGATAGGCAGATTGATTCCTCCAGTTCCATTCTTCTTTCTCAAGATTGCTTTGGCTATTTGAGTTTTTTTTATTTCCATACTAATTGTGAAATTATTTGTTCTAGTTCTCTGAAAAATACCATTGGTAGCTTGATAAGGATTGCATTGAATCTATAGATTGCTTTGGGTAGTATACTCATTTTCACTATGTTGATTCTTCTGATTCATGAACTCAGTATATTTCTCCATCTATTTGTGTCCTCTTTGATTTCTTTCACGAGTGTTTTATAGTTTTCTATATATAGGTCTTTTGTTTCTTTAGGTAGATATATTCCTAAGTATTTTCTTCTTTTCATTGCAATGGTGAATGGAATTGTTTCCTTAATTTCTTTTTCTGTTTTTTCATTGTTAGTGTATAGGAATGCAAGGGATTTCTGTGTGTTAATTTTATATCCTGCAACTTTACTATATTCATTGATTAGCTCTAGTAATTTTCTGGTGTAGTCTTTAGGGTTTTCTACATAGAGGATCATGTCATCTGCAAACAGGGAGAGTTTCACTTCTTCTTTTCCTATCTGGATCCTTTTACTTCTTTTTCTGCTCTGACTGACGTGGCCAACACTTCCAACACTATGTTGAATAGGAGTGGTGAGAGTGGGCACCCTTGTCTTGTTCCTGATTTTAGGGGAAATGCTTTCAATTTTTCACCATTGTGGATAATGTTTGCTGAGGGTTTGTCCTATATAGTTTTTAGTATGTTGAGGTATGTTCCTTTTATTCCTGCTTTCTGGAGGGTTTTTATCATAAATGGATGTTGAATTTTGTCAAAGGCTTTCTCTGCATCTATTTAAATAATCATATTGTTTTTGTCTTTTGATTTGTTAATATGGTGTATTACATTGATTGATATGCAGATATTGAAGAATCCTTGCATCTCTGGGATAAAACCCACTTGGTCATGATGTATGATCTTTTTCATATGTTGCTGGATTCTGTTTGCTAGAATTTTGTTAAGGATTTTTGCATCTATGTTCATCAGTGATATTGGCCTGCTACAGGCTTTTTAAACAGATGTTGTTGTTGCTGTTTACTCTAAGTCACATCCAACTCTTAGGACTATGTAGGACTATGAACACAAAATAAATTTCCAGAGGATATTTAAATAAAGAATGAAATAAGTGTGATAAAAGGGTTAACAAAAAATTTTTTCTGAAAAATTACTTTTAGTTATATGTATTTAAGTGGTTAATTTGTTTACATTCAACAACTTGCAAAGCATTAGTCATCTTATATTTGCTGTTGTTTAGTCACTCAGTCGTGTCCAACTCTTTTGCAACCCCATGGACATGGCCCACCAGGCTCCTCTGTCCATGGCATTTTACAGGCAAGAATACTGGAGTAGGTTGCCATTTCCTTCTCCAGGGGATCTCCCTACCTGAGGATCAAACCCATGTCTCTTGCATTGCAAGCAGGTTCTTTATTGCTGAACCAGCAGGGAAACCTTTTTAATAGATAGACTTTGGCAAATTAAGGTAGTTTCCTTCTATTTCTATTTTGCTGAGAGGGTTTTTTTTTTTTAATTGGGTATTAAATTTCATCAAGTTTTTAAATTGTTCTTTTGAGATATAATGTTCTTTTAATGAAATGAATTATGCTGATTGTTTCTTGTATAAGTAAACCAAACTTACATCATTAACCATGCTATATGTTTCTTTTTTGTATATCACTGGATTTGGCTTGCTAGCATTTTGCTTAGGATTATTTTACATCGATGTTCATGAAAGAGATTGACTAATTTTTCTTTTCTGTAATATTCATATAGACTTTTGTTCTCAAGATTATGGTGGCCTCAGAAAATAAGCTGACTGGTGTTTTCTGTTTTGTGGAAGTGTTTGTATAAGATTGATATTATTTTGTCCTTTAATGCTTAGGAGAATTCATTAATGGTGCCATTTTGGCCTGGAGTTTTTTATGGGATGAGTTTTAAATAGAAATTTGATTACTTATATTTAGTGATAGTCATATATTATTTCCTCTTATATCATTTTTTGGAAAAGGTTGTGTTTTTTCAATCAACTTGTCTATTTTATTTGACTTTTCAATTTGTTGGCAGAAAGTTAATACTATTCTGCTATGTGTTTAACAAATGAAGAATTTATGTGATGTTGTCATTTCTACAAGTGGTGTTAGGAATTCTCTTTCTCTCTCATCGTTATTGTCAGCAGCCTATCTTTCTTATTATACTTTTAAAGGGACTAGTTTTTACATTTGTTTATTCTCATTATTGGATTTAATGCTATTTCATTGTTTTTTTGAACTTTTATATATTAATTTTTCCTTCTACTTTTGATGACTCTACTGATGTTTTCCTTTCTTTACCTTTTGAGACAAATACATAGACAATTGATTTTGTCTTTCCTTCTTTGAAGCATATGCACTAAAAGCTATAAATTTCCCTTTTAACATAAGTTGCATTCTACAAGATCTGATATATTCTATTTGATATATTTAGAATATATCTAGAATATATCTATATATTTGGAATATATTTGATATATTCTATTTATACACTTCAGTCCAAAATATTTTATAACTTTTATTGATCTCTCCTCTTTAAACAACAGATTTTATACAAATAAACTCCAAATTTGGGGGCATTTGGTGACTTCCTACTTTTTAGATAGATTTTTAGCTTCATTTCACTGTGGTCAGAGAATATGCTCACTATTCTGTCATTTGAAATTTGTAGAGACATGTCTTATGGTCCAGTGTAGCACAATTTGTAAATAATTCAAAAGCACTAGAACATTATTTATATTCTGAAGTTTTGGGTACAGTTTCCTAGATATACCAATAAGTTCCATTTTTAAACCATGTTGTTAAATTATCTATATTCTAGCTAAAGTTTGCATGCCTCTTCAGTCTGTTACTGAGAGGCAAAATTGAAATCACTCTCTGTGATTGTCTCTAGTTTGAGGTTACAAATAAAGTTACTGTGAACATTCATATACAGGTTTTGTGTGAACATAAATTTTTATTTGTCTTGGGAAAATAAATAGGAGTAGGATTGCTAGGTCTTATTTTAAGTGGATGTTTAATCTTACAAGAAATAGAAACCCTTTTATTTCCCAAATTGACTGTGCCACTTTCCAGTCCCACCAGAAATGTATGAATACCAGTGGCTTTTAGTACATCTTTGCAAGTATTTGGTTTTGTCTCTTTTTTTTTCTTTTTGTCTTTATAACTAGAATGTGTAGCATCTCATTGTGATTTTAACTTAGAGTTTAACATCCTCAATAACTAAGGATGTTGAGCATTTATTGTCATGTATATATTGTTTTTGGTGAAGTCTCCTTTCAACTCTTTTGTTCATTTTAAATTGAATGATTTGTTCTCTTATTATTGGGTGTTGTGAGAGATCTTTACATACTCTGGATTCAAGTCCTTTATCAGAAATGTAATTTACAATGTTTCCCATCATTCTATAGCTTCTCTTTTTGTTCTCCTGAAAGTATCTTTCAAAGAGTAGGAGGTTTCAGTTTTGAGAAAGTCTAACATATCAATTTATTCCTTGATAGATTAAGCTTTTGCTACCATAGCTAAGGAATTTGTGCCTAACCTAAGTTCACAAAGACTTTCTTTATTTTTTCCCTGGTAATTTTAAAATTAAATTCCAGACCTTGTTTTTCAAAGATTGTAGAGATAATTTGAGGCTCTGGGTGATGTCATCTTCCTCCTCAAGAGAATATACTTCAGTTTCTATTAGGCAATTAGGTTAGAGGCAGACTATTTTAATCTAATTGGGGCTTGAGATAACACAAATCTTGGTTTCAGTTTTTGTGAGGGCAGGTATGTTCCCTATTGCCCTCAAGTTTAAGCTTTCATGGGCTTCCCTGATATCTCAGTTGGTAAAGAATCTGTCTGCAATGCAGGAGACCCCAGTTCAATTCCTGGGTCGGGAAGATCCCCTGGAGAAGGGATAGGCTACCCCCTCCAGTATTCTTGGGCTTCCCTTGTGGCTCAGCTGGTAAAGAGTCTGCCCACAATGGGGGGACCTGGGTTCTATCCCTGAGTTGGGAAGATCCCCTGGAGAAGGGAAAGACTACCCACTCCAGTATTCTGGCCTGGAGAATTCCATGGACTGTATAGTTCTTGGGGGTCTCAAAGAGTCGGACACAACTGAGCGACTTTCACTTTCACTTTAAGCCTTCATAGGGGCTCATTGAAAGTATGGAGTTTTTATCAGCCCTCTTCTCTGATGGGGTTTAAACTCAAATTTTTGTATCATCAGCCTTGTGAGCCTGCCAGAAATTCTGCTTCGTTTTTATTCGTTTCATCCATTGTTGACAATCAGCAAATGGCTCGGGAGAAATGTTCAACCAAACGTCAGGCTCTCCCTGGCTTCGCATCTCTTCAGCATCACAGCTCCTCAAGCACAGAGAGAAGGTTCTTGGAAGCCCTTGGGTGGCTTCAGGCATTTTCCTTATGCAGCTTTCATGATTTTAGTCAATGAGAGGTTTGGTCTGATATATAAGCTAGTCTGATGTAATCAAAAGCAGAATCCCTCACCATCAGGTTTTCACACTGACAATTCTAGACTCATTGTATTAACTCAGTC
This sequence comes from Hydropotes inermis, assembly GCA_020226075.1. Taxonomy (NCBI): domain Eukaryota; kingdom Metazoa; phylum Chordata; class Mammalia; order Artiodactyla; family Cervidae; genus Hydropotes; species Hydropotes inermis. Next base: position 103,138,673 of record CM035271.1, on the reverse strand, counting down.
TCAGACATTAAGTTTCCTTTCTAGCAATTAGCCTGTACTGGAAGCTAAGACATTATAAGCATATAGGTTCGCATAGATGTGGGAAATGACTTTCTTTCCCTATAGAAGCAGAAATGAAGAAGAGGGATTCTCTCTCCAGTGTTTTATCAACTTAGACTGAGAGAAGCTGATAACTTAACCACCTGTGCATACTTGATATAACAACTTTCTTTGCCTAACTCGCATCAAAACTTTAATTCCTCCTTTATTCATTTTATATTTATTGCCCCACCCCCTGTGCCCTCTAATGGGTTATGACTAGCAAACGCATGTGTCAAGTAAAATTTAGCATTCTATCCAGGACTTAATAGTGTGGTTCCCTAGGATAACCCAGGATGAAGGAATTGATCTTCAAAGTGTCAGATGAGAGAGATAAAGTTAACATAGTCAACATTAAATCTTTGATAGCAGCTCAAAAATAACTGAAATATAAGTAATGTCAGATATAAGTGCATTTGTGCCGACTTTCAAAATTGAAAGTAAAATCCTTCTAAGGATCCTAAATGGAAATGCTATAGAGCTTTTCAAGGGCTGCACCAACAGTTAGACCAAGTTGAGTGAGATTATAGGTAAAGCAAGCGAAGGTAAGCTTTATACAAAATGTGTGTGTGCGTGCTCAGTCACCCAGTTCTGTCTGACTCTTTGTGACCCCACGGACTGTAGCCTGCCAGGGTCCTCTGTCCATAGAATTTCCCAGGCAGGAATACTGGAGTGACTTGCCATTTCCTACTCCAGGGGATCTTCCCAACCCAGGGACTGAACCCGAACCTCCTGCATCACAGGCAGATTCTTTACCACTGTGGCTCCTGGGAAGCTCTTTTATACAAAATACAGAACGAGAAAAAGAAGGAGGAGAAAAGGGGGCACTCTCAAAAGAGATGGTTAGGTCATAAGGATAAACAAAAGGTTTAGCTTAATAAAAAGCAACTGGACTAAGATAAACAGCTAAAATGCATATTCATAACGTTAGGATATTCTGAGCTTTCTAAACTGAGTATCTTTAAAAGATAAGTAGCAGATGTCATCTGTATCCCTTTGCTCCACACACAGAGGACAGAGTCTGCGGGATTAATCCACAAAGGAAAGGTTAGATTCCCAGCTCTGCTGTTGATTCACGGAGTGGCCTTGGGAAGATCACTTCCCCTAGGCTTCTGCAAAATGGCAGATTTTGAATGAATCATCTTTTAGGATCTTAAAGGCCTGTATGAGTATAATCCAACATTAATTATTGATGTAAGGAGTACTGGACTTATATTTTTCCCATCATTTCACATTCAGTAAAATTTACTGTGGTGGTATTCAGGCTGCTTTTTAAAAAATCATAGAAATATGGATTGTATAACTCTTTTTTCCTCTTAATCATCAGTCATTTAATATATACAGATCAAACTGTAAATACAAGTACATACAATTTGTGGAGAACCTGGATTCATAAGCCTAATTGCCCATGGAAGTCATTACTTCAGACTCACACTGAGCTAAGTTTTGTGGATAATTTTACCCCCTGTGTAGTCACTTTTGGATAAGTAGATATTTACCTCCCTCAAGGAGAAAAGAGACTTTATCACCAAACAGTTAGAAAATTTCCTATCAATTGTTTTAAAAGATACAATGCTAACTCCATCCTTTACCTGGTATCACCTTCACTCACTTTTTATTATTATATTTCTAGTTTGAAACAAAAATCTAAATAGTGAAGCTATTTTTTTAATTTTTTAAGTGGGGTATAATTGCTTTACACTGTCGTGTTAGTTTCTGCCACACAGCAACATGAGTCAGCTATATGAATACATATTTCCCTTCCCTCTAAACCTCCCTCCCAAGACCCATCCTGCCCTCTCGGCTGTCACAGGGTGCTGAGCTGGGCTCCCTGTCTATACAGTAGCTCCCCACTAGCTATCTTAAATAGTGAAGTTATAACAACTCAAAAGCAACCTATGAAACTGGTCCTAGAAACTTTATGCTTCTTTCACAGATGTTTTAGCAATTTATCTTAGTTTTAAATTCCAACCCCCTCACTTAAAAGTCAGTTAAGACTAGGGTACCCGCCTGCAGTCACCTAAACATTTCACAAATGCAATTTAGTGACATTTAGAGGAGGCAGGAGCCTTTGAAGACAATGCAGGCCAATCCTAACATCACACAGTTAAGGGATCAGAAACTCCAGACATGTAAGTCACTTATCCAAGAAAATATAGCCTCATTTCTAACAGAGTCCTATTCTCCCATCTCTCTGCTAACGGCTCCTTGAGTCTAAGTTTATCAAATGTCATGGAAATGAAAACCATTTTACTAGTTGTTTAGACAGAGTTATAAAACAAGAAAAACTCAATTCTTATTCTCAAAATTGGAAGTTCCAGGACAACCTATCCCATGTGTTTCTTGTTCATCCATGTCACTCAGGACCTGGTGAGTGCTCAATCAGGGTATTAAGGAAAAGGAGACAAGATAAACTAAGCAGGAGCAGGTGCCCTCATTCCAGAGATGAAGGCAGGCAGCGTGGCAAAGGGAGCTGAATGGAGCGCTTTGGGGGACACTAATGCGACAAAATACACTCTTCAAGGGGAGGCGGCAGCACAGTTCTGAGCGTGTATAACCTTTACCAATAAAAGCCGTCCAGCTTGCCCCAAGGGTAAACGGCATTTTTACTCTAGAGAGGTTTTTTTTTTTTCTTCAAATTTTATATACAAAGAACTAGCATTATTTCTTTAGTCAAGTAGAAGCCTTGGATAATCCATTCGAGTCAGATCACTTCATCTAATTTCACAAAGCCCATATCCTTCACTCTGATGGGAGAAAGGGTGGCTCTCATTGAGGCTGTGTTTCTAGATTTTTGAGCAAACATGGCAACAGCAGAAACCCGCAGAATTTTCACGGGTGGCTTCACTAGAGCTTCCCCAGGTGTGACTGAGGCAAAAGGGAAGAGCTCGTACATGCATGCACCCTTCAGCGTTTAGGAGCAGGTTCAACACCTGGCATTTTAAATGTGCCATATTTTACAAACACTCGGATATGGTTTACTGTGTCCCAAGGCTTGTGCTAAGCAGTTCCCCAAACTGAACTCAGTGACTCCTGAAACAAGCCTATCGGGTGGGTACTGTCCTTGCCTTGTGGTTGCGGAAACCGAGGTGAGAGGTTAAGGGACTCCCTCTAGGTCATCAGCTAGTGAATGGCAGAATCAAGACTTGAACCCAGGCAGTCTGGCCCCAGGACTCCTGGCGGCCTTCAAACACAACATCACACTTGCTCCTGGGTGTGAGGAATAGGACAGAGACCCAACAGAAATAAGGTTGGGTCTCCGCTTGACCTTCTCCTGGATTCTCTCGGGGAGTAATGGGGCTTGGCCTAAGCTCAGCCCTTCACTCCTATGCTCAGCATCTCTTTATCTGAAACATGACTGTGCTCAGGTGAGGCATGGATTGTCTGTGGGAACCCCATGTTTCACAGGCACGGCATCACCTGTTGAGGGAAATTGTCCCCTTCCTTGCCTGGCAGTGGGCAAGGGACCTGGGGCTCTCCATGGAGGGCCTGGAGAAGACAGGCTGCCAAATGTGGGAATGAACATTCAAGAGCTGGCAAACGGTTAGGCACACATGTGGAGGCTGGCTCACTAAGGTGAGGGTCTGAGAAAGAAGAGGTGCTAGCTCTCCCCTGCCTAGCACAGTTATGTGCGGAGCACTTTACCTGCATCACCTCGTTTAATCCTTGTAACAGAGGAGGTTACAAACTATTTTCTGCCTTGGAGTAGAAGTCTTAGAGTCTGGGAAGGTTGACTGTTTTCTCCAAGATCTCGCAGCTTCTGTAAACAGAGAAGGGGAGTCAACGCTCATCTGAGGCCCAGAGGGAGCCCGTCCTAGCCCGCCTTCCCTTGCCCCGCGTTAGGACCGCTGACGGGGCTGGGCTAAGGGCAGATGTGCTGTGGTCTCTGGTGCGATGGTACAGAACTCAGTGTAGGCTCCTTGCCAGGGCTAGCCAGGACCAGAAAGGAAGCAGGAAGCAAGCTGATATGACTCATAAGCTGTGGCTGAGTGCACAGACCAGGGGCCAGGGTTTAGGAGTGTGACCAAGGCTACAGCCATGGCTAGGATTTCCGCCTCCAAGACCGGCTGAACAGGCTTCTTGGAGACCAAAGTCTATTTATTTCAATGCATTTGAGCTCTTCTTGGGCAGACCCTTCAAGGATGCCCTGGTGGCTTAGAGGGTAAAGAGTCTGCCTGGAATGAGGGAGACCCGGCTTCAATCCCTGGGCTGGGAAGATCCCCTGGAGAAGGACGTGGCAACCCACTCCAGTATTCTTGCCTGGAAAAATCCCATGGATGGAGGCGCCTGGCAGGCTACAGTCCGTGGGGTCGCAAAGAGTCGGACATGACTGAGCGGCTTCACTTCACTTCACTTGGGCAGACCCTGGTGGACCCCAGCAGGGCAGGCACTCTGTGTTGGGAAACTTGTTAACGGCACTGAACCTGAAGGGCCCCGTACGTAATCAGACAGACTACCGCCGCCTGCAGTGGCTTTTACCACTCGGCCCATGTGTGTGCAACAATAGGGGCAAATAGGGATGTGGTGATTTGGTGCTTCAGGTTTGTGGGATAACATTGTCTGTTCATTTCAAGCATCTGCATGGACTTTCTACACCAGGTAAGCGCTGTATAATTTGAGGATAGGCATCGGGTCTTGTTCAGGCCCTCACATCAGGGCTTTTTCTTATGGTGAGAGTGAAATAAGTGTCAGCTGGACGAATAAATCCTACTGTGTCTGGCACACATTGGACTTTAATTATGTAACCAGTAGCCAATCAACCGGGCTCCATCACATCAGCTGTTCCGGTCCCTGCGTTTTCTCCCATGTTTTCAGAGACGGGAAGCTCCGAGCTCACATTTAACGTCTGCTCCGTGGATGGAGGGGGTCCTGGCTGGGCTGTGTTTCTGCTGCTCACTGTTCATGGTGAGCCCCACGAGAGCTCTCTGTGGCGTCTTGCCTGGTTTGCAGCACTGTGCTCAGGCTCAGATGCACAGGAAACAGGCCTCTTCTCCCGGTTTCTTGAACCAAACTGAATTTGAGATGCCAAGACTCATTAAAGCAGTTACTTTTGTTAACTATCTGATAAGCCAGAGGCCTTGTTCTTAGAGAAAAGTTCTCAAAAAAAATTTTTTTGTCCGCAGGTCAACTTAATTTATGACAAGCTGCTATATATGAGATGGCTTCTCTATGCCATGAGCTGCTTTAGAGGCAAAATTCCTCCTGGAGTAACAGCAAGCACACCCCAGCAGCTCTCATAGGCCCTCTGTAACTTACCAAGAAAATCCACCCTCCAGCTGCATCAGCTCTTGCCCTGAATAAAACTGGATTTACTTCTAAGAGTTATAGAAATTGAGCAAAGTTAACAAGCATCTGCCATTAAAACTGAATGCTGGAGAAAATGAATGCCCATACGAATGTCCAATTTGTTGCTACAATCTTTTCTAATTCTGGTCTTAAGTAGCCTAGTTCTCAGATTCACATACTAGGGGTAGAGCTCAGTAAATACAGCAGGGAAGGTTTTGCTCTGAGAGATTGTAGCAACTACTTCCTTAATAAATTAACTGAATCTGTTTTCACAGATGTCTCAACTAACAAATTATTCACGAACTTCCTTCTAGCAAGTTAATGAAAAACTAAATGTTATAAATGTTTGCAAGATTTCCTAAACCTAATATAAATTCGTGATGCAATCATTAATGAAGCCTCAGTCTAGCTTTATAAATACAACCTATGATTGCCAAAGGTTGTTCTAAATTTTCCAACAGATTAAAAGCAAAGAAAAGGTAACACATAAAGACAATATGTTTTCCTTAATGTGACTGCACAAGAACTATTATCAAAGTACTCATAGGATGCCCCCCAAAGATTCCGTGGTTTGTTACTGAACTATGTTCAAGCAACTTTATATTTTACCTTTTTTTACATGAACTTCTATGAAAAAAAAAATAGAGGGATAGGATGGGGTGGGAGGTAGAAGGGAGGCTCAGGGGAGAGGGGACATATGTGTGTCTACAGCTGATTCATGTTGATGTTTGACAGAAACCAACATATACTGTAAAATGATTATCCTTAAAAAACGATCATCCTTCAATTAAAAGTAAATAAATTAAAAAAAAAAAACAAAAAGCATATGTCTTTGTGCAGCACCAATCCATGATGTAAAAAAAGCCTGCCAGACTAAAACTAAGAAAACCTTATTAAGTTCAGTTCAGTTCAATCGCTCAGTCGTGTCTGACTCTTGGCGACCCCATGAATTGTAGCACACCAGGCCTCCCTCTCCATCACCAACTCCCAGAGTTTACTCAAACTCATGCCCATCGAGTTGGTGATGCCATCCAGCCATCTCATCCTCTGTCATCCCCTTCTCCTCCTGCCCCCAATCCCTCCCAGCATCAGGGTCTTTTCCAATGAGTCAACTCTTCACATGAGGTGGCCAAAGTATTGGAGTTTCAGCTTCAGCATCAGTCCTTCCAATGAACACCCAGGACTGATCTCCTTTAGGATGGACTGGTTGCATCTCCTTGAGGTCCAAGGGACTCCCAAGAGTCTTCTCCAACACCACAGTTCAAAAGCATCGATTCTTCTGCACTCAGCTTTCTTCACAGTCCAACTCTCACATGCATACATGACCACTGGAAGAACCATAGCCTTGACCAGACGGACCTTTTTTGGCAAAGTAATGTCTCTGCTTTTTAATATGCTGTCTAGGTTGGTCATAACTTTCCTTCCAAGGAGTAAGCATCAAATACATAAAATGCAGCTTTCACTTTGGACAATTGAGTAACTAGGATCAGCGGTTTCAGAGAGCCATAAACCAACATAATGAATTAAGAGTTTGGGGTTAACATATACACAGTACTATGCATGAGACAGACAATGAACAAGGACCCACTACACAGCCCAGGGAACTCTACTCGGTATTCTGTAACGAGCTGTATGGGGAAAGAATCTGAAAAAGAATGGATACATGTTTATGTACGGCTGAGTCACTCTCCTGTTCATCTGCAACTTATAAATCAGCTATGCTCCAATCTAAAATAAAAAGTGAGTTAAAAAACACAGTATGGCCTAATTTTTTGCCGTTGAAAACATGGTTCTTGGGAGTAATCCGTGTGAGTGACTCATCTTGAGGCAATAACACAGCTGTCTCCCCTAGAGCTGAAGCTGCTCTCATCTCTAAACCCCTTACTTATTTAACAAATGTGTATTTCAGTCCCACGCCCTGGCGGGACCGGAGGCCCGTGAACGGGACGGTTCCCTCCCGGAGCCCCGCGCTCGGGACGCAGTAACTCAGGCTGCCCGCCCGCAGGCCCGCCCGCAGCCTCCCCCTGCGTCGGTTCCACGGGAGCAGTTTCATCCGCATTACAGACGGGAGGCGCTCGGGCACATTTGCCAAGTCACGCCGTTGGCGGTGACGGAGACGTAGCCATCTGGGCCTTGGCTGGAACCTGGTTCAGCCACCCCCCGGGATCATCCGTCGCATTGGGAGCGGTGCGCGAGACGATCCGAAGCTTGGGGTTTAGGCTCCAGAATGGAGACAACGCCGCCTGAAATATGGTAGTCGAGGAGAGGCTCTGGGATTTGGTGGGATGGAGATACAGGTCGCAGAGCTGGGAAGCGATCCTGAGCCTTGTGAGTGTAAAGAGCAGATGACCGCAGGACGCTGCGGCGCTGCCTGCCGAGAATAGAAACAGCATTTCCCTTGGGCCCGGCAACGTGTCAGCTTCTGTACGCACTGGTTCCCTAGAACAAAACCTATGTGACGGCTTAATCTCCACCCTGCAGATGAAGAAAGTAAGGCGCAGAGGAGGTAAGAAACTTTCTCAACTTGGCACACCTAGTAAATGACCGTTATGGGATTTGGAACCGGGCGATCTGACCCCCCGAGATTCACGCCCTTAACCACCATGCTGCACGACCCCTCTTATGAGTCGAAAGCTCTAGAAAGGCATCTGTCTGCCGCTCGGCGCTCTCTCCCCTTCCCTGACTGTGATGTGCACAATGACAGCCGCCACTGATTTCCGTTGCTCTGCACTCTTGCGGGCTTTTATAGATGAATAAGCTCTCTTCTCTTCTTTCTCCTAGGAAAAGCTCACTGCCCTTATCTGGAGGGGGGAAAAAAGGTTGTTCCTACATTCCACTCACTCACTATTAGCTCTGCCCTAACTGCATATTTCTTGGTATTCTTTTCTAATAATTAGCCTTTTTGACCTTCAAAATCAATACTGTCTTATCCCGAGCAGAGCTCAGAAAATCAAAACAGTCGGCAAGTATGGGGCTGTCATTGTCTACGACAGAGGTCCTGACCTTAGCAGCACCGTGGCCACACAAACAGAATTTGCCTATGTGGAGAGCGAAGGACTTTGCTCTGAGATAAGAGGGCTTTTAAGAAGTGGGATTGTAATATCACCAGTAGGTTCAATGGCAGATGAGTTCCAGGTAACCTGAGGTAAGCATCTCTGTGTTTGAATTTGCTGGTTAGCCAGGTACAGGTCCATCCTGACAGCAGCCATCTAAATCTCATAGGCTGAGAGTCGTGAAAGAATGGCTCCTAGAAGAAAATTAAGGAGCTGTTAAAAAAATGAAATCAGAGTAGAGGTGGGAAGGTACAGACCAACAGCAGGCCAGTATTGGAGCCCCAGTCTCCACCCTTCAGCTCAAAAAACAGGCAAGCTTCCTTAGCAGGACAGCTTTATGGAGTGTTCTGGATTTAGCCCATGATTTTCTAGGAAGAAACTAAACAATATAGAGGACGGATGAGAAATGACATTTCTGAGCTCTCTAGTACGAAGAACAAGAGAGAGGGCTTTGTTCACTCACCTCTCCAGCACTACTGGTGGCTTTACCACGATTTCCTTTGAAAGTTATCACATGAGACTGGATTGTTATTCAGCTTGAATTACTATACTGATACTCTGAGACCCTTAATTATGTTCAGGAAAAGTCAACAGTCATATGGGTTTTTAAAAATGAACATTTTATCAATTCAACAATAAATGTGGAAATGGGAAAGCAATTATATTTTTAATTTCATATTGGTCCTATTTCACATTATCAGAAATTGTATCTAGTTGGAAATTAATTCCTGAGATTTGGTGACTCGGAAGTCCCATATTTTTATGTCCTCCCAAGACTTCATGTTAACACTAGTGTCTACATGTTTTAACTGTCCCAGTTGTTATGAGTCTGACTTGATCAGTTACAAAATTTGAGTGTTAACACTGGAAGCAAACTTGGAGAATTTACCGGTTAGAGACCAGAGACCCTGAAAGCTAGGGATAAAATTCAGGTCAGTCATATCAGGGGAAAAAATTTGATGTAAACAAACAAGTTTGAGTATCTGGTCATTGTCTAAGATTAGGTCTATCATGCTGGTCAAGTGTGAGATGATCTTTTTTCTCATATAGTTTCTGGGTCCTTTTTCTTTGAGAAATGTAGATTTCTTATCAAACCCTAGGCTGTTGTTGACTTGTAACTTTACAGTGAATAAAAGGAGAACTGATGGACCTCCAGCTGATGGGCTGCGTGCGCGCTTGTGCAGGCTCTGTGGTTAGAAGTCAGTGAACAGAACACACCCCTATGGTCCATGCCCATCCCTGTGGCCTCTGGGCTATGGGCTGGGGCAGCCCAAGGCAGCCTGTCTCCTGTGAGGTATACCTGGCCCTGGTGCATGTCCTTCACATTTGAATCCAGTTGGCCTACCCACTCAGGCTAACCCTCCACAAAGGAAGCCTGTTCACAAAGCCTTCTGTATTCTTGGAACACAATGACAACTGCTTACGTACAGCATCTGAGCAGTCAGCACCACGCTGCCCGAAGACCCTCTTAAGCCCTGTCCAGGTTTTGCAGAATTATGCAATAGAACAATCATACAATTCTACTTTCTCACCTCTATGAAATTTCTTTTGCTACCATTATTCTTTATCCTGCCATTGGTCTTGAAATAAGAACTGGGACTCTTAAATAGAACTCTTAAAAGAAACTAGCCTTCAAAACTTCATTCCCATATTCTTGCTGTTTTGACTAATGACACGGCTGCTAATAAGATTAGTGACTTCCCTTCTGTTCATTTTCTAGCAGAATTAGTAGCTGCTTTTATACCCTCTGCTGCTAATTTCGCTGGCAAATCTCCGGAGGATTCTAGCCTAATTTTCTGCTACTAGAAGCAGAACTGCCATTCTAGGAGGTCACCTAACATTATTTAATTCCTTTAGGGGATCTCAAAGAATAAAACCTATAGCAGTAATTCAGACACAAGCTTCAGATACAAATTAGGACCAATTTTTCAGACAGGCAAATTGATTGCCTTGAACCAGATAATGACAATTTCCCATAATCCTTGTACCATAGGGTTGTTGTAAGAAGTAAATTGTGTATGTTTATATATTGTTAATAATGTCATATATAATTTATGTTACTTGGCAATATATTACATTATACTATATTATGTTGTATATTCAAATATAACCTAGCATTGTGCCTGACATACTGAAATGTAATAAATTTTAAGGTTTTAAAAACAAGTCAGAACAATTTAAGGTTTATAAATATGTCTCTAAGCCATCCTTTGTTTATTTGGAATTTGAAACATGTAGTCTATGGATCATACAAGCAATTTCCAACTTCTTCTCTCCTCTCGATTCCCTTTTCTTCATTTCTCTTACTTCGGAAACAATGTCAGAAGAAATTCTGGAAAAGATAGAGGTGAAGCATTTCGCATTTCTCCAGACCAGCACTGTCAACGGAATGAGTGATGTCTTGACATGTATGTCTCCCATCAAGGATAATGAACACTGGGAACAGGCAAGGTCCAGAACATCCCAGGACAGTAGCTGGGAGGTTAGACTTGATCTCCATTTCATCTGAAACTCAAGGAGAGTCCTGAGGAAGGAGGGGCTCCGAGTGAGATACCAAGAACCATTCCAGTAAGAAGGAGAAATTCAACCTATCGAAGGGGATGAAAGTCAAAACCAGAAGACACTGGGCTGGATTGAAGAGAATAGGCTGCCTTGTGGACGTCTGTGTTAAATTTAGATAAACGTCTCTCTGGAGGTGAGGGCCAATGGTAATTTTCATACAGTGGGGTTTCCCTCAAGGCATTAAAGGCACTGATCAGTCTCTGGCAATACCCTCAACCTGGTCATTGAGTAAGAGACACTTGGGCTATTAACAAAACAGTCGATTTTTTTCTGAAGAGAAACACGTATACAGATACAAGCACAAACACACACATTTTTCTCCATTCATGAGCATGGAGTCACAGCTAATTTATGTTGAATGATGTAAGCATTGTGGCAGAAGGGTCATTAACAGGATAAAAGTTCAATAAGGTGATGGCACAACTCAGAACTCAATGCTACCAGACGCCACGAAATGACTTGTGATCGACAGAATCGGCTAGGATTGAGAGCACTGCGCGTTAACCAGCCTGCAGACATAACTGTTCGGGAAGCCTTGTAATTGAAGAAAGCAGCGGTCAATGCTGGCTGGTTACAAGGCTTTATTTAAATTTGTAATTATTTAGCATCGATTGCACATTATGTGGAAAGATACAGGAAGCTTAAGTGGACACCACAACAAAGTAATATTAGCAACAGCATAACCTGCTGAACGCAATAGAACCTAAAGAAATGGAGGCAGACAAAGCCCACTCGGGTTTTGGCTGAAAATTAATGTTGATCACAGAGCAAGTGCCAAACCTGCACATTGTGATCAGCATGCTTTTCTGATACTCTTTTGCCTAAACCGTGCTTTAGTCATAATGTCATGTAGTCTACTATATTTGCTAATAATAATAAATGCCAAACTAGAATTGATTCCCTTTTTCTCCTTAATACTGGGCTTCCCTGGTATCTCAGTTGGTAAAGAATCTGCCTGCAGTGTGGGAGACCTAGGTTCGATCCCTGGGTTGGGAAGATCCCCTGGAGAAGTGAAAGGCTACCCACTCCAGTATTCTGGAGAATTCTGTGGACTGTAGAGTCCATGGAGTTGCAAAGAGTTGACACGACTGAGTGACTTTCACTTCACTTTCTCCTTAATGAACTAGAGAGGATTCAAGATTATCCTGAGCACAATGCCACTGCCCCTTCCTAAGATCTCACACACACTCTTGGGTGAGAGAGAGAAGGTGCCTAAGAAATGAGGTCCTTTATGTGACATGAAGGTAAAAACCAGGGGTGGGAGGGGGACGAGGAAGGGCACCCCCGCTTTGCCTGCTCGCAGGATTTGCCCTCATTTTCTCCTAAAGGCTTGCTGCATCTGCTCTAATCCTGTGGTGCACATTTGTCATTTTTTGACCAACCAGTACCTGAACCCCTTTCCTCTTTGGGGGGACCCCCAGGGATTAAACCAGGGCGTAAACCCAACTCCTCCTTGAAGAGGAAGACACCTAAGAGGCACTTTTCCTGTCTCCCCGTGGTCAGTGCAGACACAAGACGTAAGCCTGTCCAGTCTGAGCAGCCTGCCCTGGACACGATTCCAAAGGTGGCGACAAGTCAAATCTGGGGCTGCCAGGACACAGTCTGGCAAGGCCACGAACAGAGCGACCATGGCCGCTGTGGTCTGGTGGCTCAGCCCTGCTCCAGGGTCTGCGGCGCTGGGGGGACCCCTGGCCGCCTGCGCCCAGTGCAGGGGTGTGGCTCTGGAGAGTCCTGCTTGGCGTGCAGCTCGTTTCCCTGATTACGTAGCCTCCAAGCCACATTCCCAAACTCTCCTGGAGGTTTTCTGATCTATCCAATTGCCTTTAATTAAACAACTTCCTGGTCAAACCAGCCAGTGTTATTTCTGTTGTGCCCGATCACAAATCAAACCTTGACTGAAACAAATGACCTTGGGAAACCCTGTTCTGTGTTGCTTTCAAAAGAGTGGTAAAATATGAGTTCTTGCTGATTATAAAAGGAAGATTAATTTTTTTTAAATAGATGGTTCAATAACCTCAGATATGCAGATGACACCACCCTTATGGCAGAAAGGGAAGAAGAACTAAAGAGCCTCTTGATGAAAGTGAAAGAGGAAAAAAAAAAAGAAAGTGAAAGAGGAGAGTGAAAAAGTTGGCTTAAAGCTCAACATTCAGAAAACTAAGATCATGGCATCTGGTCCCATCACTTCATGGCAAATAGATGGGGAAACAGTGGAAACAGTGGCTGACTTTATTTTCTGGGCTTGAAAATGACTGCAGATAGTTACTGCAGCCATGAAATTAAAAGATGCTTACTCCTTGGAAGGAAAGTTATGACCAACCTAGACAGCATATTACAAAGCAGAGACATTATTTTGCCAACAAAGATCCGTCTAGTCAAGGCTATGGTTTTTCCAGTGGTCATGTATGGATGTGAGAGTTGGACCATAAAGAAAGCTGAGTACAGAAGAATTGATGCTTTTGAACTGTGGTGTTGGAGAAGACTCTTGAGAGTCCCTTGGACCTCAAGGAGATGCAACCAGTCCATCCTAAAGGAGATCAGTCCTGGGTGTTCATTGGAAGGACTGATGCTGAAGCTGAAACTCCAATACTTTGGCCACCTGATGGGAAGAACTGACTCATTAGAAAAGACCATGATTCTGGGAAAGACTGAAGGCAGGAGAAGGGGATGACAGAGGATGAGATGGTTGGATGGTATCACTGACTCAATGAGCATGAGTTTGAGTAAGCTTCGAGAGTTGGTGATGGACAGGGAGGCCTGGCATGCTGCAGTTCATGGGGTTGCAAAGAGTCAGACATGACTGAACAACTGAACTGAACTGAACTGAACTGAACTGAATTTCAGACTCTTTTTTTGACTATGAGGGCTACTCCATTTCTTCTAAGTGATTCTTACCCACAGTAGTAGATATAATGGTCATCTGAGTTAAATTCACCCATTCCAGTCCAGTTTAGTTCACTAAAATGTCAGTGTTCAATCTTGCCATCTCCTGTTTGACCACTTCTAATTTACCTTGATTCAAGGACCTAAAATTCCAGGTTCCTACACAATATTGCTCTTAGTAGCATCGGACTTTACTTCCATCACCAGCCACATCCACAACTGGGAATTGCTTTTGCTTTGGCTCCGTCTCTTCATTCTTTCTGGAGTTATTTCTCCACTCTTCTCCCATAGCATATTGGGAACCTACTGACCTGAGGAGTTTATGTTTCAATGTCATATCGTTTTGCCTTTTTACATAGCCAATTATATGCGTACATTATATGCATATGTAATAATATGCATCTGCTAATCCCAAACTCCTAATCCACCTCTCTACCCCCACCCCATGGCAACCACGCGTCTGTTCTCAGCGTCTGTGAGAAGTTCGTTTGTCTCATGTTTTAGGCCCCACAGATAGGTGATACCATATGGCATTTGTCTTTCTCTTTCCCACAACTTCACCTAGTCTGGTCATCTCTAGGTCCATCCCTGTTGCTGAGGATGGCATTGTTTCACCCCATTTTTTCCTATGCCTGAGTGGTGTCCTGCGGTGTATGTAACACATCTGCTTCCTCCTCTCGTCTGTCACGGGCACTTCAGTTGTTTCCGTGCTCTGGCTGTTGCAAGCACTGCTGCAGTGAACACTGCGGTGCATGTACCTTTTTGAATTTTAGTTTCCTCTGTATATATGCCTAGAAGTAGGACTGCAGGATCATATGGAACTCTAGTTTTTGTGGGATCTCCATACTCTTTTCCATACTGGTTGCACCAGTTCGTGTTCCCACCGACAGCACGGGAGAGTTCCCCTTCCCTATACTTTCTCCAACATGTTTTATTTGTAGACTTTTGATGATGGCCATTCTGCCTGTGGTACCTCATTGTACTTTTAATTTGCATTTCTCTAATAATTAGCAACATTAAGCATGTTTTTACATGCCTGTTGCCCATCTGTTTGTCTTCTTTTGAGAAATTATTATTTAGGTCTTCAGCTCATTTTTTGATTGGGTTTTTTGTTTTTTGTTATTGAATTGTATAGCTGTTTGTATATTTTATAAATTAACCCCTTGGCACTCACATCATTTACAAATGTTTTTCTTCCAGCCCATAGTTTGCCTTTTTGTTTTGTTTACGGTTTCCTTTGCTATAAAATTTTTTTAAAGTTGGATTAGGTCCCATTTGTTTATTTCAAAATTCTTATTTTTTAGTGTTTTTATTGTACATGGGTTTTAATTTTGTCATAGGTCTTTTCAGTATCCATATAGATAATCATGTGATTTTTTTTTTCTTTAGCACAGTTGAGATAGTATATGATATTCATGCTTTTCCTAATATTTAACAAATCTTGTGTTCCTTGAATAAATTCCACTTGGCTGTGGTGTATTTCTTAATGTTGATTCCACTTGCTAATATTTTTTTAGTATTTTTGCATCAATAACAAGAGGATATTGGTTAGTAGTTTTCTTTTTTGTATTATTCTCTGCCTTTCTTCTCTTCCACTACTTTTTCTTTAATCATGTTTTTATTTTCTTTTACCTTATTATATTATTTATTTTCCTGCCTTTCTTGTATGCCTATTAGATTTTCATGTCTTTTCTTTCCTCGGGCCTTATATTCTTGTTATTTATCCTATTTTTTTGTCTTTTTAATCCATTTCTTTCTGGAATTCAATCAACTCTTTGTATTTCTTTGAGTTTTTATCCTTTTACGTTCTTTTATTTTTTTAATTTTTGATTCAAAGGTTGTTTTTTTATACTTTCAAATGCTTGGATGAGTGTATATGATTCTGTTTGGAGTGTTGACTTACAAAATTCTTCTGCTTCTCATGGTAGGTAGGTTGTTACTCAGCTGACATATGTAGAAAATTTTTTTCCTATTGTTTTTGAAACAACTTTATATGAATTTGTTGATATTTATTTTTATTTTTATGATACTGTAGTATTTTTTAAGATTTCTGACTTAATGGATACATCTTTCAGCAATTTAGCAAGATCCATGTGTTTTTAGGGGTTATTGTGTTCATTTTTTTAGTAGCAGGAGGAAGAGATGTAAGCTATCCAATGTTTTATTTCTCTTTGATCTTATAGGGCCCTAAAATTTCTACCTTTTCTTTCATTTCTCTTCACGACCCAATTACAAAGGGTGTTTCTCCTTTCCTTTTCTTCTCTGTCTTCTTAAACAATGTTTGAACAATGTCCTTTAAATAACTTTCCACAGGGGAAGGAGTCCTCTCTCCATGTTATCCTCTGCCTGGATACTGTGATAATATTTTCATATGGAAGGTGACTTTAGACTTGAAGGTGGCAGTTTTGCATGAGCTTCAAGCTTCTCTGCTAGCTTCCCTTTTTATTTTGCTGAGGCTTTTCTCAGTATGCCTTTGTCTGCTAGAGTCTTGTGGTCCTACAGGGGTCAGCAAGTATAAGAGACCATGCACTGGGATGTGGTGATTTTTCTCTTTTAATTCACAGTCGTTTTTAAAGTCTTGGCATTCTCTGTCTTGAAGTTATGCTGAAGGCATGGTTCTGTGCAGACTTGCATGTCCTATCTTGTTGCTTGGAACCCTTTGAGGCAGAAATATCAGGAGGCAAGTAGTTAGGCAGCCGTCGCTGTCTTCAGCTACCCAGAAGTCCCCAGTACAGCTGTTCTGAAGTTCTTGCCTGCTAACTGCAGTCACACGGATCAGCTGTTTACTGCTGTGGATTTCGTTCCTCTTGATTGCTAGTCATATGCACTTGCCTTCTCACATGTCTAGCGATCCTTGAATGCAGATAGGATGTTTTGTACAAAAGACCGATAGAAGTTCCAGTTACTGTTTTCCATAAGAAAAAGTTTTCCCTGTCTTCTTGCTGTGGATGAACTGTGTCCTCCCAAAATTCTTATGCTGAAGCTCTAACTCCCAATGTGACCATATTGGGACATGGGTCCTTTAAGGAAGTAATTAAGATTAGATGAAATCCCATGAGTGGGACCCTGACCTGTTACTATCGGGGACCTTGTTTACCACCCGCACGCCTCACTGTTCTCACACACTGAGGACAGGCCAGGAGAGGATGCAACCAAAGGCCCCCATCAGCAAACTGGGAGAAGCTCAAGAGACTCAGACTAGCTGAAACCGAGATCTCGGCCTCCCCAAGCCCCAGAGCTGCGACAGATAAAGCTCGGGGTGTTTGAACCCACCAGCAGTATGCTGCAACGGCAACCCAAGCTGACTGACGTGTGTGCTAGTCACTCAGTCGTGTCTGACTCCTTGTGACCCCATGGACTGTAGCCCGCCAGGCTCCTTGGTCCATGGAATTTTCCAACCAAGAATATTGAAGTGGGTAGCCATTCCCTTCTCGGGGGGATCTTCCCAACCTCAGGGATCGAACCCGGGTCTCCTGCATTGCAGGCAGATTCTTTACTGTCTGAACAACCAGGAAAGCCCAATATTTATTTATATTTATTTGCGGGATCTAGTTCCCTGACCAGAAATTGAAACCTGGTCCCCTGCATTGGGAGCACAGAGTATTAGCCACTGTACTGCCAGGGCAGTCCCCAGGCTGACTAATACACCACTATTAGGCAGAAAAATGTGGGCTAATTGCTTAAATCCAATCAGGAACTGGACTGGCATAAAATTTTGGTAAGATTCAGTTTATTTCTGGCTTAATCACTTTCCTTGTTCATAATTTTCCACAACTATTTTCATTCAAGTATGGTGATTCTTTGCCTTTTCATCACTGAAAGCCTGCAAAAACACATTTCTGCCCTTCAGAAGTTTTAAGCTTATTTTTTGGCTTCCCATCCCAAGCAACTTCAAGATTTCACAAATGTCCAAAGTGGGGGACTGGCCCTGTGTTTGAGACAGATCTCTTCTTAATGAGAATTTGCTTCTAGGCTCTGTGAGACCATGGGAGATTTCAATACAGTGGGGAGACTCAGGCATTCATTTGAGGCCCTTCAAGTTTCCAATGCTCCAAGTTTGCTGGTTTCTCTTCTTCCAGCAAAGTCCCTCCACATGGGTCAAATTCAAGTACCATTGCATCTCTAAGACTAACAAATGCCCCAAGAGAAAAATACTAACAATCTGAGGTCATGTCAGAGTTGATCCCTCTCTAGAAGGCTGACTCCTTGGTCTTCATTGCTTTCACAGCTCTCTAATGCCTTGAAAATGGCTTCTGTAATATTTTGTTAATCACCTAAGAGTTTCGGCCTATCACGTCCCGCTCAGAAGCAGAAGTCCTCCTCCACACATCTCGCATCTTTACAACTCTGGCCTTCCAAGAAAACCTAACAGAAGCGGAAGGGGATGACGGTGGCACAGTGGAAGGACGCAGAGATTACCGCCCTCCACAAGCACATCAAAAATCGTCTACATACGGAGCAGCTCTCAGCGAGAACAAACCGGAGACTGGCTGAAAGCCTCTTCCAGAACCAAGGCTGCAAAACAAGATCCACAGAGTCAGGAAGGGAAAGAGGAGATGCGATCCGGTTGGGACCCGCACCTGCAACAGGGGCAGAGGAGAAGAGGGGTTGTCACAAACTCACCAACCCTTTCTCAGGCGCGGGGCGGGGGAGGAGAGCCAGCCGCGCTTAGGCGCCCCAGCGCTGGGGCGCAACGCCGGAACTGCGAGTCTTCTCATTCGGTTTGAAAACCAGTGGAGCTAAAGGAACCGAGACTCGGACGGAAAAGGGAACCCGTGCGTGCTCGATCGCACGAAACCAGGTGCGGAAGCAGACTGGAGGCAGCCCGGGGCCCCGGCCGGTTCCTGTGACTGCCCCGCCGTGAAGCCGGGCCTGAACCGGGGGCCCGGTGCGGGTCCTCGCGCTGTGGCTCAACTCCGCACCCGGCTGGAGGCTGGCTGCCGGCGCCAAGGAGTGCGCACGCGGGGAGCAGGGCCGGCTCGGAGCATCCCTGCGTCCGGGCAAGACGAACGCGGCAGTGGCGTGAGGCCTGGAGCTGGGGTGGGCGGGGAGCCTGAGGCTCTGACTGGTCGCGGGAGCCCCCAGCCGATCCCCGGCCCCACTCAGCCCGGCGCCAGCCCCTCTCCTGACCCTGCCCTCCACCAGGGTGAAGAGGCCACTGCCTGTCGAGGGGGATGCATGCAACAGGAAGAAACCAAGCAGCTGAGCCCCGGCTCGGCCTCTGAGCGGAGGAGGGCGGCTGTCACCAGCGAGGGCGCTGGGCCGGACGCTGCCCGGGGCCCCCACCGGCTGGCGGGACGACCCCAGCGCAGCCAAGCGCGGGCAGACGCGCGCCGGGCACCAGCTGAGACCCTCGGGCCGTGCTGTTGCCCACCGTAGAGCAGAGTGCCCTTGGTGGGGAGGGCACACGGTGGGAGGGAACAGCCTGCTCTGACCTGACCCTCAGGCGGTCTACCCGGCGCCCTGGACCCCAGCCCTGCCCACGGGCTGGCAGTGACCCCTGAGCACCAGGAGCCCCTGCTCACCCGGGCCTGCATCCGCCCTGCCCTCTGCAGCCCTACCGCGCGCCAGGGTGATGGCTGCCAGACCCCCTGGTGAGGAGGCGACCCCTGCGCACCTTGGCTCCAGCCCTCCCCCAAAGCCACTTGGCGCAGTGGGGCCTAGGGACCCTCCCCAGCAAGCGCACCCCTGTGAGACTTGGATCGGTAGCTGCATCACCTGATTTCAGAGAGACAGAAAGCTGAACAAAATGGGAAGACAGAAGACTTTGTTTCAAATGAAAGAACAAGAAAAGCCTAATGAAATAGATAATTTACCAGATAAAGAGCTCTAAACATTACTAACAAAACTGCTAACTGACCTTGGGGAAAGAGCAGATAAACATAAGAATTTTAACAAGGAACTAGAAAATATTAAAAGTGAACTGGTCAGAAACTATAAAATTCCTAGAGGAGAACACAGGCAAAACCCTCTCTGACATAAATCACAGCAGGATCCTCTATGACCCACCTCCCAGAATATTAGAAACAAAAGCAAAAATAAACAAATGGGACCTAATGAAACTTAAAAGCTTTTGCACAGCAAAGGAAACTATAAGCAAGGTGGAAAGACAGCCCACCTCTGGGCATACACACCGAGGAAGCCAGACCTGAAAGAGACACGTGCACCCAGTGTTCATCGCAGCACTGTTTATCATAGCCAGGACATGGAAGCAACCTAGATGCCCATCAGCAGATGAATGGATAGGAAGCTGTGGTACATATACACCATGGAATATTACTCAGCCATTAAAAAGAATTCATTTGAATCAGTTCTAATGAGATGGACGAAACTGGAGCCCATTATACAGAGTGAAGTAAGCCAGAAAGATAAAGACCATTACAGTATACTAACGCATATATATGGAATTTAGAAAGATGTTAATGATAACCCTATATGCAGAACAGAAAAAAAAAAAGACAGATTTATAGAACAGTCTTTTAGACTCTGTGGGAGAAGGTGAGGGTGGGATGGTTCAAGAGAACAGCATTGAAACATGTATATTATCTAGGGTGAAACAGATCACCAGCCCAGGTTGGATGCATGAGACAAGTGCTCAGACCTGGTGCACTGGGAAGACCTAGAGGGATCGGGCGGAGAGGGAGGTGGGAGGGGGGATCGGGATGGGAAATACATGTATATCCATGGCTGACTCATGTCAATGTATGACAAAAACCACTACAATATTGTAAAGTAATTAGCCTCCAACTAATAAAAAAAATGAAAAAAAAAATGAACTGGTCAGAACTAACGAATACAACAAATGAGAAATACACTCAGAGGGAATTGACAACAGACTAGATGACAGAGAGGAATGCACAAGTGATCTAGAAGATAAAATAGTGGAAATTGTGGAATCAGAACAAGAAAAAGAAACACAAACTTAAAAAGATAAAGATGCTTTAGGACTTCCCTGATGCTCCAGTAGTTAAGACTTCACCTTCCAACGAAGGAAGTTCAAGTTCAACCCGTGTTTGGTTAACCACATGTGGGCTAAGATCCCACATGTATTGTAGCCAAAAAACTGAAACATAAAACAAAAACAATATTGTAACAAGCTCAATAAAGACTCAAAAATTTTTTTCTTTACTTAGTATATTTTAAGGAACCTCTAGGACAACATCAGGGTACCAACATTCACATCATAGGGGTCTCAGAAGACTAGAGAGAAACGGGCCAAAAAGTATTTGATGAAATTTTGGTTGAAACGCTTCCTGAAGCTGAAGAAGGAAACAGATTTTCAGCTACAGAAAGAACAGAAAGTGTTAAACATGATGAACCCAAAGAAATCCATACCAAGATATATAATAATTAAAATGGCAAAACTTAAAGAGAGAAATTTAAAGCAGCAAGAGAAAAAGTAAAGCATCACAAACAAGGGACCCCCCATGAAGCGATCAGCGGACTTTTCTGCAGAAACTTTGTAGGCTGAAAGGGAGTAGGGTGATAACTTACGGTGCGGCTGTAAGGAAAACAGTATATAAGTTCCTCAAAAATTAGTAATAAAACTACCATATGATCCAGCAATTCCACTCCTGGGTATAATACAGTGAAAGTGAAGACATTAATTTGAAAAGCTATCTGCCCCCCAATATCATAGCAGTATTACTTAACAATGGCCAAGGTATGGGAAACAGCATTAGTGACCATCAACAGATGGTAGGTAAAGAATGTGTGTCCTATACACACACTCAGACACACACAATGGAATATTTCTCAGCCATTAAAAAGGAGGACATTTAGCCACTTGCAGCAACTTGGATGAATTTGGAGGATATAATGCTTAGTGAGATAATTCACACAGAGAAAGACAAATACTGTTTGGTGTCACTTATATATAAAATCTAAAAAATATAACAAAACAGAAACAGACTCACAGATATAGCAAAGAAACTGGTAGTTACCAGTAGGAAGAGAGCTGGGATAATAGCAAGATAGGAGTAGGGAACTAAGAGGTAGAAACTACCATGTATAAAACAAATAAACTATGAGACTATGTTGGGCAGCACACCGACTATAGTCAGTATTTTATAATAACCTTAAATGGAGTATAATCTATAAAAATACTGAATCGGTATGTTGTATTGTACAGCTGAAACTTATAAAATATATAAATCACCTGTACTTTAATTTTTTTAAAGGAGCTAACATAATGAAATACATGTTTATTGGAATGGGTGGCTAAGTAAATAAATAAGTAGAGCCAATTTTACCTGCTTCTTGCTCTTCACTAATTCAAGTTTACCACTCTCTTGAGGAAGACAACATTACTCTGGCAATACAGCAAAAGTACTATGGTCAAGATTCAGGAATATATAGGAATATGTGGCAAGGAAGTGTTTTTGAGGCATGAATCAATCAGACCTGGGCAGTGTAGACTCCTGCTCTCAGCCTTTGTTTTCTCCAGCTTTTTATTTCAAGTTCTCCTTTATAGTCCCAGCAAGGTATGTAATAGGTGACACATTTGCTTACTAGATTGCCATCTGTCTTCCCAACTAGACTCTGTAGGGGCAGAGATTTTGTCTTGCCTGCTAGTTCATCCTCAGTATCTAGCACAGTGCCTCACCCACAATAGCTACTCAAATCATTTGCATAAATGAATGAGTAAATAAATGATTACCTCAAAGTCCTTCCACAGTCTGGCTTGTTAGCACATTAAGCTGGTTAAATGCATAAAGTAGAAGTAAAACAAGGCTGTGGAAGTTACTGCCATTAGCTAACATTCATACACGGTGTTACTTTTACGAGCAATCAGTTGTTGTTTAGACGCTGAGTTCTATCTGACTCCTTTGCGACCCCAAGGCCTGTAGCCCTCCAGGCTCCTCTGTCCCGGGATTTCCCAGGAAGAATACTGGAGTGGGTTGCCATTTCCTTCTCCAGGAAATCATCCCAGACCAGGGATCAAACCTGCATCTCCTGCGGCTTCTGCACTGGCAGGAAGATTCTTTACCACTGAGACCCTAGGGAAGCCCAAGCAATCAGTAACTTTGATCTAAAAGAAACAGAATCTCAAGGATATATTCCATTTTACAGTCCAAAATAATAATTATTTACGAGGTTACATTGCCCTAAAAACCCTCAAATAAAATAAAATCTTACCCATCAGGTAAGAAAAACTTTGCATAAAATGTACCACAAGCAAAACATCAAAGTGTAGATAACCTTGGAAATATTTTCAGCTTCCTGAACTAACTATAATTATTGGCCATTTGGAACTTGGCATAGGAACTTCATCAATAGTTATATTTATATTTACACATACCAATGCCAATATGATTGGCATTACAAATCCGACCAAGGGCAATTTTGAGGAAACTAAAGTTAACCTTGTATATTATTTACTTCATTATTCTCCTTTGAAGAATATCTTTTCACAAGAGCTTTAGGTAAAAAGAATATAATTTTCTTAAAAAGAGCAAGGTTATAGGGTACAATCAATTTTTACTAAAACTCTGGGTAAAAATCAATTTTAGGATGTCCTTGGGTGAAAAAGTAATATTAAACATATTATAGCATGTGAACATACACATTTTATTTATGTGTTGTTGAAAATGTTCAATAGCAGGATGATTGGCCATAGGGGAGGATTCATGTTAAATACTCCAAAAAAATCTACTGTTACTATTTAATTTTCTAAATCAACACAAATGAAGCAATTGTGAGAAGAACCAGAGTAAAGCATGTGGGCTTTGAATTCAAATCTCGCTGTAGCGTTACCAGTGACGTAACTGACTTTTCTGAGCCTCATCGTCTGAATTTAAGATGGAAGCTATTGAGACACCTTAGAGGAGTCATCTGCAGTCCAGGAGAGTAATAAGGGCTAACTAGTAGATAAAGGTCAGTTTTTGTTCCAACCCCAAAGAGGGGCAATGCCAAAGAATGTTCAAAATACCACACAATAACACTCATTTCACATGCTAGCAAAGTAGCACTAAAAATTCTCCAAGTCAGGCTTCAACACTATGTGAACTGAGAACTGCCAGATATTCAAACTGGGTTTAGAAAAGACAGAATAACCAGAGATCAAACTACCAACATCCACTGTATCATAGAAAAAGCAAGAGAATTCCAGAAGGACATCTACTTCTGCTTCATTGACATGACAAAGCCTTTGACTGTGTGGATCACTACAAACTGTGGAAAATTCTTGAAGAGGTGGGAATACCAGACCACCTTACCCATCTTCTAAGAAACCTGTATGCAGGTCAAGGAGCAACAGTTAGAACTGGACGTGGAACAATGGACTAGTTCCAAATTGGGAAAGGAATACAGCAAGGCTGTATATTGTCACCCTGCTTATTTAACTTATATGCAGAGTACATCATGAGAAACGCTGGGCTGGATGAAGCACAAGCTGGAATCAACATTGCCAGGAGAAATATCAATAACCTCAGATATGCAGATGACACCTCCCTTAAGGTAGAAAGTTAAGATGAACTAAAAAGCCTCTTGATGAAAGTGAAAGAGGAGAGTGAAAAAGTTGGCTTAAAACCCAGCACTCAAAAGACTAAGATCATGACATCCAGTCCCATCACTTCATGGCAAACAGATGGGGAAACGATGGAAACAGTGGTTGACTTTATTTACCTTGGGCTCCAAAAGCACTGCAGATGGTGCTTGCAGCCATGGACCTAAAAGACTTTGCTCCTTGAAAGAAAACCTATGACCAACCTAGACAGCATATTAAAAAGCAGAGACATCACTTTGCCTACAAAGGTCCGTCTAGTCAAGGCTATAGTTTTTCCAGTGGTCATGTATGGATGTGAGGGTTGGACTATGAAGAAAGCTGAGCACTGAAGAATTGATGCTTTTGAACTGTGGTGTTGGAGAAGACTCTTGAGAGTCCCTTGGACTGCAAGAAGATCCAACCAGTCCATCCTAAAGGAGATCCGTCCTGGGTGTTCATTGGAAAGACTGACGCTGAGGCTGAAACTCCAACCCTTTGGCCACCTCATGTGAAGACCTGACTCATTTGAAAAGACCCTGATGCTGGAAGAAATTGAAGGCAGGAGGAGAAGGGGATGACAGGATGAGACAGTTGGATGGCATCACCGACTCGATGGACATGAGTTTGAGTAAACTCCGGGAGTTGGTGATGGACGGGGAGGCCTGGCCTGCTGCAGTCCATGGGGTCGCAAAGAGTCGGTCACGACTGAGCGACTGAACAGCAAGTAGAAAAAGCAGGAGTCGATCTAAGAAAGGACAAGAACTGTGCAGATCCACCAGAGCATAGGTAGAGACAGTGACACAATGAGGTGAGAAAGAGGCAGAACAATGACAGGACTTTCGTTCCTGTAACCACAGGGTGGGAGATCTAGGGAGCAAAGGACTCTCTGGCCAGGTAGGAAAAAAGGTCTCGGTCAAAACTCTATACTTCTGCCCTACATGAGGTTGCCCTGACGATAGGATCCATGGTTTAACATAACATTACAAAGAAAACAACTCCTTGTAATTGACTGAATGTTCCCTTAAGAATTATCCGGGAGGTAGTTTGAAAGGGGATCAGGCGACAGCCCAAACTTCTTGTCACAGCAGAGACTACGACTGTGTAGCAAAGGGTCCGCCCCTGCCTGAGCACGGACAGCATCTGGTGTGGCGGGCCTGCTGCTCCTCGGAGCTGACTTTGTGAGAGTCAGTCAGGTACAGTTAACATGGGCACTGTGCCGCTCCTCTAATCAGACAGCTGCTGGGGAGGAAACCGCGAAGTGGGAGCCCCAGGCCGGGGAGTGGCCCGTGCGCGCCCTCCTGGTACCTGCTTGCAGAGGGGCGGTGTACCCAGGCCTCGCCGGAGGGCTCTCCCAGCCTTTCCAAGCTTCTTGGAGGATGGCACCTGCCGGGAGGAGGCAGGGCAGGGATGATAGCGCCATCGCGTAGGAGGTCCTGAGAATTAACCGAGAAAAACTTATTACAAAAGCACTTACCACGTTAGAGCAGGACAAGTGTTCGTTTCCTTACAGCCTCTTTTAGCATTTGCCATCGGCTACACACTGACTTTTGGGTTCCCTGATCTCAGTTGTAAAGAACCGCTTACCAGTGCAGGAGACCCAGGTTCGATCCCTGGGTTGGGAAGAAGCCCTGGAAAAGGAAGTGGCAACCCCCTCCAGTGCCCTTGCCTGGGAAATCCCAGCGACAGAGGAGCCGGGCAGCTGCAGTCCATGGGGCAGCAAAGAGTCAGACATGATTGAGCATGCACACACACGCTCACTTTTACTTGAAGTATTAAAGTTGTTGTCATGTTTTATTTTATGGTTTTATTTCATGTTTTATTTTAAACCTTAGTCCACGCCCCCTAGGCCCATATAATGTATTTGGGTTTATATATGGTACCAAAACCAGACAAGTCAACATATTTGCCTGATAAACTAGTTTCAAGTCTAAACTGTTTACTCAAAATTCAATCCATGTGAATGGATAACGAAGTTGTGATGCATATATACAATGAAATATCCCTCAGCCTTTAAAAGGGACAAATTTGAGTCAGTTCTACTGAGGTGAGGAAACCTGAGCCTCTTATTTAGAGTGAATTAAGTCAGAAAGAGAAAAACAAATATCATATATTAATGCATATATATGGAATCCACACAAAATGGCACTGATGGACCTATTTGCAGGGCAGGAATAGAGATGCAGACACAGAAATCAGACTTGTGGAAACAACAGGGGTGGAGAAGGTGGGATGATTAGAGAGGGCAGCGTTGAAACATAGCCACTACCGTGAGTAATGCAGACAGCTAGTGGGAAGTCACTTTACGACACGTGGAACTCAACCCATGTTCTGTGACGGCCTGGAGGGCCGGGACGGGGTACAGGGTGGGGGGAGGCTCAAGGGGGAGAAGACGTGTGATGTTTATCTTTGATTCACATTGTTGTATGGCAGAAACCTAACAAGTGTTGCTTGTTATGGTTTCTGACAACACAACATTGTAAAGCAATTATCCTTCAATTAAAAATTTTAAAATTATCCTTTAAAAAATTCAATCTATAATTTTGGGTGCCTAGACTTTTCAAATAAAAGCATTAAAGTAGTAGGAGATTTTTAGAATGAAACAAAAAGCGCTCTCCGAGTGTTCTCTTCCCTCTCTGCCCCAGACGGTGGGAATGGCCTGCTAGTCTGTGTGTGCAGTCTGCGGTTCCTCAGGCATCGTGTGTTCTCACGGCTGTCGTTGAATGAGGCGTGAACAGAGGAAGGAAGACCTCCTGAGACATGACGTCTACCAGGGGGATTTCAGACGCAGGGCTCCAGGGGTCTCTACTTTTAGAAACTATTCTTATTTTTTCAGCTTAAGGAAACCATACAAAACTATGTGCTTATGGAATCTCATGGAAACCAAGGAGTTTTTCTTCAGGGGGATCTGGCAGGATTAAAGAGATAATGAGAAAGAGACTAGAGAAAAAGCCTTATGATGAACTCAGTGTAGCATGTTTATTGGATCATTTTAAGTGGCTATTATCTTTAAAATAAAAGATTGCATTTTATTACACCAGCAGACAATGTCACTAACCATGCAAGCATTTAACTGCTTCTGGTCTCAGGATCTCATAATAAAATTAGCTTTCCATTAACAAATAAAATATTGTGTCAGACAGGGAAAGATGAACACTGCATGATATCACTTATATGTGGAATCTTTAAAAATATTAAAAATGAATCTATATACAGCAGATTCACAGGCATAGAAAACAAACTCATGGCTATCGAAGAAGAGGGTGGAAGAGACAAATCAGGAGCATGGGATTAGCAGAGACAAATCGCTACACGCACAATAGATAAGCAAGAAGAGCTTAATGTATAGCACAAGGGGTTATATCCGATATTTTAATGACCTATAGTAGAACGTAATCTGCACAAAGCTGAATCACTGTGCCATACACCTGAAACTATCACAGCACTGTGAATTAACGTGTGTGTATGTGTCAGCGCTCAATCATGTCTGACTCTTCGTGACCCCGTGGACTGTAGCCCGCCAGGCTCCTCTGTCCATGGCAATAATACTGGAGTGGGTTGCCATTCCCTTCTCCAGGAGGTCTTCCCAACCGGATGAAACCCAGGTCTCCCTCATGGCAAGCAGGTTCTTTACTGTCTGAGCCTCGAGGGAAGCCCCGTAAATCAACTATACTTCAATTTTTAAAAAAGAACTAAAATTTTAAATCATTCTAGGCTATATTTTTTCCAAAACCTATTTCAGTTGCTCACTAAAAATCAAGAAAAGGGACAAGGCTGAATCCTGTGGACTGCACCGCGAAGGATTTGTGGGGCTAAATGGCTGCTGTCTCTAATAATCTACAGCTTTTCAGACAAATACAGAATCACTGGGAAGAATTGTTGCTTGCTCTTTTCCTCAGTTAGAACTCAGTAACAGAAATACGTATCAAACTGGAGTCAGAAGAAAACTGGAGAGCGGCAAACAGCGGGGGAGGGGAGAGAGGAAATCCACGGGAATCTGTAGGTTTAACACCAGAGACCAGAGGAGCGCAGAGGTAGCTCTCGCTTCCGGCTCAGCTGGGTGCTTGGTTGAGATGATACTATTAGGATTCACTTTTCCTTCATGTTTTAAATCAAGTTTCTCTGTGTTGGCTTGACTCTCAGAAAGGCTCTTTCCATCTTCTGCCCCTTATAAGCTCTGTGGAGACATATCCTCCCAGCTTCCAATCAACCAAAAAAAAAAAAAAAGGAAGGAGGGGAGGCAGGGAGGGAGGGAGAAAAAGGAGCTTCCTTGTGGTCCCAACAGAAATCCACAAATTGAGTCTTATTGGTCTAGCTAGGATCATGTGACCAGTGACAGCCACAATGTGGGAGCCTCTTTTTGGCCAGTTTTGGGTCATATCATTCATCACCCCAGGAATGATCTGAACATCCAGGAGGGATGTGTGGGCCAGTGAAGTCTTACCAAACCTGACGTTATTTATTTACAACCACCGTAGCAATAAATAGTGAGAGTGAAAGTTGCTCAGTCGTGTCAGACTCCTTGCAACTCCATGAACTATACAGTTCATGGAATTCTCCAGGCCAGAATACTGCAGTGGGTAGCCTTTCCCTTCTCCAGGGGATCTTCCCAACCCAGGGATCAAACCCATGTCTCCCACACTGCAGGCAGATTCTTTACCAGCACTCATCTCACACGCTAGTAAAGTAATGCTTAAAATTCTCCTAGCCAGGCTTCAGCAATATGTGAACCGTGAACTTCGAGATGTTCAAACTGGATTTAGAAAAGACAGACGAACCAGAGATCAAATAGCTAACATACACTAGATCATCAAAAAAGCAAGAGAGTTCCAAAAAAATATCTATTTCTGCTTTATTGACTATGCCAAAGCCTTCGACTATGTGGATCACAATAAACTGTGGGAAATTCTGAAAGAGATGGGCATACCAGACCACCTGACCTGCCTCTTAAGAAACCTGTATGCAGGTCAGGTAGCAACAGTTAGAACTGGACATGGAACAACAGACTGGTTCCAAATAGGAAAAGGAGTACATCAAGGCTGTATATTGTCAGCCTGCTTATTTAACTTACATGCAGAGTACATCATGAGAAACACTGGGCTGGAAGAAGCAAAAGCTGGAATCAAGATTGCCAGGAGACATATCAATAACCTCGGATATGCAGATGACACCACCCTTATGGCAGAAAGTGAAGAGGAACTAAAAAGCCTCTTGATGAAAGTGAAAGAGGAGAGTGAAA